>JAQQAC010019963.1:16061682-16108707 GCA_029783875.1 Phataginus tricuspis
GGGTTCTGTGAGTCTGCTGCTGTTTTGTTCCTTCAGTTTTTTTTTTTCTTTGTTCTTATACTCCACATATGAGTGAGATCATTTGGTACTTGTCTTTTTCGGCCTGGCTTATTTCACTGAGCATAATACCCTCCAGCTCCATCCATGTTGTTGCAAATGGTAGGATTTGTTTTTTTCTTATGGCTGCATAATATTCCATTGTGTATATGTACCACATCTTCTTAATCCATTCATCTACTGATGGGCACTTAGGTTGCTTCCATTTCTTGGCTATTGTAAATAGTGCTGCAATAAACATAGGGGTGCATCTGTCTTTTTGAAACTGGGCTGCTGCATTCTTGGGGTGAATTCCTAGGAGTGGGATTCCTGGGTCATATGGTATTTCTATTTTGAGTTTTTTGAGGAACCTCCATACTGCTTTCCACAATGGTTGAACTAATTTGCATTCCCACCAGCAATGAAAGATATCCTGAAAATTCCAAAGAGCTTGCAGAATGGAACCCCCATGTGGCTGGAGCTGAGACTATTTAGGCAGTCTGTTTTAGGCAAGGTCTGCATTCAAGTTTGGCAACTGCCTTTCCCTGTCCTCTTTCTGTCTACTGTACACACTGACTTTTCCTGCTTACCCTTCATCCCCTGAGTTTGGAATCCATCATGATCCCAGGAAGGGGATCAGCTTTCAGATCCCAGAAAGCAGAAGCAAAGAACACAGTGAAGTGTAGAGTGAACTGAGTCTGCGAGCCACAGAGGATGCAGGTCACCTGCCACTTCTGCCTTTGGATGTCTCCTCAGGCCAGAAGGAGAGATGCCCTGACCTCCTGGTCTCTACAAGTTGCAGGTAGGTTTATCATGTCCCATATCTCAGTTCAGGCCACCGCAGCCAGGAGTATCTGCCTTCAGGATGGCCTCTGCCAGGGCAACTGTTCTCAGGCCCTTGTGTTGTATGTGAATCACTAACTATAAGCACAGACTGAGGCTTTTGGAGTTCCCAGAAGGGGTCAAAAAGAACAGGTTCTCTCCAATAAACTAGAATCAGCCCAGGTAGGGCTCCAGAATGATGCTACAGCCTCAACTATTTGAGCAACTCAAAGCATCTGGTCAACCCCATTTCTGTTTGTATGTGTGTGTATGTGCATGTGTGCCTGTGTGGACAAGCAAGGGAGAATGTGTAGAGCACCCCAAAGAGTAGAAACGGGAGCAGGGTCTAATGTGTGTACAGTTCTAGGCATGGGACACCACACCCAGATGAATATGTCAGCCCTGTCATCACAGGGATGGAGAGAGACTTAGACAATTTCGAAAATGATACTTCAACCCACAGGGCCCTGTAGGACACAAAAGTGAACAGGGGAGGGGCTCTGCTAGTCCAAGTTCATGGACACCACCATCTCTGGACTTCCCCTGGTATGCCTGCCTCAGGTCCTGGGAATGTTTTGGTAGTCTTCCTCAGCTTATCACTCAACTTCACAATTTGTTCCTGCTTTGATTTCTCTAAATAGACTATTCATTTAGCCATTCAGTCACAAAAACATTTATTGAATATATATATACATATTGTGCTAAAAACCCATTATAAAATTGTGAAATGGCAGTCTGGGTCTTTGCCTCATGAACCTCCAGTCTAGTGACCTACTTAGATGACATCCTTTGGAGTTTAAATTTTTTAAAAAATAATTGGATAAGAAGTAAGAGATAGTATAACAGAAGGTCTCAAGAAGAACAAACAAGTACAGAGACCACACCTTTAGGATTTTAAACCAAGGCATACTCAAAAATCTGTTTTACTGTTTTTTTTTTAAGGAATATCAGCTGAATCCAATTCATTTGTATAATATATTTTAGTATAAATATGGGCCCTATTATGATGTATAACTTATGGATTGACAATTGGCTCCTTTATGTAGCTTTCCTAAAAATAAGTAAAGCAGGGGTCGGGTCTGGCTACAGTTACAAGAATGACTTTGGTACATTGTAGCTGAAGGATGGGTGTGGCTCGGAAAACCCAGAGCTTTTGGTTTTGTCTGTTAAATTTGATTATTCCAGCCCCTAGAAAAAGATCTTACCTGTAACTGGCACCCAATTTGGACTTGAGAAACTAATAAGCTAGTAAAAATACATAAAATTATCAGTTTAATCCATTTAGCTTGACCTCTTTAACAATCACCATCTGCTTTATGTATTCCCAAGACTTACCAAGACTAAGATAATATTGAACCTATTACGTTTTTTTCAATACATTTTAGAGAAATGATTTCTCCATCATGGAGTTCAGTATTTTAACTGGCCACAAATAGCAGAATAAACATCCAATTCTTGATTATTACCTTCCAAAAGAATCTAAAATCATCAGTTTTCTATACTTGAGAGTATGATATTAATTCTGATTCAAAAGAAGTGATATGATCATAACCTTTCAAGAAAATGAAATTTAAACTAGAGTAAGATAACTATCTTAGATTTTCAGAAGAATATTAAGAGTGAGGAAGAGAGCCTCAATTTTACAAATGAATTAATGTGAGCTATCAGAATTCATATTCAAGACATATGGTAAGTTTGCTGGGAAGTGGTAAGGATATGCACATGTCCACAGACTTGCAGGTGCATCATACAGAAAAAGAGACGGTGACCCTCTCATCAAATCAATTGAAACCCCAGCCCTGCTCTACCATTAGCATCAGGCTAACATAAATACTACAACCAACCGGATTTTCTTACCCTGAAACAAAGTAAACTAATCAGCAGTTCATTCCTTCCCAAAGATCTATACTCTCTCAAGCCAGGCTGTGTCGTAAGCATGAGGTTTTAAACATAAATAAAAATATGCTTCTTGCTCTCCAAGAGTTTATGGTCTAGTTTTCACAGAGAGAGGCAAGAATGGCAGACAACATTTTTTGAGTAACTTGGGTTTTCCTGCCATTGCATATATTCTTTCTTCCAAATAAAAATACTATGAAGTAAACATAAATCAAAATTGGAATTGCTCTTATCACTATACTATCCTGCAAAAATCACAATTCATATTTTCAATGACAAGAAGGGTAACTTGGCTCTAAAAGACCTTATGTCTTTTGTCTATTTTATCTTTTGATTATTTTGACTATTTTCATGTTTAGAATTGTTGCAGAAGTCTAAGGATCTGGAAATTCGGTTTCTGCCATGCTGAATTTATATGTTCATGAACATAAATAACTAGCACAAATGCATTTATATGCATAAAATATATATGCATTTTGATTTCTATGTTTTGATTTCTGGCTCTTATTGATTTTTCATGGTAAATACGTCCTATAGGCCTGGGAATTCTGTATTTTGAACTAGTTAACACAAAAACTAAAAGCTGTACTACTCTGTCAATCTATTAATATTTCCATTATAAATATTTGGAAAAGAAATTATCCCTATCTTCAGTAAATTATAGGAAGTATCAATAGCAAGGAATATGTATGATTGAACCCCGTTATAATCATTAGATATGAACTTTTAGTTTTTATTATAACTGTCTTGACTTCCATTTATTTGTCCCAGTGGGATAGCAACAATCGTTGAGCAGCAAACTATATTATAGTGGCGATTAATGGTATTTGAAATAAAATGTTCATTGTTAAATTATTTGATTCCTGCTAGACCATTAAATCAGGGCTGGTAAATAGGTTTTCTATTATGTGCTAACTCCAAGTGATTTGAGGACAACTTGGAGGTCATTTCCAGCCTTAGACAAAAAGAAGTGCATTGCTAGATTAGTAATGTCTCTTATGAGAAACGTTTAGGTGAATAGTGGGTAGTGGAATTCATATTTGCCCTCCCTGATCCACATTGCTAGTTAAATAATCCTATAAATTGTCTTTTTAATGTAAAATCAGTTTATCTATTAAAACAGCAAACCGATTAACACATCTCTCTACCAACTGCCAAAATGGAAATTCATTCCCTTATCATAAAGAACAGGAGAGAAAAGCTTTGGGAGGGAAGATTTCAGTGATAAGAATTATTTTAATGAAATGCGCTCTACATTTCAAAGCCATATCCTAAATTCATGATTGAAGATCTAAGAAGTGGAAAAACAGGTATAACTACATTTTCAGCACCTTCATGTTGTCTTTATCAGACTTTGCTAAAATTCGTGAGGGGAAAACAGTTCATGTTTTAAGAATCAGTGGTATCATAAACCATTTCTCCTGACTTAACATCTTTATAGTAAAAAACCTACTATAATAAATTCATTGCTGGGTTCTGTTTTTATGACTACAATCTCCCTCATGAGTTCTCAGTTAAAAATATTCTGGGGAGGCAGAAAAATGTCATTTGTGTCAGAACATAATTCTCTACCTGCCAAAAAAAAAGACATAAAGTTTGTGATAGGTGCCTATATTTTTTTCAAGATTGATATATAAACTTACAAATATATAGCATATTAAAAAAAAGATGGGAGTATATTATACTATTAAGTTATTGTTGTAGAAGTTACCATCATAAATTTTGAAGTGTCTAATATCTATCTCAAGCCCAAATCTCTAAAACAAAGATGAAAAATAGGCTACTGAATTCATAATCTTGCTATCTATTCATGATACTCATATTTTTTATTATTAAATTAAAATTTATTGATTCAATTCCAAAGTCTATTAATTTGTATTGTGCCACTTTAAAAATTTGGATAATTATATTCTGAGCTTTAAAAAATTTTGCTTTCTGACTATGCTAATTGTCTCTAAACTACCCCAGGCTATCACGAGGTCCCTTTAGAGGTTATCTAATGGCAGCTTCTCATATATACATTTAAATCAGATATAGTCATTAGGTGCATATACTGATACGGAAATTTGATCCACTAACTTCAAATCTGCCTGTATATTTGGTAGGGACTAAGGCAATAATCCAAGATGAAAAATTTATCTCAACTCTGGGGCGTAAGCAGGCAAATCACCAAGGGTAAATAGGACTTACTCCTTTCATTCCAAATATTTTCAGACTATATTTCTAGAATTACTCTCTAGCAGACATTTCTTCTCCATCTCCACCAACACTGCCTCATTCCATAACAACTTTTCAACTGTTCATAATACTCTTGATTCCAGAAGCTCTTACCTCCACATCGCGCTCTCTCTCTGTAGGAAAAACAGCATCATCTTTGAGGGGGAAAAACCCACAACCACAACATTATTCACTACCTTAAAACAGTGGTACCAATGTTGCTTCAAAATCTGGCTTCACTGCACCTCTCCAGTGTTATTTTCCTTGACTGAAACCTTACCCTTCAACCATAGGGACTCGATAATCCCTGAGTCCCTGGTACCCTTTTATAGCACTGTGTCTTATTCAACTCTACCTTTCTGTCATCTTTTCCTTGGTGGTTTAGTGTCTTTGTTACCTTGTTTCCCTGGGTCAGTATTTCACCTCCTCTTCTGTCTCAGAAAAAAACTGAGACATGAAATTGGGTAACAAAAGTTTTTTAGTAGACTCTCAATATAGTGTTGGCATTTTATAGCTGCCCCTTGGAGATATCTCATTATATTGTTACCGGCTGAGATGTGGTTTTTCCCAGGATCATGTTTTGGAGGTGACAGAGAATGAAGCCAACAGACAAGAGTAAGGAGCAACCAGCAAAGCTTTTAAAGAGGAGTGAAAGAGAAGAAATTCTGCTAATCAGGAAGGGCTCCAAGAGAGGAAGCTGTTTGGGCTGCAGTGTCTAGGGGATTATAAGCACTAGAAAGGAGGAAGTCTACCTGGTTATCTAGGACTTCTTGCTAGGGCTAGGCTGGAATCAGAAACCCCTCTTGTTTCCCAGGCTGGCCGTTCTAGGGAGTGATTTCTTATGTGTCCGGTTTGACCAGCTGGCCATAATGCCTAAGGTCAGCTTCCCACTTGGCCAATTTCTACCGGTCCAACATGTCCTGTTCTACCTATCCCACCGGCTACCTCCTGCCTCAGTATGGCAATTTTGAGTGCCTTTGACTATATTATTTCACAACTGTGCAAACTGGAGGAAGCTTATAGTAATGCAGATGAATTACTATCCATAGCAATACAAATAAACTTTGCTCAGTAGAGATACAATTGGTTTTTTGCCTTGTAGAAAAGATGATTTCAAACATTACATTTTATTGTCCTACAGGGTATTTAAACCATTTTGTGTCTATTAGGAAATTTATATCAGGCATTGTTGACGATATATATTTGGATTCTCCTTTGAAACAGTTTTAAAATCTTGTTGGTTCCCTCATTAATAAATAAGCTAAACAAAACATCTTATATCAGTATGTGAGTCATGGATTTACATTTTAAATGACATTTGAACGGTTTTGGAGGGACCATGGGACATGCACAGGGGATTCATCTGGAAGAGCCAGGTTGTTAGATAAGTGTACCTCATGGGCTGTTTAGTCTCAGGTATGGATTTTCTTGGCTTCCAGAGAAAATCACAAGTGACAATAAAATTTAAACTTTTCTGACTCTGTTGCACTCTATCTTCCCTCTCTACTAATTGTGTGTGTGCAGGGGGGTTGAGAAGGGTTGTGCAGCATGATGATTTATTCTACACTGGTGACAACAATGATCAGAAAATTGAGTTTATGTTGTGACTTTTTGATAATTTCTGTGAGATAGACGATGGAAATATATTCTCTGATGAAGGAGAAATGGCTGGGAATCTGGTATGTAAGTATTATCTGTGTGTGTTTGTCTTTTGTCTATTTGTGTCCTCAAATCATTGAAGAATTTTCTGTTGACTGATAATGAGAACTCTTAAAGATCTGAATCAGTCAGTGAGATTTTCTTTCTGTGTTTACTTTCGACCTTTGTCTAAGATTGTAAAACTGAATCTATATGCTCTTTATGGGCCAATCTATATGTGTGCCTCTAATTGAGAAAGGTCTTGACCTCTCAGTATATGATTTTGTAATGTTTCCCTATTTCTGGAGGGTTGTGATAAATTTGATTGTAATATTCCTTAAATTAAAAGAACTAGGACTTGTTGCTAGGGCTAGGCTGGAATCAGAAATACCCCTTGTTTCCCAGGCTGGCTGTCCTAGAAAGTGATTTCTTATGTGTCCGGTTTGGCCAGCTGGCCATAATGCCTGACACCAGCTTCCCACTTGGCCAATTTTTACCAGGCCAACATGTCCTGTTCTACCTATCCCACTGGCTACCTCCTGCCTCAGTGTTCCTTGTATTGTAATGTTCCTTAAATTAAAAGAACTCTTTTTTGGTTGGTTGTCTAGCTGACACGCTAGACTTATGGAATCAGGTCTGTACCTTTGACTACCTGCAACTAGACTACTTTACAACTCTGTAAATAGTAGAACACTGATAGTGAAACAAATTACTCTTATCTACTGAAACATAATTAAGTTTTTCAGGTAGAGATACAATTGATATCTGCCCAATAGAAAAATATATTCCAAAGGTTTTTTTTGTGTGTGTGCATGTCCCCAGTTTTGCATCTGTAAGCAGTCATTCCAACATTCTTGAATGTTTCTGTACCCCTGTATCTACATTAACAATTACATTGACATCTATCTGTTCTTTAGAGTCTCCTTTATACCAGCTTTACCATCTTATAGGCACTCATTAATTAATGAACTAAATTAAACCTCTGACATCTGTTCATTTTATATTTCAATAAGAGTAATGGTTTTAAATTTTAAAAAATTACACATTACCACTTTGCTCATCTGCACTTTGTGCATTGTGGTGAAAATGAAAAGTTCCTATGCCCAGATCCTCACCTGATCTTGATGATGTATTTGGTCTACTGCTAAGCTGCTGCATCCACCTCTGTAGGCAGTGAGCTGTGACTGACTGAGTCACTATATAAAGAGCTCTGCCCAGTGCTCTGTGTGGAGGCAGAGACAGAGGTGAATTATGGACCTCCAGACTGCTGGATGCAGACATGATTCTAGTGCTTGACCTACCACTGTAAGAATAAAACCAGTATAAACCCTTTTACCCTGAGAATATTCTGTTCTTATTTCTCCATCTCACTGAATCCATAGCGAAACCCTCAGGCAGGACAGTCTTACTTATGCATTACATAATATTTGTCTAGTCCTCCCACCTAAACTATGGGCATCTTAAAAGAAAAACTGTGTCTTCATGGGGCCCAACAAAATATCTGTTTGATAGTAGGTAGTAGATACTAAAAATGCATATTTTTTATTATCACAGTACAGGGCCTACTAAGGAATTTGGTGAAGAAAAACATGTAAGATGATGATTAAAATTTTACAACACCTGTAATCTTTCATAAATGGGTTGACTCTAACTAGTAGAAGTTGCTACTCATCAATTTTGATGAAGTTGCAATTCATCATCAGTCATCAGTTAAACACCTGAAAACATTTCAACCATTATCCCACCAACAAATTGCACTATGGACTTTGAAGTGGTGATATCTTTTTTATTATAAAAATTTTAGTACTATATAAACATAATTCTCCAAAATCAGTACCAAAATTTCTCACTCTTAAAGCCTGAATTTAATTAATCAATTTTAATTATATATTTTTAAAGTCTGAAAAATAATTATGTAATTGAAATTGCAAATATGATTTCTATCTTTGTGTCCTGAATTTATTTGAATTTACATTTTGCTTCTTAACCCTCTAAAATCGTTGTTAACAAATACATTGCACTGATTATTTTGCAGAGACCTACATTTCTGCATTTCTAATAAAAGTTTATTTCTGTATTTCTGCATACTATTTCCATATTTCTGTACTTCTGTATGCTTAGTTCTCTTGAACTTTAATTTTTATTACAGGTAGAGATTATCTTACCAAAGGGATTAGCAAAAATTCAGAATTTTTATTTTTATATTCTTGTTGTAATTGAGTGGTTCCATAGGGTTCTTGTGAATTCAATATACAAATAAGCTGCTTCCTGAGAAAAAGGTAAACTAATTAATTTTGAAAATTAAACTCTTTCCTTTATTAAAAATCCTTGAAAAATATAGAAGGTATGCACAAAGCTGGAAAAACATAATAGGTACAATGCATTATGTGCTATAAAATATCTAACTCATAAAATTAATAAATAATTGTCTATAAATTCCCATGTATGTTGATGTGTGTTACACATTAAACATTTTATTTGAGCATTCTGTTATTTTCACTTGGAATAATTCTTGGAAGAGTACTAGAGTATTTTCATAGTGTTACATTTGTTTTATGTTATGTATCTATCCGGCTGCTCAAAGTTGAATGTTTCCTGTGAGTTTTGGGTAATGAGGGGCCAAAATTCCCCTGGTAACAAACCTTTTCAGTTAAGATAAATAAGACTGAGACAAAATTGCTTATCTACATAAAGACTCATTTATTACTTAGTGTTGAAAGTCCATTATGAAATAACATTAAATTGAGCTCGTAATTATAAAGTTTTATCTAAGAACATCTAAGCAAATCAATATTTTAAATGGCTAAGCATAATCCAGCTCTGGTAATTTTAAGCATGATAATTGAACTTTCTAAATATTTATAGATACTAAGAAGAAAATCATTCCAGCTGCAGATTTCTTGGGGAAATTTTTCACATGTCTTAAAACTACAAAAGAAAGTCAGGCAAGTCATTCATTATAGCAAAGACTTTTAAATCGATTTTTTGGGGCACTTTGATAAATCTTTCTTTTTGGGCAGAAAATTAACTTTAAAATAAGATGGTAATTCGTTATAGTAATGAAACAGAGAAAGTAGGCTGTACTCCTTCTGTGGAAATATATAAAATGGTCAGAACTACAAAAGTCAGAATGTTTTTATAGAATCTTATTTTCAGTGGATGCCAATTTCTGAAAAAATAAAATAGCCATTGAAAATGAATGGAATTTAATATTTTAATTGAATGTGAAAATGGCTGTTATATGCACTTACAGCTCCACACTTACAATTCACTATATTTTCGTCATTTTACCTTTTCAAATAATAAGGACAAAAGCTTAACTACTTACACACACAGTTGCCAATGCTACGGCTCTTCATCCTTGTGGACATCTGTATTTCCATTTGGCAGCATATCCCTCTATCTGTGCAGCTCTGTCCTTGCTGGCATCTTCCTTCCAAAGTCCAGTGCCATGATCTCCTCATGGCCTCTTCTCCAATCAGGGAACCCATGAGGCTGTGTTCAGTTGCCCCTCCTTGCACTGCAGCCTGGAAGCTCTCCAAAGACGGTGAGCTGGGGCAGTTGCAGGACTCACCTCTTTCTTCTCTGAAAGATTGCTCTCCTTTGTTATCTGATGCAAAATGTCTTGACATCATTATTCCGAAAATTGATATCTGGGCGAGTGTTTTGTTTTGTTTTGTTTAGTTGCTTCAAGTGAGAGGGTAAATTTGAGCCTTGTTATCTTGCTACCTGTTTGCTGGGAGATGCGAGCAGAAGAGCAATAGTATGAACAACCCAGTGCTTCTTGAACTTTAATGTGCGTAGGAATCACCTGGTGGTTTTATTTAAATGAAGCTGCTAATTTTGTAGTTCTGGGCAGGGCTCCTAGGTGATGCTCCTTCTGTCCGTTCACGAACACACCTCTCGACTCCTGGTAGATCTTAAAAGGAGTGGGGGATGTTTTTATTTTCTCACCTTTCCTTGCTCTCACTTCACCCATTCAGAACATTTTGGAGCTGTTGAGAGTACCCCTCCTGTCACATTACTGTAACTTGATAAAACACTGCTGTCACGTTATCGTTAAAGAGGGAGCAAAAAGATCAGAAGCTGTTAAAGTGTTTTGACCAAGACCTACAGTAAACGAAATATGCATTCTGATCCAGCACACACTTATGTGTTTATTTTAGCTGTATGACCTGCACAAAAGTGTCATGAACTATGATTATGAATGCATTTTGCTTCTTTCCAATTCTACTCACTCTATTCCAAAAACAAAAATTCCATTTCCTACTACATTGCTAAGTCTCAAAACACAATTAAAAAAAATGACCCAGATTATGGTGGAAACAGAAATGAATAATTACGGGGAATACTTTTTGTTCCATGTATGAAAAATGGTGTTCCCGTAGTCATGATCTGCATGAGACATCTGAGTGCTTTGAGGAAGATGAAGATTTTAAACATCCTTTAAACCTATATTTATAAAATATTTGTTCTACATTCATTTGGGGTAGAAGCTGAATGATACCAGAAAGAAGAATGGAGAAGGAGGAAGGAGTAAGCTATGTTCTAGCAGGGGTTTACTATACTCAGAACAAAAGCTCTGCAGCTGACTGGACTAACATGCCTTAGATGACAAATTAGGAATGACCTAGTGTCACCCACCCATGCAAGAAGGGATCCCCTTTCCTAAGCCTCAGCCCAAGAGGTTTTTCCAAACATCTCTTCAAAATACTCTCTTTGAGAGAAGTTCTGGCAAACGTATTTTTCTCAATCTTGTCACAGTCCAGGTGACATTTTGGAGTCTCTTACAGCCTGATAGTTGACTACCAGTGCAGCTGTCTCATACCTTAATTAGGTTCTAAACACATTCATGTAATATGCATACAAAGAACATGTAGTAAGCTCCATGCCACATATTGGAAATTTAATGGTCAGGAAGGCAGATAGATTCCGGTCCTCAAGCACCTTACACCTAGTAAGGATGAGGCATAAACCGTAAGAAGAGTAATGTTTGGATCGGTAAGATGTCATAGGAACATCAAGCAGAAGTATCTAAAACAAATGTTGGCAAACATCTGCTGTAAGGTCCAGGTAGTAATGTTTAATGCTTTGTAGGCCACATAGTCCCTGTTGCAACTACTCAACTCTGTGAAAGCAGCCACAGACAGTATTTGAATGAATTTGTTTAAATAAAACTGTATTTACAAAAACAGGAAGTGGGCCATATTTGACCTTTGGACCATAATTTGTGAGTTTCTCATCTAAAGGAGTCTAGGAAGGGTCAGAGGAGACTTGCTAGAGCAACTGGTGTTAAAAGTGACTCCCAATAATGGCTACAATGAATCTAAGTAAAGAGAAGGGAGGCCTAGAACAAAGAGGCTCAGAGGGAATGAGAGATCTTGTTGGAAGAACTGAAAGATGGTCAATGTGGCTGTAGTTTAGTTTTTTTTTTAATTAAAAATTTACTTTTTAGTAAAATTGTATAGGTTCACAGCAAAATTGAGGTGAAGGTACAGAGATTTCCTATATATCCTGTCCTCACACATACAGCCTCCTGCACTGTCAATATCCCTCACAAAAGGGGTGCATTTCTTTCAATTGATGTACCCACACTGACACATCAGAATCACCTAACACCTGCAGATTATCTGGTGGCTCACCCTTGGTGGTGTATGTTCTATGGGTTTGAACAAATGTATAATGATGTGTATCCATTATTATGGTGTCGTACAGGGAATTTTCACTGTCTAAAAATCCCCTGTGTACTCCTTTTTCATCCTTTCCTCTACAAACCCCTGGCAACCACTGACCTTTTTACTGTCTTCATAGTTTTGCCCTTTCCAGAATGTCATATAGTTGGAATTACACAGGATGTAGCCTTTTCATACTGGCTTCTTTCACTTAGTAATATGCATTTAAGTTTGCACCATGTCTTTTCATGGCTTGGTAGCTCATTGTTTCGTTATTGAATAATATTCCATTGTCTAGATGTACCACAGTTTATTTCACCATTCACCTACTCAGGACATCTTGGTTGCTTCTAAATTTTGGCAGTTTTGAATACAAATGTTATAAACATCCATGTGCAAGTTTTTGCGTGGACATAAATTTTCATCTCCTTTTGGGTGAATGCCAAGAGGACTATTGCTGAATCATATGATAAGTGTATGTTTAATTTTGTGAGAAAGTGCCAAGTTGTGTTCCAGAGTGACTGTACCATTCTGCATTTCCACCAGCAATGAATGAGAATTCCTATTGTTCCTACCTTCACCAACATTTTGACTATTCTAAAAAGTGGGTAGTGGTATCTTCTTGTTTGAATCTTCATTTTCTTGATGATATGTGATGTGGACTATGTTTTCATGTGTTTATTGGCCATCTGTATATCTTCTCTGGTGTCAAAGCCATTGGCCTATTTTTTACTTAGTGTGTTATTTTCTTACCGTTGAGTTTTAAGAGTTCTTCATGTATTTTGCTAAGCAGCCCTTTAGCAAAGGTGTCTTTTGTAGATGGTTTCTCCCATTCTGTGGTTTGTCTTCTCATTCTCTTGACATTATCTTTTGCGCAGCAGAAATTATTAATTTTACTGAACTCCAGCTTATCAATTATTTTTTCATGGATTGTGACTTGGTGTCATATTTAAAAAGTCAGAATCATATCCAAGGTTTTCTGTGGTTGTTTAGGTTTTCTCCTATGTTATCTTCTAGAAGGTTTATAGTTTTGTGTTCTACATTTAGGTCTATGATCCATTTTGAGTTAATTTTTGTAAAGGGTATAAGCTCTACGTCTAGATTCATTTATTGCATGTGGCAGTCCAGGTGTTCCAGCAGTATTTGTTGAAAAGACTGTCTTAACTCTACTGTATTGCCTTTGCACCTCAATCAACGATCAGTTGACTATATTTATGAGAGTTCATTTCCAAGCTCTCTATTCTGATCCCTTGATCTATTAATCTACGTAGCTTAGAATTTGAGGGATGTGTGGAACACTTGTTATTCATCTGTCCATCTACAATCTGAAGCCTATATATTTTTATTTTGCTATTATTAATGCACAATTACATGAGCAACCTTATGGTTGCTAGACTTCCCCTATTATCAAGTCCCCACCACATACCCCATTACAGTCACTGTCCATCAGCATAGTAAGATGCTATAGAATCACTACTTGTCTTCTCTGTGTTATACTGCCTGAAGCATATTTTTATGTTTAGGGAATTCCCCACTTTGTGAGTATTGGTAGCAGGAAAACTCCCTTCCCTAAATGGCCTGACAATGATAGGTGCTTGTATTCCCAGTCTTTCTTCTAGGTGAACCACCGGTATGTGGCCTAATCTCCACTCATCAGATACATTCATGCCAGATGTCAACTCATCAACCAGTGATGAAGATTGGAGAGGAATCAGTCTCCCTCTCAATCCCCCCTCCTCCATCTTTATCTCTGGCTTTCTTATGCATGTGCATCCCACTTGGACTCAGCAATGGCTTCAGGGTTGTAACACTGATGATTCAGTGGCACCACAGCAATTCAAGATCTGGTGGCTGTTGGTGGTGGCAGGGAGTTCTCAGTGAGACCAATTCTATAGTGTGATTTGGGGCATTATTCCTCAAAACTGAGTTTCATGCCTAGTTGTCCAATCCACCAACAATTCCAGGAGATACTCTGTGTCCCTTTAATAAACTCCTGTCCTGTGACTTCAACTAGAGCCAGATGTTTTTGTTTACAAGTAGGAAATCTGACTTATCATGGGACATTACATGGAGAGATAACTAGGAAACAGCTCATGAAGTACTCTTCAAACCATGTTAACAATTTTTTAGTTTATTGTTAGTGTTGTGAGAAGACATTGAAAGATATTAAGGAAGAGAATGATGTAAGCAGGTCTGCAATTTACAAAGACTACCCAGTTATCTCTCATATGAGAGGGATTCTTTTCTGCTGTTATTGATCTCTGCTCCATACCTGATATATATTAGGTAATGAAAAAATTTTGTTGGATGAATCACAGAACTTTTAATGAGTAAATTGGAGGAAGGGGTCCAAATAGAAGGATATTATGGTAAATCAAGTAACAGTGGTGATCTGGACTAAGTGACAGTCCTTGAGGATTGAGTGAAATATGCAGATTCAAAAGATTGATAATATAGGAGGCAGAATCTAAATAATGTGCATAGAAATTACATATTAATATTTTAAAATGCAAATATGATTTAAAATTAAATTAAAATTACAATGGTGTCAATTTCAATGATTAAATGTACTATTAATAGAAAGGGGATATGCAGGGAAATATGTGTTCCAAAGTTTTTTTCCATCCCTCTCACAATAGCACTAGTTATAGAGATACAGTTATGTCAAGGCGACGCATAGATTGAATATAAGTAGCTTTCAATGCCAAGAAAGTGAACAAACCAAAAATGTAAATAATCATTTACTTCTGAGGAGATAAACATAATATCAAATGCAGTTTTTTCATTTGCTTAGGTATTCTATTCTTTCTTGCATTATTTGGGTTACCAGAGCTGTTACGTTTTTTAATAAGCCTAACAGTGGATTCACTTAAGTAGCTGGGGAGGATATTAAAGATAAAACCAGACTGGCATTCAACACTTTTTTCTCCAAAGCCCTTGGAGATGGTTTAATAAAAAAGAGACAGAATATTAATTTTTCTGAATTCTTGTTTGGTTGAATGACCTTGGTAAAAGCAAGTAGGTGAAGCTAGAAATTAGTTTAATTGATTGTTATTACCATTCTGCTATTTCACTGGAGTAATTCATTGGTCATTCAAGTTGATTCACTAATGGAGCAGGTAGATAAGATAGACAGAGCAAAAATCACCACTATAGTTCAATAATTTCCCCCAACGCCTCCTGGCAAATTGCGTATCTTAACATGGAATTTCATTTAACATGCTCAAAACAACACTCAATAATATGGAAAATGAGGTTATCATTGAACTATTTGCATAATACTTTTTCTGCAATAGTGTGCAGCATTGGTATTCTGAAAAAAAAATCCCTATGCCTTTAGAGACCAACCAAACTATTTAATAAAATTAAGTCAGTAGTATTCTGGGATACAATGGGAAATGCATGTTGTTTGGGTTATTAGTTATTATGTCCAGCAGAAATTCATTTAATTGTGAATGAGGCAAGGATTCTTAGTCTTTCTTACTAGCCAATAAATCTGGTCAACTTTAACATCTTCATCCTGCAATTTCAATCTCTGGGAAAAAAAATCAAACGGTAAACTAGCTTAAATATTACCAGTTGGCAACCTCTGGTCTAAAATACGTACTGAGCAGGCAGACCTTTTGGGGTCTAATTTGATGGTTCCAGAAAATCAGCTTCCACTGCCTCCTTAACCATAGACAAGTTCACTAACAACAGATTTAAGAGAAGTTCTCAGCATTACAGTGATGCTAACTTCATACATTTACCAGGCTATTTACATGGAGATCAGCCTGTGAGAGAAAGTGTATGGAAAAAAGAGAAAATTCTGCCTTTGGAGGGAAATGGAAGGACA
Organism: Phataginus tricuspis; assembly: GCA_029783875.1. Lineage (NCBI taxonomy): Eukaryota > Metazoa > Chordata > Mammalia > Pholidota > Manidae > Phataginus > Phataginus tricuspis. The sequence continues at coordinate 16,077,799 of JAQQAC010019963.1, forward strand.
GAAGGACAGAGAAGTATGTGAACTCTCTCACTGCCAGATTTCACTGGCCCTGTTTGCAGCCCCTGTCAGGATCACGGGGATTTATTTAATGAAGGTCAGTTAGAGAACACACTAAGTGCTTTAACTTGAGAAATAGAGCAGGGAGCCTGGGTGCACTACTATGCTAAAACAACAGGCTGAAAAGGGAAAACTTCACACAGCCAATAATTTTGTCTACATGCCACCAAACTATTTAGTTTTGTTTATTCTGAAATGACTATGCGTCAGCCACAATAAATGCAAAGCGCTAACATCATTAACATAACTTTTATCCCTGTGACTGCTACAGTGCTTCACAATGGAAGGTGCTGAATAAACATTTGCTGGATGAATGAAGAATTTTATCCTGGTCTCCCCATTTTCATGGTCCACACAGTCACAGTAGGATCTAAGCCCTGCCCATTGTACTGTCCATAAGCCTTTTGAGTTTTTGGCATCTCCCTGTCTTGTTTGTTTCTCAATGACTATTCCAAACCTTTCCATTCTCCTCAAGACCTGACCCCGGCCATGTACCTCTCATCCATACAAGCTCTTCTGAGTTCATTTCCATCACATACAAATTTATCGCTACCCACACTCACCTGTAATTCCTCTCCTCCAGCCTAAGAAGACAGGTGTTGTTCCTTCCCTTGTTCAAGTCAGTCCCCCTGCACACACCATGCTCTCTCATATTGGGCCACATAATCTTCCTCACACTCGTATGTATCCCCAATCCCTTCCTCAAATTCCCTCTTTGAGTCTGTGAAGACCTCTCCTACCGAAGAATAAAAACCCCCTCTTCCCTGTATGTTCTTCTCAGCTCATTGGGCTGCTCATTCCTCCTTTTCCCAAGGACCGCTTCCTCCTCGCTCAGGATTCCATCTACCTGGTAAAGGCTGAAGAGCTCTAATTTTAAATTTCCACGTCAGATGGTTCCTTGAAGTTTTTATGTCCAATGGTCTGCTTGTCACATAACTGACAAATTCATTCATTCATTCATTCAACGAATATGTGTTGCATATCAACTTGGTGCCAAGAATGGCTTAATAATTGAATGGAAGTTGAGTATGAATAGATGAGGTCCTTATCCTCATAAACCTTTACTGTTTAACGATCCTGTACTGAAATAATCACAGAAAGAAATGGGAAATGTGACAAGTGGAGTGAAACAGAGGAGAGCAAACTTCAAGAGAAGCATTCCAAACCGAAGGTGGCTTCTTGTTCAGGCTTATCTTTCAGCTGGTGCTCTCACGGTCCTTCTGGGTCTCTTGCTCAGATGCACTGGCCTTGAACTGGACTCCCCCCCGCCGACTTAATCCTGACACACTCCATCCTCAAGTTCTGCTCCTTTTATCTCCTTCAGTATCTGCCTGCTTTCCCTCCAGAGCGGATCTGCGTCTCAGCTCCTCCTGTCTGGCCTGTGCCAACTCGGCAGTAGTGCAGCTGGAATCCTTGTCTTCAGTCTTGGTTCTCAAATCCATCCCCACACATTGTCAGAGGAACTTATATAAAACACAAATCTGACCACGCCCCTCATCCGCCAGTTCGCTCAGATAATTAATGCTGTCTGCTACGACAAACATTACCAGTATCTCAGAAGCTCAAAACAATTAGAGTGTATTTCTAGGTCATATTAGATTCCCAACACATGTCTGATAGATCACCCTGGCAGCTCTCTTCCAAGGCATGCCTCAGTGATTCATGTGTTGGGCTGTCACACAAAGCCATAGCTTTGGGGTCCCCAGCAGAAGTGAAGAGAATGGGATGAGAATGTTCAGAATGATTTTAGGGGCAGTTGGCCAGAAGGTCAATAAGGCCCCATCTAACTACAAGAAAGATGGAAATTTAGTCTTCAGGGGTACGAAGGGAAACAGAAAATACAGGATTGTGAGCATCAGGCTTACCTCTGCCTGGCTTGCTTTCATGGCCTAACTTCTCAGTCTAAAAATTCTGGTCGCTGAGTTTGGGTTATAAGGCCCACATGCTCACATCTCCATTCTCCTTGTCTCTTCGTTTTTTTTTTCTTTATACCATTTCTCACTCTTGCCTTCTACCCCTCTTTTCTTACTCTCCCCCTTTTAAAAATATTTCATATCTGTATTTTCTTAGCTGGATACATTTTTCTAATGGATATTGTATGTTAAAAATGAATTGATTTGCACAACTTCTCACCTAGGTGTGAACAATCAGCTACCTTTTAAAACCACATTTACAGAAAACCTTGCTTGAGGAAGGCTTTGCTTCTTTTTGTATGAATCACTGAATCAATGAAATATTTTCAGGTGAAAACTTGAAGTCTCAATAGCTCAGGTGCACCTAACATTTCAGCAAGCTGCTGAGAGAGAAGATTTACAGGTGTCAAAACATCCTCTGTCTAAAAGGGCAGTCTTTTCAAAGGTGTCAGGATGAGAAATATTTTCTAAATACCTATTATACTTCTTTCCTTAACCTTTTCACCAGAGTGAATACACGACCGTCCCCAGAGCAGAGATCAGAGTCTGGACAGGATTAGTCACGAGGAGCCAGCATCAGAGGGGTTTTAGTGTTGAACTGACCGTGGCCTAAGCTTTAAGCCTGGAGAATGTGCTTAAAGCCAGTTTGCAGAGGCTTTATGTTCAAAACAATTTTTCCCATGAACCATCCCAATACCACCATCTCTCCACCACCTTAACTGGATTTAGTGTTGGCTAAAATCAAGGAATGTCTTCCAGCACCTTGCGAGCTGAACAAAATAGACTAGTAATATCTACTTCATAAGGCTATTGTAAAAAGCTGTTGCTTTTATGAGCATTATTAATATTACATTGGCAAAGTCCATGGAAACATATATAAACACTTAACATTTAATAGATCATTGATAGCTCTCTTTATATTTCTTTTATGGCTTTGAATATATTTTAATTATTATCTATGAGGGGTGTTTCTATTGTCTTTGAAAGATTATCAGAAGAAGAAACTGCATTATAACATTATCAGCATGCTAATCAGCGAGGAAAATGAAGATAAATTGTGATGCATTTATTGTTATATTGCCTATAGTATACTTTAAAACATTCTGGTGTTAAACAGTGTCATATAAGTGAGTGGAAATTAAGTTCTTGGTGGGTAATTAATGAAATACCATAACGTGTCCACACTGTAGAAGTTTCCAAATAAGGATGTGAATATCCAATATCTATTGCCGAAGAATCATTTATTACAACAACATATAATTTTTATCTATGAAATAACTGATGGTGACAACCTATCCCTCTCTAGAAAGTATAAATGATGACCATGAAGGACCCTAATCTTAAAGTCAGGTGACTGCAGGCTTGCAGACTGGCATAAGGAGATGGAATTGGAGAGCATGGGAGAGACTGTATTGTAAACTGTGGTAGGTTGAATGATGGTGCTTCCCCAAACTGTCCATCTGCCTAATCTCTGATACCTTTAAATATGTTTCATATGGCAAAATTAACTGTGCAGGTATAATTGAGTCAAGGATTGGAGATGGGAAGGCTATTCTGATTATCCAGGTGAGATGCATATAATCACAACCGTTGTTATAAGAGGGAGGCAGAGGTGAGGTGAGGTGATGACAAAGAACTTGGTTTGATCTGCTTTGGAGGAAGGGGCCCCGAGCCAAGGCTTACAGAGGCCAAAGAAGCTGAAAAAGACAAGCACATAGGTCCTCCTCTCAGAGCCTGTCCACAGAGGGAACTCTTCCTATGGGCACCTTGATTTGAGCTCTTGAAGACTTCTTAATTCAAACTTCTGAACTCCAGCACCACAGGAGAATAAATTTGTGTTGTTTTAAGTCACTACATGCATGGTACTCTGTTATAGCAGTGACAGGAAATTAATATGTAAAATTCGTGCTGCATTTTGAATAATGTGAGACTCTCTACCTTTAACTTCATCTTCACTCATACCAAAATTGACCTTGGTTGAGTGAAATCATCTGAACCCAATTATGCACATGGTGAGCTGGGCACCACCGGCAAAGAGAGAATGTAAGAAACACAGGGAATGTCGGGAGCAGAATCGCCCCATTTTATTTCACACTTTTCTTGCTTCAGAGACTACGATGGACATGTGGCTAATAAAGACACATTTGAGGATCATACATACCGGATGAGTCCTGAAAGCCAATGTAACCTTGTTCACGCTTTTGCCGTGTCAACTCCGTTTGAACCACACAGCCTGCGTGAGTGCACAAATGGAGGAGGGTGGGGGGGAAGCTCTTGTCTACAAATACCTAATTTTAATTCCTAGTTTAATTACAGAGTGTTTTTTTTCCCCCCTAACAGCCAGCTGATGACTAGAAAATGAAATAATTAAGAACAACAAAGCTTTTCATACTTCAAGAGGAAAAGTTGTCCTGTGTCAAAACATCCTGCCTTGTGGAGTAACTGTAAATCCCCCCCAGAAATAAGGTGAGGATGTTGGAAAATGTTTGTATCCATCCAGTTCACTTTTGCTGGTCTCACTACAGGCTCACTACAGTTTCCCTTTGGAAACTAATGTTTAGCTTTTGGCTTAAATAGCCATGGTAGGTCAGGAACTTCTCTTAAGACAGTAGGAGGGTTTGTGAAGTAATAAAATCGTGTGTGGAAGATGGGAAAGAACTATGTTTAGTTGCTGTGCCAGTAGCCTTCATGAAGGAAAGTGGCAAAATTAGCTTTAAGGAAGACTGGGGTTGGTATGGGATTCCAAATGTTACATAAGGAATATACCAAATGCCATTTATTATAGGGAGATTATCTGGGTATCCTGACTGACCTTCTCACTGAAAACAACTAAAATGAACATATAAAGTGAGCTAGTGAAAAAATATAAAATAACATCATTTTAAACTAATTAATGAGAAGGCAAATGAATAAGGGATATTTAGAGGCTGTAAACTGAGTGAAAGGAGGAAGGCAGAGAGGCAAGCAGACCACTAACGTTGTCTTTTGACTTAAGGGCATTTGCTGAAGCAGGACACCTGGAGCTTCAGACTTCATTCCTTTCGAGAATAAGGTAAGCCTCATACACTGCCCAGGGCCACCCAAGGTGAGTACCCAGTGGCAGAATCCCCACATAAATCTGGGACTGCAAAGAGCTATCCATACGACGTGAAGGTCAAGTAGAAATATCACCCCTGAGCTCAGAAAACATCAAACATGGAAATTATCAGGCATTGAATATTAAATAAGCCTTTTAATATGTTTAAAGCAGAGAATACATGGATATTCACTGTACTATCCTTGCAGCCTTTCTTATGTTTGAAATTTTCAAGCAAAATGTTAGGAAGAAAAATAGAAGTAAACTTTCTTAACATGACAAAGGATAAATACAAAAATGTATAGCAAATATTTTACTTAATAGTGAAATGTTAAAAGCATTTGCCCAAGGCATGGCTGTGCAATATCAACACTGCTATCTAAAAATGTATGGCGGTCCTTGCAGTAAGGCACAAAGAATGAAACAGAGGGTATAGGCTAGATAGAATGAAATAAAACTCTCATTATTTAGACAATATGATTGTCTAAAAAGAATACTAAAAAAAATAATAGTTTAATAAATTTGCTAGATATGAAATCAATGTACAAAAATAAGTTGAATTGTTATAATAGTTTAGAAAATGTATTTTTAAATGAAGGCACCATTCATAATAGCTTCAAAATTGCAAAATGACTAGAAATATAGCTAACAAAATTTGAGCAAGACATTTTTAGAAAGTTTTAAAGCCTATGGGAGATTATTACAGAAATCTTATGTAAATGGGCAGACATATAATATTTTGGGTGTGGATTGTTAATATTACAAAGATGTTGATCTTCCCAAAATTTATCTGCCAGTTTACTACAGTTCCCATAAAAATCCCAGCAGGCTTTCTCATGGAACTTGAAAATATGATTCTGAAGTTAACATAGAAGAATATAAAGCCAAGAATAGGCCACTTTGGAAAAAAGAACAAAATAGAGGAATTGCCTTACCAAATATCAAAAATTATTATATAGCTGTAGTAATAAATTTACTGTTTTGCAAAGGAATAGACAAATTAAGTAGTGAAATTGTTTGTCAATTTCACAAAAGAAATTTACTCAGATATTGAAACTTGATCTATGATTGAGCTGACAGTACAGATTGGGTGTAAAAGATAGACTTTTCAATAAGTAAAGCCTGGACAAATGATCCTTTAAATGGGAAAAAAATGAAATTGGACCCTACTTCATACTGTAAACCAAAATTATAAAACTCCAAGAAAACCATATATTTATCATCTTTGGGATTAATGTAAGTTAAGGGTTTAAGAGTGTTCGTAAGATATTTTTTATAAGCCTTCAGGTTATAAATACATTGGGTATAAAGAAGGATTTTTTTTTAACCACATCAGAAAAATGTATGAACACACATAAATAAGTTTGAGTATATTTAAGTTGAAAACCTCTAATCATCAAAAGACATCTTAAAGAGTTTGGTGAAAGAAAAGTCACAATAGGGCAACTATTTGTATAAGCATATAAATGAAAAAATATCAGTATCAAGAAGGTATAAAGAACTTTCACAACCAAAAGGAAAATAAAACCTCGTAGAACATGTGGTAAAAGTCTTAAGCAATTCTTCACATAAGAGAAAACCCAAATGGTCAATACCATCTGACAAATGTGTTCAGTCTTACTAGTAGTTAGAGAAATGCAAATTAAAAGTCATAATAAAATACCAACATATTTACCACAGTGGAAAAATGAAAAACCTTGCATAATATTAAACACTGACGAGGATGTAGAGGAACTACACACATACACAGATGGTAGAACGAATGGTACTTTGGCAAATCATTTTGGAAAATAGTTTGGTCCCATCTAGTTAATTTGAGATGCATTTATTTAGTGACTGAGCAATTTCACTCCCATCTCAGAAAAGCTCTTGTTCAGGACACATGCATGAGAGTGTTTAGTGAAGCATTGTATGAGGTAGCGAAAAACTGGAAACAACTCACATGCCCATTCACATTAGAACATAAACTGTGGTGTATTTGTGTGATGAAATACTAGATCACTGAAGATGAATAAATCACAACTGAAGCAAAGACTTAACTGAGTGTCAGGAACATAAAGCTGTGGAAGAATACACTGAGTATGCTTATATTTATATAAAGTTCCAAACTATGCATAATTAAATAATGTATAGTTTATTGTATACAAACTCTGTAGTGAAGAAATTATGTGGAAGAGATTAAATGGGCAATAATGTTGAATTCCCAATAAGGGTTACTTCTAAGGGATGCAGCAATTAAATGGGGTGCTTTGGAATACACAGGGATTCAAACGTGATGGCAACTGTCTGTTAATTAAATTGGGTCATGAGTGTTTGTGTGTGTTTGCCTTCTGCATATTTAGTAAAAATTATTTTGCATCTGTTCAATACTTAATTTAATAATTTATAAAAGAAAAAAGGACTAAGTTCAGTTAGAGGAATTTTGACATCTCTAGTCACTTTCTGAAGATACTTTTTAAAATATCCAGAGTATTCTAAAAAAAGTACTGTATAATAAAGAGCCAATTGTTATTTTTAATAGCACTTTCTGAAAAACTTTCCCCAGTGTCAACTTCTCGCAGAGATTTTCTTTTATGGATTGACCTGGACTGGACCTACTTAATTTCTACCACATTTTGGAAAATTAATGCATTTAGTGACTTAATCATAACTGAATTCCGTGCCTGCAGACCCTCCTACATGCCATACCTTTTGCCAGAAGCACTCTCTGTATATTCTCCCCTGTACCCTCCTTTCCCCTTTCCTTAGATAACTGCTTAGTGCTGGTCCTACAGATCTCAGTTATTCATTCCTTATGTGGTTACTTCCTCTGGGACCTTACACTGACTCAACCCCATGCAGAAGGGAGAACAAAAATTCGTTGAGTAAGGGAATAAGTAATATGTGAAGCAATACTGAATAAGACTAAAGCAGCTCCCTCAAGAAGCATGCAGTCTAGCAGACAGTGGCAAACACAAGTAAATGGCATTTCCCTTCAGCATAAATGATAAAACAGGATATGTTAAAAACAAAAAGAGTAGAAAAATGATAAGTATGTGACATGATAGAGGTGTTAGCTAAAGTTACTGTATTAATAATATTGCCGTATATAAAAATACCTTAAACTAACACAATGTGATATAAAAATTTTATCTCAATAAAAGTGAAGGGTAGGATTTGGCTATTGGTAGTAATTTAAAAAATATTAACTACAATCAAAGGTTTGCTCTCTTTAAAAGACAATTTGTTTATAAAAGAAAAGATAGATTCCTTAGTACCAACTACTGAACATACCAGTGAACACTAGTGATTCCCCAGGAGCAATCAGCATACTTAGCCAGATCTTGGTTTCTAAGAACTCCTACAGAAAAAATTTGGGCTTTTGGGATAAATGGCTGATTTTTGTTTTGATGCCTGGACACATCTTGTTTCAAAAAGTAAGGAAAGGCTTGAAAACTGATGGGGACATGTGGAGAAAGTGAACGTTCCTGGGGCCTGGATTCTCACCTGGCCCTGGTTGACTTGCTCACTATACATGTGTGAGCAATATGTTGTTATTGACTCTGTATAAAGAGCTCAATCCAGTGCTCTGGGCTGCTAGGCTGCAGGAGAGCAGAGACTTGGAGTGGTGGCAGTGCCAAGGACAGAGACTGAGATGGCTGCAGAGGTAGAGAGGCCCAGAGACAGAGACCGGCTTGCTACATGCAGACTCGCTCTAAGGTGGACAGGATTCTTGTACTTGACCTGCCACCATGGGAATAAATTGGGTACAAACCCTTTCACCCTGAGAATGTTCCTATCTTGCCAATGGATTTCAGCCTTGGGCAAATTCACTGTGGATTCAGTGAGACCGAGGAATGACAATGGAACGTTCTTGGGATGAAAGTGTTTATTACATGGCTTGTTCTCCCAGCAGCAGGTCGAGCGCTAGAATTAGGTCTGCATCCAACAGTCTGCAGATCTGTAATCCTCCTCCGTTTTTACCTCCACCCAGAGCACTGGGCAGAGCTCTTTATATAGTGACTCAGTCAATAATAGCTTATTGCCTATGGGTGTGGAAGCAGTAGCCTAGCAGCAGGCCAGTTACATCATCAAGTAGTTTAGGTTCAGGTGAGGATTCTGGCTGAAGGAACCTTCACTTTATCCACAGTTCCACTGTCATTTTTTAGTCTCATTGAATCCATAGTGAACTTGTGGGGTGCTGAAACCCATTGACAAGATAGAACATATCAAAAGGACATCAGAGCCAGCCTGAAGGGCTACCCACTGGCCAAATTTGGAACAACTGGGAATCAAAAGAATAATGATTCATTAAATTAAAAAAAAAATTCATGTGCCCATAGTTATGATTAAAAAAAAATAGGGAAGGAGAAGAGGGAAGACTCTTTTCTGGAGTATTCTAGGTGATATATATGGTGAGAATCATAGAACAGGGAAAATAATCACCATTTTGCAGCCATAAATGTAATAATTGATGCAGGCAGACCATCAATAGATGCTGAAACTTCTGGGTGAAATGAATATGTACATAGTTTCAGAGTATCAAAATGTCATATGCTTAATTATTATAGAGGCACAAAAGTACATTTTTAATGAAATCTGGCACACCCCCACCTTCACCAAGTGACTGAACCTCATGTCACCAGTAATGGGAGAAAGAAACAATACTTACCTCCTGATACAATGTACTGAGAAGAGTTAACATCACCTATATAATATTCTTTCCAAAATTGTTCAGTCAGAATCTACTCATGAAGAAACAATCAGGAAAATTCAACTAAGAATGATTCTACGAAACAACTGGCCTGAACTTTATTAACTCTTAAAATATGTCAGTAAAGACAAAATAATTGCTGTAAAGGAGACAAAGAGGCACGACAACCCAGAGCAATATGTGGTCGTTGAATGGATCTTCAATGAGGGGAAAACATAAAGGGCAATATAGAGAAAACCAGGAATTTCGAATATATAATGCCTATTAGATAGTATTATATCACTGGTAACTTTCCTGAGTGCTTTAGTGGTAATGTGGTTGTGTAGGAAAATGACCTTTTTTTAAAGGAAATTCATGGTGGAAGGTGAAGCATCATGATGTCTTTCAGATGTTTTAGCCAAACAGATAAAGATGTGAATATGGATGGAATGGGCATAGATATAAACAAATGTGGCTACTTGTAGATAATTGTTGAATCTAGGTTAAGGGTATGTGAGTGTTCACAGGATAGTCTTTCAATTTTTCAACACATTTAAATATTTTTGAAATTAAAAATGGGGGCAAAACAAACTTATGACTTACTGAAAAAAAAAAAGAGGATAAGTAAAGGTCATGAATAAACCAAAGAATTTTCTAAAATCAAGTCAAAAAGCCCATAGATTAAATGATCTTTTGTTTATTTTCTCTTGCAACCAGTATCTAAGTTCTACCTCACTGACAAATGTCTGTAACGATCTCCTGTGCGGGCAATGTTCCTGCAAACCCCACAAAGGACATCCTTGGTAGTGCAGGCAAGTGGCCTTTTGCAGTGCACATGCCCCCGCCTAGAAGCGTGTTGAATGCAAGTAGGGTGAAGCAAACACACAGTCAACCCATCCCCTGGATGAAATTTCATGCACTTCTTAAAGCTTGTCTGGACACCCTCAGGTGGTAAACTTTCTCTGTTTTCAAGCTTGAATACATCCAATTCAATAAATATACTATTCAGAACTTCAAACTGCATTGGATTTCAACCTTCCCGCCTCCCACCCCTCTTTAGGCTAGGAAACCTGAAATGGGAAGGCAAAAGAGGACATGCTGAGATTTTTCCTCCTTCCCCCTACTGACAGCTCTTTTGGCTCCTACAGATTTGTAATGGGGACAAAGGGAGACCTGGAAGACTGTATTTCCCAAAGCTGGCCACAGGCCAGGTCTCCTATTCTATAAGCTTTTCTACAAAATGATCTTTCCACTTTCCCATAAAGAAGTGGAGTCTAATTTCAACCAAGAAGGTCTGACAGAAGTGATGCACTGTGACTTAGAGCCTGGGTCATAAAAGGCCATGTAATTTCCATCTTGCTTCCTGGCACACTCATGCTTGGGACCCTGAGCTCCTGTCTATGGCCTCTGCCTCCTCTGAGATCCCTATGCTGTGAGGAAACCATGCCACAGAGAGAGGCCGTGTGCTGGTCTGCACGACCAGTAGTAGTCCTAGTCTTTGAACTGTCTCAGCAGAGGAGTGCAATATGTGGGTAGAAAAGCCTTTCAGTGATTCCACCACTTGCCAAGTCAACCCCAGCCTGCCATTCATTCCTGCTGAGTTCCCAGATATCATGGACCAGACATAAGCCATCCCCACTCTTCCTTTCTGAATTTCTGTTTTTCAGTATCTGGGAATATAGTTAAATGGTTCTTTTAAACCTCTGTGTTTTGGGATAATCTGTTATATAGCAATTATAACTGGAACAGAGAGATAAGGGGTAGGTTTTGTTGATGGGTTAAGTTGGAATCTAACATTAGTGCTTCCTTTAAATGGTGGATTCCAAATGTTATTATTTTTAACGGGCTCTTCCCTGGCTATTTTGGAGATGGCTCCACCCTCACCCTTTATCGTTCTGTTGACACGGAAGATTCTCTGTGTCTAATCAGAGAGCAGGAATAGCACATTCAGAGTTACATCTTTTAAGTTCTCCATTCCAGCCACTGTAACTAGTTCTAGGTGTTCTCTTAACCTGGAGGTGAGAGATGGCCTTATGTTGTCAAAACCATTTTTGTTTAACTCGGAGATTCCCAAATAGTTAGTCTTGCCCCTCCGTTTTAGAATTTGGGTTGCTTATCACTTGATTATATTGTTTTCACTCTGAGTTTCCAGACCATAGGAAATGTGCTACATGAATATTTGGGTTTAACTCCCTCAAGATATATTTGAAAATCTATATTGCTTTTCTGTATTAAACAAAATCTTGGAATCAATAACTCTGTGTAGGCAAAATCCTAACGTACTAGGATTTTGAGTTGTAATACTGGTGCTTAATAAATATTCTTAATAGTTTACAAGCCAAGTTTCAAATGTTCTTTTCATTATAAATGCTGCTATTGTGTATTTATGGATATGCCTAAGTCCCCAGTGTATTTTTTTAGTATTTAAATAAGCTTTAATTGTGGGGTAGTTTTAGATTTACAGAAAACTTTCAAAGATAATGCAGAGTTCCTTTGTATTCTGCAACCTTTGGAAACTATTGTCAACATCTTATGGTCTATTTGTCACAACTAACGAACCAATATTGCCACATTTTTATTATCTAAACTTGATGCTTTATTTCGCTTTTCATTATTATTAGTTTTTCCCGAATGCTCTTTCTTCTATTCCATTTAAAACAGCACATCACATTTAGTTGTCATGTCTCCTTAGCTCCTTTGGATTGTGACAGCTTCTCAGGCTTCCACTGGTTTTTATGCCCTTGACAGCTTTCAGAAGTACTAGTCAGGTATTTTGTAGAATGATCCTTGATGTGGGCTTTTCAGATTATTTTTTTCATGGATAGATTGGTTGGGGAGGAAGAATGTAGCACATCATATAAGAAGTCCATGCTATCAACATGACTTCACTGCTGATGTTAGCCTTATCACCTGTCTGAGGTAGTGATTTGTGGGTTTCCCCACTATATCACTACCTGGCCCCACACCCCACACCTTTCCACACTGTATTCTTTGGGGGTTAATCACTAAGGGAAGCCCACATCTCAGTCGCAAGAAGTCATGTTCTATGCCTTTGAGGAAGTTATTCTATGTAAACTATTTTGATTTTATCTGTATGTGAGGTTTCTGTTCTTGCCTACTTATTAATTTAATCATTTATTCATATAAGTACGGACTCAGGGATATTTGTTTTATACTTTGGGTTATAGTCCAGTACTGTGTTCTTGATTCTATTGCTCATGTTTTTCCAATTTTGGTCAAAGGGATCTTTTTCAATTGGCTCCTATATCCCTTGATGTATTCCCATCATTTTAGTTTTGAGTACTTTCTTACTTCCCAGAGTAACAAAATTCTCTAATTTCAGTTTGCATATTCCATGCTCCAACCTAAAGCAAGCCATTTCTCCAAGTTTCTTTTATTGGCCCCAATTTATTTTTATGTTTGATGTACATATGATATATATATGTAAACACACTATTTCTATTTTTAAGCCGTTTTTCTTATTTTTCGTGTGCATAACAGATGGGATTAGCTGTGACGTTCTTGTTAGCAGTGAAACTTCTAGCAGAATGAAGCAAGGTTAAGAACCCCTCTCCCACCCAAGCCTTTGCCTCTCAGCCCTGGCTGCACATTAAGATTCCTGAAGAGATTTAAAAATATACAAATTTCCCGACTCCTCCTGAAGCCAATTAAATCAAAATATCTAGATGTGCGCCCAAGCATAAGACTATTTCTTAACATCTCTTGAGTGATTCTAATTTGCAATCAGGCTGGGAACCACTGGATTAAATCTTAAGTCTATCAAGTTCATAATGGCTAGCTTCACTTCTTAGTGTTGTTTTGTTAAGGATAGCCTATGGGTCTAATTTTATTATTTGGAAAGTCTCTCAAAAAAAGCAAAATGAAAAAATTGGACATTCATATTCATTTGTGGTTTTGATAAACCTGAGTCTTGTAGACTGAGAAATAGAGGGATTTTAGTGTATCAAACAGTAAACTTTTGAACAATTGCTATGCAAATGTTATAAACTATATTTTTAGGGATAAGCAACAACATTTACATCACTTCAAAAATATTAATCTTCTATATTCATTCATGTATTATTTCATGTTTGGTCAGTCATATTGGTAACATTTGTAACTGATGGGTTTATATTTTAGAGAAAGAGAAATAGATGATACTAACTTGTCCCAGTGTTAACATCTAATAGTTGAAAGTATAGTTGTTTAATTATATAACTAAATGACCATTTTTTGAGCACTGTGCAAGCTTTTAGGGTAACAGGAAATAAAAGCTTCCCTTCCCTGATGAAATTAGTAAGTAATGGATTCTGATGAGAGTTTCCATATGTTGAGGTAAACCAAGCTCTTCTCATTCTCCATGCTTGAAGCAGCTGGTCTCTCAAAGGCATACATCTGGGTTTTGTGGGGCCTAGAGCTTGCACAGTCTGGGGAGTACTTTTCCAATAAAACAATCCATTATACTTTTCATACAGCTAAAGGGGCCTGGAAGGGGCCTGAGCAGGTGAGAGATTCTGCACTCACCTGGCTCCAACTGGTAGAAAGAGAAAGGGAACGTGAGTGAGGAGGCCAGTCCAGTGCCCTGAAGACCTGGGTCATGTTTTTTGCATCTGGCACATTCCAGTGGTGGGCTACACCTGCCTTCAATGAAGGCTGGGTAATGCACTCTCCTGCTGGCTGGTTTCGGCTTGACAGAAGGGGCATGTACACTGGGAAATGACTAGCCATCTCCCTCCCGAAGGAAAGGCTGAGCACCCAGCATCTCTGACATCAGACAGGTTCTCAGTGGCAGGAGATAGTTCAAAGAGGCTAGCTGTTCACAAGATCAAAGGTGGAAGTCCCAGGAGTGAGATTCCACCTAGAAGAGAGGAGGTCATATGGAAACATGCTTGTTACTCCAGGAAGGCAAGATAAAGTATCTGGGCAAAGGAGATACTCCACAAGCCTTTGGGTAATGGGGTGTGAGGACAGAGCAACTGGACCTACTGTCCTCCCATGATGGACACCTAAGGGAGAAAGAGAATTTCCCAGAAGGAAACAGGGATGCTGTTAGGGAAGGAGAATACGCTCTATGTGTCCAACCTGGCCTGAAAGGAAGATAGAGAGTAGTCTGGTAAACAATCATTGGATGTGATAAACTGTTTAGTAGAAGAAGCAGAATGAAATTTGGAATCATTTCTGGAATGTGTGAGGGAGGTAAATATTAAGGTTAATCTTAAAGGTTCAGGAAGTTTTTCTGATTACACAAGAGAAGGAAATACACACTCAGAAGGATCATGGGCAAAGGAACTTTTGAACAGGCGTGGACTCAGGGAGCTCTCTTTAGGAAACAATTATGCAAATTTAAAAATCCTAAATTAATATGTGAAAGTGCACGTATTTTTAAAATGAGAAAACACATCATAACAAATTACTGGAGTCCTGGAGATTTTTTTAAGTCCCTTTTTTTCTGAGATCTTTTTAGGCAATTTTACAGAAATGCTTATATAGAAATATTTCCTGATTGCAACTTGACTTTCTGTTCCTTCCTAGAACATTTAAAAATACTCAGCCACTTTTGGCATTCACAGAGAAGGACTGGAAGCTTATGTTTCAGTAACTTCAGGGGCAATCAGCCTTGGGTTATGAAGTGGTAGCTTCAAGAACTCCAAGTAGCCTGAATTCCCTGGCACCCAGGCTATTCTGAATTATAGCTGGAGCTGAGGTTAGACACGTGGGAAAAAGTCGATGATGAAGGATTTTATGTGCCATCCTCTGGAACTCTGACAATCTTGTAGATATGGAGTATTTGAAGGATTTCATATGAGAAAATTACATTACTAAATTTACTTTTTCAAAAGTGTCTCTGCTCTGGATTATTTAGGGTCTAGGTAGAAGTTCAGAGGAGTTGACTTTAGTAAGTACTTATTGGAAATAATTTAAAATAGCCTAAAAATAAACAGGATTCCTGAACATTGGGAGAAGAGAGGATGGATTAAATACATAGTTAAAAAGTAGAATGGACAGGGACCTAGATAAAGAGACAAGTATGCAATAACTGAGTGAAGAAACAATAGCAGATGCCATTTGAGGCCAGGAGGCCATTGATATTTATTTTGTATTCATATTTATGTAACTGAAAAGAGAAGGATGACAGTAGGATGGGAAGGATAGGTGACCAGGTTTAGAAAGGCTAGATTATAATCTTTCTTTCTGGTAGGGAGAAAGCATCCAATTAGATACTGTGTTCTTCAGTAAGAAGAAAATTATATTTAAAAAACAACAAGGAGTAAAAGATACTACATAAATATAATTATTATTCAATTTGATACATAGCATTGCATCTATGTTGTATCTTAGGAAGCATGACAACATTTATTACAGCTTAGCAAGGGAAAATAAGAATTGGTCTTAGCAATTAACCTTATCCACATGTAAATGAGATTAATTAGTAGTTTTTCCTTTCTAATCTTTTGGGGAAAGCAGATAATTGTAATTATACTGTTTATGCAAATTGTATCCAAATATGAAAAAGGACACAATAGTTTGCAAATTAAAGTTCAAATAAGAAAATTATTCTAAAATTTACCTTTAGAATACTAGGAAAGCCAATTAGAGCATGTAAATGACATAAACAAATATGAAAATCTTCCCAAGAGAACTACTTTTCATTTAACTTTACTAATGCTTTGCTCCCCATTTGAGTTACTCAATGGAATTTAATGTGTGTTTCAAATTTGCCCTTAAATTATAGTGAAATAACTTTGAAATTATTTCAAAATAAAATGTTTTTAAAAAGTAATATCTTTTCTTCACAACATTAGATTTTGACTGAAAGGCCCTGACAATGAGAAGTCAGAAAGACTTCTGGACCTTTCAGGAGAAGGAAGTATAAACAAATTTGATACTGTTGCAAAACCAAAATAAGAATTTTGGCTTTCTGATTTCTGATTCCTTATTCTTTCCAACACATTCATGACCTATGGTGGGGAAAAATCATTTCTCCCTTGCCAGGGTTTTAAGATTTTTTGCTGACTTTCTCTTACTCATCTGTTTTTCCTGTCTCCTTGTATTATGGGAGAAGGGAAATGTACATTTCATTTGCTGGAAAAGGGAGAAAAGTTCTTTTTGTCAGTTTCAGAGTCTCTCAGACTACAATTTCTGTTCATAGTTTGAGTGAAATGATTAGGGTGTATGTTAGTGATTAGTTTAGTGAACCAGCTTTTATTTAGTATTTTTTATTTGATGAGGTCTAATACAGACTCTAGGGGAAAAGGCTAGTATCATACAGTTTCTGCCCTAGGGGAGAAGGCGTGGAGACAAAGAATCGACATGATGTACAAAGTTCCTTAACAGAGGTGTGCACAATAGAGGGCACAGAGCCAGAACAACGAACTTTTGGGAAAGCAAGTACCTAAGAATGTGTGATGGAAGAATACAGTGGGAGAGGGTATGTCAGGTACGCAGAAGAACATGGAGTGTGGGATATCTCTGTAAGCTGCACTTAGACAATGATGGAAGACCAAAACTTGCTGAGAGAGTGTAGCAAAAAGAGCCATGATAAAGGTCCACACTTATGGTTAACTGTGACTACAGACTTCGTGTAGTGTAAAGGGCAATGAAAATGATTATCAATAATCATGACTATCATCTAAGTATTCAGGATTATCACTTGATCTAATAAATTGGTGAGGGAGATAGGATGACCTACCAGCCAGATGTATGGCTAATCAGACGCAGGCTTTGACTAAGCACGTTAAAGAAGGGTGCCTCTGGCACTGTTAGTCTGAATCCCTTCTCCAAATTACCAGAAGGTCAAGAATCCTCGTCTAGCACACATCTCATGGGCTGCCACTGTGATCATAACCCTTTTGAGGCACTGGTGTGCAGAGATGGGCTGTGTGCATCATTTGTTATTGGAAAAAATTATAGTTAACTGGACCATATGTAAAAATAAAACACATGATTTCGACCTCCTGATGGTGATGGTGATAGTGGGGACAATGGTGACGAGAGCTTGTGGTGATGAGAATGGGAACAGTTTGAACAGTTCCTAAGTGTTTGGTGTTTCACATGTTAACTCACATGGTACTTAATCATTTGAAGCTAGTTTCTTCCTTTGTAAAGTGGAGGTAACTATTGAAAATATCAGAACAAAACCTATAAGTTCTGCTTCTGGGATGGTGCTTAATGATTGGTAGCTGTTCCTTTAGGCTAAGAGCTGACATCCTTTATTCTACTTTCTAGGATTTATGGATTTGTCAACATATTCTTTTCAGACACCATTTTTTAATCTGGCTACTATATTTCTGAACCCTGCGTATCAACATTGCCTGTCTTTGATATTATTTCCCATAGGAAGATTATATCTTTTTCAAGTGATACTAGAGAAAGTAATTCATTATTTATGCCTATTTTGAATGACTTTTGGATAATTGCCACACATGCATTTAAAGTGGAAGTATTTTCAAAATTATATTTGTACATTATAATGCATAAACACTATAACATTCATTAAGTAAAGATAATGATAGAAATATTTATTACTGATGACATTTTTATAGCATGCTTTTATGGTAGTTTATCTGTAAAGAGTCTGAATTCTCAATTTATTTTCCCTAAGGCATGCATATAAGTAATCATATTGTATGTTTATATATTTGCTTAGTCTTGTTGTCATTGTAATATTTCTAAGTTAACAGTTAACATCAGGGCAATTTTCTTATTATAAACCCATAAAGGTCTAGGATGTCTTGTTTAATTTCATATATACTACTCTCGTTGAAAATCGTTATATTAGTTACCTAGTGCTATGTGATAAATCACTGCAAAACATAGTGGCTGTATTAGTTTGCTAGGACTGCCTTAGCAAAATACCACAAACTGGGTGGCTTAAACAACAATTTATATTGTCATAGTTCTGGAGTCTAGAAGTCCAAGATCTAGGTGTTGATATATATGTATTATCAAATATGTTACATAGATATATATGTCACATCAAATCATGTTCTATATTTTAAATATATCCCAATTTTGTCAGTTATGTCTCATTAAAGCCAGAAGAAAAAAAAGATGTGTAGTGAAAAAAGGCAACAATACTGTATATGTACACTACATGGGACATAATGGATCTGACCTAAAATTCAAACTGTGTTAATCAAAGTATATAATTTGTTGGATCAACTACATGGAACCTGCCCCTATTCCAGGGGTCTGCCATACAAAAGTCAACAGCACAAACCAAAAAGAATGCCTTAATATTGCTCTATTAATGTAGAGGGGACAAAGCAAAGTTTAAATTTGAAAACAATGGGACTACTCAACTCTAATACAGTACAATATTCTTCTGTTTTGAAAATGTAGCAATGTATTAATTTCCTTATTTTTAGAGCACAAAGATTTGTTTATTTGATGCTTTGTAGACTTAATTTCCCAGATTGAACTTGGGCATATTTTCTGATCATATTTTGTTATTCAAAGAAAATAAAGTAAGCTCTATCAAAGTGCCTGTACTGTTTAGATTTTTGAAATGTATTTGCATTGGAGAGCCTGAATTTCCTAGATAATTTCTTAACTAATTTCTTGATAAAATCCAATCACTTCCTTGAGGAAAGACTAAGGAAGCTCTTAATACCACCGATACTTTGTATGTGAAGAACAAGAGATGCTCGTGTCCATTTGTGGGTTAAGATGCTCGACTTATTATTCCAGTTGATTTTTGGTTTGAATATTTTCTTAGCTTTAGTAGCAACATTTATCAGTCATTTCACCAAAGTTGTTTTTTTCTCTAAAACTTAGAAAAGTATGTTCCATATTTTTCTTCTTTGAAAAATAAGACTGATTCTAGTTTTTCTGGGGTAAATGTTTTGTGGATGAGTAACACCACGTTATTACAAGGATGTACCTTCAACCTTGAGTTTTAACTGTCATGTTGACACTAGAATATTTATTTTTCTTATGGAACTTTGCACGTTATTAGGTTTTACACCATTTCTGTCTCCCACTACTGTGTCCTTGCAAGTATTATGGTGTCAAATAGCTGCTTTATTAAATTTTACATTGTAGACGTTAGAGTTGAAGCTTTCTAATAATAAACACTTTCATTGGCATATGACATTCTGGATTTTTTTATTAGGGGTTAGAAATTCAGTTTCTTTTTCTCCAGAATGGAAGGATTATAGTTGGTGTTACACATTTTGAATATGACCTGTTTATTCCAGTAAAACGAAAATCCTTCACTTTGCTTAAAGTGTTGTGTACATCCCTTCTGCATACATCATTTCTGCATACATTATAGTACTTTGATAGCCCATTTACATATTATTAACTCTTGGATAGGATTTCTTTGAAAGTAGTGATTCCCTTTGACATTAGAATTTCACATTAGCAAAGAGTTAGGGAACACCATGTCCTTGAATTTCTCTTAAAGCACAAGGGTTTTCTTAGGGAAACAACTTGTTGGAGATGGGTCCGACAGTTGGGTGGGCTGGAGGAATGGGGAAAAGAGAGGCAAAGGCTTTAAGGAAAAACAGAGTGCAGGTCATTTCATTTTTTTAAAACTTGGATGCTTATTTTTCTTCTTTCCCCCCGAGTATACAGTTCTACAATGTGTAGTATTCTGTGCTTTTGGTTGCCTGACTCAGAAAATAGTCTCTCTGATAGGTATGCCTGTGGTTTAGGGCAGTCGTTATTTTTTACTAAGTTAATCTGACATGCTTACCAGATTGGCTTTGAAGCCTTTTCTCTGTTCAAACCTTGAAGAGTAAGTAGGCACCTATTTTATTGTCTGTGGTTCACCTTGAGTTTTGCCATTTGGGGAACAACTCTTCCCACCGTCCATAGCCACATGCATTCAAAGAAGTCACCATGTTGGCACATAGCCCAGAGGAGACTGTGGCTCTGGGATTAAAAGACCTAGTCCAGGGGGGCTACTCTTATGAACAGGGAAAATACATACTTGGTGTGGTTTGTAGTGGCTGTTTTCCATCATGAATGTTGGGAAGCAGACACTTCAGCCCATACTGCCACAGGCGAGGTGATGGGACACTTCCTCAGAGGCGGACCACAGAGGGCAAATCCAGGGGTAGAGTCAAGCTTCAGTTTGTTCTGAGTCCCAGCTTCATCTTTATTTTCCTAAGCTCCCTAATATCCTTTTAAGAAAGTCCCTATTTTGCCTTAGCCAGTTTTCTATGAATTTCTGCCTTTTTATAATGTCCAACTCAAAGCATGCCATTTTTCTCTGTATTTTAGTTGAGAAACCTCTAATTATCTATTTTTACTATTCAGTTAGAATACTTTTTAGTACCATTAATAATGGTACATTGTTGATTACATTTTTAATGCAGTTCCTTAAGGGAAGGGAATATTCTTTATAGACATTATATACAGAATATAATTATTTTTAAATTCATAATTATTTGGCTCATTCAAAATATAACCACATTCATCTATTCTACTAACTACTTCTTTCAGCACTGAAAATAGAGTAGGAAAGAGCAGAGGGAACAGAAGCAGGACATTACAGTATGAAAAACCCGGTTCAGAACAAGCACGGTAAGATTTTTGGAGTCATCCAAGCCGAACAAAGGTTAAGAAAAGAATGTGGAACTGCTTACTCTTTAAGACTATAACCTTTTTTCAATGCTATCGAGATGGTATTAGTTTATAACTATTATTAGTGTGTGGAACCGTTTTTTAGTTTGCTCAAACATTTCAGATATTTGAACTAACGTTTATCTGTTCTTATCAGAATTGTTCTTTCTCAACCATCTCAGGATTTCTACATGTATCAGGAAACCACGAAGTTGTGTGGTTCTTGTTCTGTAGACTCTGAAGTTAAGCTAACCCAGGCCTGAGTAACCGGGGTGCTTAGGTGGAGAATGCGCCAGGCTCTGTTTCTCCAGCTGACGGGCTATGTGCCATTTCTGAGTCTAATTACTGTAGAGGTCTTATAATGGGCGGATTGCAACATGAATTCAGCAAATTCTTCCAGTTCCCTCGAGAGGACTTTGACAAAGCCACAGTAATATAGAAATGGACTCAGTTCCCACTGTGAGGGCCGATTGTGATACGTTATGTAAACTGATAGGCCGCCAGCAACAGGCAGGCAGATCTGAATCATGATTCTCTTTTTTAAAGATTATTTGTCTCCTTTGCAACCTCCTCGCTTCCTTACCCTAGAATCTCTCTGGCAAACGGCAATGTGGTGCGGTGGAGAGAACCCTTGACTGACGGGGGGCAATCTGTGTTTCAGCCCTGGCCGTGCCCTTCTCACTATTTGACTTTGGATGAGCCGCTGAACCTGCCCCCTCATTTATAGGTTAAAGATAAAAACACCCATGTCTCAGAGTTGTTGTGAGGACTAGGTGAACTGTTACAGCTATGAAATGCTTCGTAAAATTGGAGTATGATTCCTGACAACGTTTTTATTTTCCCAACAAATAATAATAACAAAACCAATTACTCGTGGTTAACAGCATGGAATCTGGACAAACTCTGTCTCTATCGCTTACTAGCAGTCTGACTTTTGCCAGTCATCCCATCTCTCTGTACCTCACTTTACTCATCCAAAAAATGGGTGTAATGATAGCACTACCTCATACAATTGTGAACATTAAACAAGCACTTGCAAGTATCTACATACAGCAATGTTATCTGTGTTAAACAAACAAGCAAGCAACTCAGCTGGTCCAAGGGCTGCCTGCCTTTCCTTGGTTGACGCGGGGAAGTCCAAACCCCTGAGGTGGACACTGACATGTGGAGCACTGTCTGTCTGCTGGGGTGGTTGCTTTTAATACTGCCAGCAGTGTCTCAGGGGTGCCATATGGAGCCCTGCCAGACAGCCTGAGGCTTCGGGGGAAGTATGATCCCGCTCCCTCTGCAGGGAACTCGGCCCAGGGTGTCCATGTCCTTCGGCTCAGCTCTTCGGTCCCTCAAGCACCCACCTCCATGGACCCCAGCTTCCCAAGCACAGGGCCTGGGCCCGGAGCAGTGCCCCTTCCCTATGGGGCAGGAACTTCTTACCCTTTACCTCCTCTGGACTGAGACTCCCCGTATGGAGCAGCTTTTCCATTTTCAACTGGGAAAACACAAAAGGGCTGGTTGAGGTCCTCCCCCTCTCCCCCGCCCATCCCACCCTCTTCTCAACAATGGATTGTTCTTCCCTGCCCGACTCTGCTGACTAAATCTTCCCTGAGTAATTTGCAGGCACAAATGGGTTCCTTATACCCCCTTCCCCAGATACTTTTCTAGCAAGATGTAGCCTATGTACCCACTTGCATTAATTCTGGGGCGTGGGAGTGTGACCTGGGTGGTGGTGGGAGCTGCCCTCCGGCAGTCCATGGTGGTTTTGGAAAGAGGGATCCTGCATGTCCCTTTTTGGATCAGTTCCACTAACTTATTCCAGGATTTAGCCTCTGTGGTTCTGACTGAAATGTGCATAAGTAGATAAAGTTAAGTAACCCTAGGTCACATGTCACATACATTCTCTGGCCCCCACCCCCCAGTTTGAATTACTCTGTGCATAGGTTAGGTTTAGGTAAATCCTTAATCCCTGTTTTTAATTCAGCTGAGGTCTAAATTCTACAGCTGCCTGATGATTCTGCTCATGGAAGAGGAGGACCTTTCGAAGCAGAAGGCATTTAGGAATCTTTAAGAGAATGCTTTGGGAAATGCAGGAGGGCTGGGCAGGTGAAGAGGAGAGAGCAGTTGGTGAAGGTACAGAGGAGAGCGACTGGAGGAACGGGGCAAAGGAGAGCTAGATACAGAGTCTGGCGTGTTGTTGCTGAAGTTGTCAAATTCCTTATGAGCTTTTGCCAGACAATCTTTTAGTGAAGCAATTTTCGAACCAGAATTTTGTTTGGAGGCCCTGCATATCAATCAAAAAGTGCTTCCCACTGAACCTGAGATAAGTTACTCTGTTTTTTAAAACTGAGATATAATTGATGCATAGCACTGTATTAGTTTCAGGTGTATGGCATACTGATTCTATATTTGTACATATTTACTGTGAAATGATCACCACAATAAGTCTAGTTAGCATCCATCACCATAGGTAGCTACACATTTTTTTTTCTCATGATAAGAACTTTTAAGATCTCTCTTAGCAACTTTCAAATATATAATATGGTATTAACTATAGTCATCATGCTGTACATTACACCCCCAGGACTTATTTTATAATTAGGAGTTTAGACCTGTTGACACTCTTACCCATTTTGCCCACTGCCCACCTCTGGCCACCCCTAGGCTGTTCTCTGTATCTGTGAACTTGGGTTTGTTTTGTTGTTGTTTTCTTGTGCTATTTTGTTTTTTGTTTAGATTCCACATATAAGTGAGATCATATGGTGATTATCTTTCCCTGACTTATTTTGCTTAGCATAATGCCCTCAAGGTCCATCCGTGTTGTCACAAATGGGAGTTACTCCTTTTGCTTTTAAGGTGCTCCTTAAATTTTGAGTCAAGTGAATCCTCTGTGTGGCCACAGAAGTCTCAGTCATCCTTGCTGAAGTTATGCCATTTACAGAGAGAAGTGCAAGCATTATGAGTGCCATGACAGCACGTGTAGGATGTAGGAGTTTTCACTGTGAGAAGAAGATGTGGGCTTAGATAACCTCCTGCGAGCTGGCAGGAATTGAGTGAAAGTGATCGGTGTATACCTCATGTGTTGGGTCCCCAGCCTGAGGGGTGGCTGCCTCGGCACACAAACCCCAAAAATCTTACACCAGCAGGGGGACTGTAACTCTGGGGGGAATGTCCTGGGGCAAAATACCTTTGAAACCGAATCAGTCAAAGGGAGAAATAAAGTGGGAGAAACTCATATAATTCTTACAAGCAACCCACTTCTGCTCTCCCTTGTCTCTCACAACCCAGCTGCAAAAGAAGAGGCCCCCACCCAACCTCTCTGGTCAGATAAGTCCTTGCTCGCCCCTATAATTACCTATTGATATGGAGATGGGCTACTTCTCTCCACCCCTTGGAAACACCTATTGTGTAAAGATGAGCAAAAGCCAGGTGAGAGATTCTGGAAATATTACAGTTTTACCCACATGGACAAACAGAGAAAATGTGCTCTGTGGACCAAAGACAAAATCACAAGACAAAACATGAAACATAAGAAGAACTGATCAGGTTTCAGTACAGAAAAGTCTGTCCAAATTGACACCAGCCCCGTGAGAAGCACAAGTTCACCTGACTGTGGGGCTGGCTTGGAGGCTTAGAGGGCCTGTCTTTGTGTCTTATGCCTGTGATTCTTCTTCCCGTGACAAATGACACTCTGGGGGAGTAGCATGCAAAGCAGAAGCACACAGGAGGGCAAAAAGGAACGCTCTGATTCCTCCAAGGGTGCCACACAAAGTGGAACCAATAACAAAACTGGACACTGAACAAAAGAAACAGTGAGGAACTCAACTCAAGAGACAGTGCATTTGAGACCCAGTTCTGACTTACCCCATCACCAGGGTCTCATCAGACTGGGAGCTGCAAAGCAGGACCCTCTATGGATACCACTTCTGGCCATATGTCTGGGTCTGTGGCAATAGGCAGTACATACTGCATCTTGATGGGACTACTAGTAAAAATGTGGAAATAAATGGAAACTATTCAAATGAGAACAAACAGAGGCTATTTATTCAGAGCTTGCCATAGCGATACAGTCAGTCACCACCATTTCCCTTTAGCAGTGAGTAAATGGAAGCAGAGGAGAGGGAAAACTTTATGTTGGGAAAGGAAAGGCTTCAGGTATGCTCTGATTGGAGCTTGTCAGCATGGGAAAGCTGACTCACCTAGAATTGGGCATCTTGTGTGACTGGTCTGGGGAGCATATCTGGGTTTCTTGGATTCACCCTGAGTTGAAAGTAGAGGTGGTAGATAGAGAAGCTGGTGTGCATAGACCCAGGCCTGACTGTTCCAAGCTGATCACTGTTAAGAGTTATGGTTTGGTCTTTCTGGTCGCTACAGAGGTTATGGGTCAGAGTTCCACCATCGTGTATTTCCAAGCTACTGTCTGTATATTCAATCTCATAGCAGTTTTCATGTTAAATTTTCTTTTGGCCATACAGACACAGAATACAGACCCGGTAAACTCAACATGTTCAAAATTAAACATCATTTTCATGGGATTTGCCAACCTCTATGCATTTAATAAAAACTATAAATCCAGGAGTCTATCTTTTCTCACCCATTGCATACAACCCATATTTAATCTATCATCAATTCATACTAATTTTACATCTTTAACCTCTCACCAGTCTGTATGATTACTTCCATCCCAGTGGTCACTGTCTATGCCATGTCCCAAGTCTTCATAAGTTCTTGGAGAGCTTCTTAAAGACTTAAGTCTTAAAGACTTAAAGTGTTAGCTTTCATTGTCTTCCAATACACTCTGTTTTCTGACAGAGCAACCTTTTGAACACACAAATCCCTGTATGACTATAGGTCAAAGTCCACATCCATAGCATCAGCTTATCAGTCCACCCACAACCCAATCCTTGACCCACTTTCCAGCTTCGTCTCTCCCCATTCCCACTTCTACAACTGTGTTCCATCCTGGGAAGCAAATTTAGTTCCCCACTTAGGTGGGAACGTCTGTCTTCCAGGTTGGGGAAGAGTGCACGCACTAACTTGAACTCCCCTCTCGCGCCACCTCACTATGCTCGCACCCAGATTTTGCCTGGGTAAATTATACTTCTTCTTGTGCATCAGGCAGGATCTTGGTTCCTGAGTCCAATGCTTCACACTGGAATTTTATAATTTTTAATTATGGAGCAGAGGTCTCACCTCCTGAGTTAAGCCTTCCACAGCATCTCCAAGCTAGGTGAGGCTGCTCTCTTGAGTGCTACCATAGCAACATGCGCATACCTCTGCCAAAGTGCTCATCATACTTTACATTATTTGACCATATTCCACTTAGAATATTAACATCTGTAAAGCAGATATGTTTTGAAATCCTCTCTCTTTAACCACTGTCTGGCATATCAGAGGTGCTTAATACGTCTTTGTCGAAAGCAAAAAAGAAATAATGAAGTTATAATTAGTTGTTGGGTAACCTTTGTGCAGATAAGTGCAACTTCGATTTCCATCCCCTTTTCACACGCACTTTTTCTCAGAGGACAGCTTTTCTCTAACATGGGGGGTGGGGTGCTGGAGGACCAGGGTGTTCAGTTTTATTGTCTCTGTAGCATTTCGGCTCTTTGACCCTCAGCAACCTCCTCTCTCTGCCCATCATCACTGTGTGCTGAACACCTGCTCACCTGCTGGTCAACAACTCTTAGACCAGGCAGTAGACCTCCTGATTTATAGATCTTTCTTCTCCATAGGAGGGCAGAAAGGGGAATCAAGGGGAGCCTGCCTTATTTCTCCTCATACCATCTTGCCTTTTTATAGTGGAATACCAACTTAGGGATGAGTAGGTAAAGCTCTTGACAACTTGCAGTTCCCCAAGGGTCCCAGCAGGAAAGCATCAAGGGCTTCCGAAGCACTGTGGACAGTCTTGCCTTCTGCCCCTCCCCCATGCTCTCTGGGAATCTTTCTCCATGGAAAACTCATCCTTGTGCACCAGCCAGGATCTTGGTTCCTGAGTCCAATACTTCACACTGGAATTTTATAATTTTTAGATATGGAGTGGAGGAGGAAGGCTGCCCCAGGTAATTCCATGTAGGTATTTTTTTTTTTGTATCACAGTGGTTTAAGACTTCTGATGTGATGTCTCTCAGTAATGCACCCCAGTATCACCTTTGTTTTGAATACACAGCTTGGCATTTTGTCTACTTAGCATTTACCTTGAGTGAAGACTCTTCCTGGGAATGGCTGTAGTTAGGCCACATTATTTACTTCCTAAGGTGAATCATAGGTACTTCCTATATTTGCATTTCATTGTTCTGAATCCTAATGTCTTTGACTTTCTCCCCAGGAAGTCAGTTAAAAAGGGACGGGGCATTGTGTCAGCCTGTCACTCTGGTTTTCATATGTGTTCACTATTTTAAAATGCAATTAAAAGCTGCTCCTTAAGGGTGCTCATACAATAAATGCAAGCAAGCAGACAAAAATCCCCACGGAGAGTGGTGTGCTTCCCTGCATTCTTGAGGTCGCTCATCCTTTCCAGTATCCCACAGATGTGAGAGTAGGCACACCTATTTGCCTATCCGGGAGCCTATTAGTTGTTAGAGCAGAGCAGACACAGAATGTTTCCCAAGGACAGTTCTAACTTTTTTTTTAAAGAAAGGAGGGAAGGTCAAGACTAACTCCACGCTGAGAATGGGGACACTTCCAACTTCCACCAATAGCGAAGCATTGCCATTGTGCACGACAACAGCCTTTGGCTCCTTCTCTGCTCTACAAAGGAACTATATTGCCCTTTAATGGAATTTTCTGTTATCCTAAAGAGGCTTTTAATGTTTGGGTTGGGAGTAAATTTCTTGTTTAAGTAGGATGAAATTATTTAATTTTCCTACGTGGGGATGTGGTCGGGTGAAGGAGTGAGTCATGCTGCTGGTGGTAATTCAACTTGTTCCATCTGCATGATGCTCATGGTCACCGGCTAGATAACACATCACTGCAATGTTTTAATAACCTCTAGTTGTATTCTGGGAAGAATGTGGTATGCCTGGATCGTATTTTTAACTGTTAAAATTTGTTTAAGTACCCTCAGTATGTTCTTTCTTCTTCTATTTTCATTTCGCCATGTAGGCAAGTGGGCTTGGGTTTCACTGTCTCAAAAGAGGAATGCAGAGGACTGAATGTAGTAGTTGGATAGAATCCCTGGCTTTTTCTCCCCGTAAGTTATTCTTAAGAAGAACTGCATTTGTAGGACAGAAAAAAGACTCTTTCTGAGATAGGAAACAAAGTCCTGGGTCAAGAGAGAGAAATAATGGTGGATCTGGGAATAGCAGGTAGTTCCTTCTCCTTGGAGCTCTTAGAACAGCTCACCATAGCTTGTGCAGAAACTAACGTGATAACAGAAGACACCCACCTTCCCCTCGACTGTCTTTCTGGGGGAAACCAAGAAAAAGTTAGGTGTGATATCCTTTAGCTCAGTGGAAGAGGAACCAGATGCAAACTTGCTTTTATTTAAAGAAGCTATGATAGAGCTATTATATTCTTGACAAACCAAGTTAGGGGACCAGTTGTAACTTAGCAGACCATCTACTGATGTAGCGACCTTGGGCAAGTTTCTTAACCCCTCCAAACCCCATGTTATTTGTAGAATAGAGACAATAAACTAACCTCAGACAATTGTTTTCAGAATAAAATAAATGAGCTAATGTTTGTCAAGGACTAGCATTACATCATTAAATGGCATCTATTATTACATTATTATTTTCACTTGTAATAAAGTGACAATCATGTTTACATAACAATTTGATAAAAGGTTTGTTTGACCTGATGTGAGCCTCTCATTACTATGCTGTCACCCTGCCTGAATACACATTTATATTCTCTTCAAATTTTTAAACCTATAAGTACAGTTTTATTGAGTGAGAAGCTCATTATTTGAGTTAATGTCTCAAGTTTGTAAAGCTGACTCTGTTGAAGAACACAAGTAGTACTTTCCATTTCTTTAAGTAGCAAAGATGTACTCATACTAAATTCTAATTATTGCATGTACATTTCAAATAAATTTATGAGAAATTCATTAAGAACCATGGAAATGTTAACATAGAATTTTAATTATTGTACTTACTACATGCTTGAAATATCACAAAATATCAGAATTATATGAGCTAAACAAATTGAAAGCATCTTTAGAGAATAAACCATTTCTAGTATAAAGTTGTATGTCTTATTCCCTCAGTGATTTGTTGTTCAATCAATGCTAGTTGATGATGATACAATTACAGTGTGTGAATTTAATCTTCTCAGTTTCTCTCCTTCGGGAGTGTGCATTCTGTCTTTGCTTCACTTCATCCAACTTTCTGTTAATGTTATTTTTGCTATTAGAGTGATTCTCAAACTACTCCGTTCCTCAGTGTCCTAAATCAGAGCTTTCTAACCAGTGGTACACAGCACACCTAAAATGGATTACTAATGTGCCTGGGGAGGTCTTCCTCCACCTGCAAGCTGATGACTGGGGTGGCAGGATAGCAGAACTGCATGGTCTGTTCAGCTAAGCCAGTTCCTTCCACCTATCTCAGTGTTCTGCGTGTACATCACTGTTGTCATAAATGCCGTGAAAAAAAAAGTGTAGAAAGCCTAGCAAACAGATAAAAATCATAATTTACATTTAACGAATTTAAAAACCTAATTTAATCCTTTTGTGCACCTTGTCACATCTTAAAAGTTTATAGAAATGTGAGCTCCATGATTCTTTTCCCTGTTTTCAGATACTTGTGCAATTACGTTTTTCTAGGAAACTAAAAAGGCAAAAATCTAACAGTGGGAAGCATCTTCTCTGAGAGTGAAAAAATTAATGAGAACAAAATAAGACCAATACAAGTTCAAGATATTAGACTACATTTAAAAGCTAACTTACTAAGAGAGTAGACAATAATAGTTCTCATCAAAGGAAAAAAAAAATTGTGACCATGCGTGGTGATGGATGTTAACTAGACTTATTGTGCTGATGATTTTGCACTATATACAATTATTGAATTATGTTGTATACCTGAAACTATTATATTGTTATATGTCAATTAGACCTCAATTGACTGCTTTTGTGCACAGTTATTCCAGGCTCTTTTTGATTAAAAATTCTCCAAGAGAAAGAAACAATAAACACTAACTTTCACATTAAGTCTTAATATTTAATAATTTGTTATGAAAATTTATGTATACGAATGCTTTCTATTCATTAAAATCTTTTCTTTAATTAAATATTTCAGAAAAGTTGCATAGAACATCCCAAAACATTCTCATAATGACATTTAATACATTGACTTGAATATCATATCTCCCTTTACTGGTTCAACATAGTTTTATTTCAAATGGAGGAAATTGTAAAACAGAGCACAATAATTTGGGAAGGACATGATGAGCACATTTCTGCAGGTCTTTACTGAATGGGTTATAGGTTCAATTTCTATAAGAATGACCCAAATAATAGTGGTTTAGATAAGGTGGAGATTGTTTATCTTATGAAGGAGTCCAAGGCAAGCATGATGGCTACAAAGATCAGGGATCCAGGCTCTTTTATTATGTACTGTTCCAGTATCCTCAAAAAATTATTTCTATTCCATATCCAATATGTCCACTCCAACCCCAAACATCACGTCAGTGTG
>JAQQAC010019963.1:16108717-16133876 GCA_029783875.1 Phataginus tricuspis
GGGAAAAGGGGCATTATAAAACAATTAGAGTTGTTTTATAATTTGTAATTATAACTGCAGCCTGTGCAGCAAAGGACTAATGTAGAAACATCCATAAATGATATCATATGAGACAAAGAAGGACACTTTTATTGTGATCCTTAATGTATACTTTGTTTTTACTGGAGACCCAAAGGGAATACATGAATGCCACATATATATTTTCATTCAATCTGGGACATGCTCCCCCCAAATAATTGTTTTCCATCCCAAGATACATTGTTTTTTGCATAATAAAATAATAATAAGGAAGGCAGCCCTTTCTCCAAGGAACTGACTCTATTAGGAAATAAGATAAAAACAAAAATTTAATGCCATGTGTTATAATAGAATTATGTTACAGAGTTTAGTAGTGGGATAATAGTGATTAAAACAATTTAGGTAGTTCAAAGAAAATTTTATCAACATCACACTTTTAGCTTACTAAAATAATTTATCTTTCTAGTCAAAATATCAGGTGGTGAGAGCAGGAGAAGATCCCTACAGTTTTGTACAGGGTTACTGAAAGCTGGCTGTGACTCTCCGTTGAGGGTGGTGGTGCTATCCGGCAAGGTCCGCTGTGCACACAGCTTTCTCTTCCTTCAGCTCTGGGGTGGTAACTTTCTCCTACTATTCCTAGGGTCTGCATTATCTCTCATGGTTTTTCCTGCCAACCATTTTTTTTTTCAATAGTCCTTCAATTAAAACCTTCCTCAAATATTTCATTTTGGCTGTGTCTTCTATTTCCCACTTGAAACCCAATGATTGTAATGTGTAATTATTATATTCTGACGACATTTAAAAAGATTATATGCATGTTTATATATATATATTGAAAAAACAATAAAAGCAAGGCAATAAAAGTGTTACTCTAAATTATAAATGCAAGATCACACACAAAAAAGAACAATCAGTTAATGTTGCAAATGGGGACACATAGGGCACAATCGTAGTGAGATAATGTAATAACAGCATTTTTGTCAGGGGCTTATCGTATTTGGAAAAATAAAGACATGGAGGATCATATTATTATAACATAAAAGGTTGAATTAACATATATGTATGTAATTTTGAATTTTTAAACTTATATATTTATGTCCAATGAATTAAGCATATAATTTTAAGTAATCATAAAACTTTTAAAATTGATCATTATTAGAGCACTGAGAAATATTCCTAATGGCAGTGTAGGCAATTTCTAATTTTAGATTAACAAATCAAGATAAAAAATGACAAAATAAAAAACATGCAGTGATTTTGTACTACATAACTACTTCTTAATTATCATTGCTTCATAGAGGAGATCGAATTAAAATCCCAAATAATGACATATAGTTAATGACAACTGATTAGGGTACTTTTGTTCAAAACATTATATGACAGTGCTAAAGCAATATTCAGAGGTAAGTTCATAGTGAAAATATTTTCAGTATGTAAATGATAAGAATAAAAATAAAATGAAAAATTAAGAGGGATTTAAAAAAAATCTATGTAACGACATGCTAAACAAAAAATTAAGTAATTAAAAAACTAGAAATGTGTATTAAATGATGAATAATTCCAAGAATTGATTCTTTTCAAATGCATGAAGTATCAAAAAATATATATATTCCCATGAACATAATAAATTTAAAGAGAAATTGCAGAAAATATATTTGTAGAGAGCAGACATAACAAATTGGAAAAAAATTTTGAACATTTTTTTAATCCAATCTTAATATCATTTTCTAAGCATATGTTATCAGTAAAAAATGTTTAAAAAATAAATTTTGAATAGAAGAATCTAATTTCATTTTGGAAAATTGAAATGATTTTACCAAAATTGATTTAAGAAGGAAAAAAAATCCTAGGAAAAAAGATAGTAAAAGTTTTTAAATTATAATCTCTAAACAATTTCCAGATTCTCTCTGGATTAAAAGGTTCATTAAAAATACCAATTGCCTTAAGAAATAATAGAAAGACAATAGGATTATACAAAATAGAAGACAATTAAAATATCACAGATGTTTGATTAAATTGTCCATTCTGTGCTAGAAAATTTGAGACCCTGGATGAAATACATCATTTGTATTTACAGAGCATAAAGAGAGAAAGCTCATTTCTGAAAATACTATTGATAATTTTCTTGGCAAAGACTGAATGTGTAAAAACCATCTCCATCAAATTGTCGTATGTTTTGACTGCTACTTTTAGTCATGAAGGAGTACAGAGAACAGATTTATCCTCCTACTGGGAAGGGGATTCAGAGTAGATTCTGCCATCTCGCTAAGTTGCAGAAACAGAGATTGGACTTCAAGGAGGTGACTGAAATCTTAAGGGCAGATTTCCACAGAGAAGGCAGCTCTTGATATTTAAGGAAAAAAGATCACCAAATACATGCAAATTCTTCCAGAGACTTGAAAAGGATGAAGCATACCCCAGTTCCTTTGATGATGTCAGTATAAGTTGGAGAACAAACCTTACAGGAACAATCCTGACTCATATCTGTTACAGTCACTTGACTCATGAACATTGATGCAACAATTATAACTAAACTACCAACAAATTGAATCCAGCAACATATGATTTTATACCATGCAAAAACCCGGTTGTATATTTTTTCAGGAACGCAAAGTTTGCTCAATAGTAAACATTCCCTACAATCCCCCTTATTAAAATGACAGAGAAAAATACTATAGCTGCTGTAATAGCTGTAGAAAATTTTGGTAGCATTAAATATTTATTCATGGAAAAACTTTAATAGAGGCAATCAGAAAAATATTTCTAGAAGTTCTAATAATCACATCTACCTAGATATGAATAACTTGAGTTCTATGGGAATTACATTATCTCCTGTGACTGTAAATGAACCCTTTTAGTGATAGATAATCACTATGTCCTGCTCAAAACATTTTCTTTGCTTGCCATCCAACACCACACTTGCCCGTTTTTTATTCTTACCTTTCTGGCCACTCATTCTTACTGTCTTTTGCCAGTTCCTATTCATCTCCTCTACCTTTAAATTTTGGATAGTCCCAGAATATACTAGTTGGACATCTTCTCTTTTCTATTCACACTTAACTTACTTACATAATCTATTCCAGTCACATGGCTTTATGTGTTATCTAAATGGGGATGATTCCCCAAGACCTGGATTCCAGAAATATGTGAGTACCTGTCGGCTCCACATTTCCACATGATGTCTCAAACATTTCAGAGTTATTAGCTCAGAAGATGTGGTTGTTCCCACTGCAGTCTTCCCTATTTAAGCTGAGGGCAATTACATTCTTCTAGTGTCTGGAGGTAAAAACCTTGCTGTCAACCTTGACTCTTCTCTATCACACTCATATTTAGTGTCACAGAAAATCTGGACAGGTCTGCCTCCAAAATATATCTAGACTTTGACCTTTGCACTGTCTCTACCTCCAGATGCAGTTAAAGCCATCAGTATTTTTTAAATCTAAATGATTGTAATGTACTTCTGATTGGTCTGCTTCTGGCCTTACCCTACCCAGCCCACTGGTAACACTGCACACAGTGAACCTGCCACAGTGTAGATGTTCTTATAATCCTTATCTTGCTCAGAGTAACTGCCAAGGCCTTAATCTGATCTACAAGGCCTGACAGAATTGGCCCTGTGTTATCCTCTGGGCACATTTTCTGTTCTTCATTAACTTTCCTCCTGCTGCGATGAATTTCTTGCAGTTTCTTGTATACACCAGGTACTATTGTACTCAGGGCTTCCCACTTGCTTAGAAGGTCCTTCCTCCAGATGAAAACAAACTTCAAACATTCTATCTTAGAGGTAAATATAGAAATGCCACCTATTTAATTTTTTTTTGGTATCATAATAGACAGTTACATGTGCAATATTATGGTTACCAAACTCCCCACTTCATCAAGTCCCCCCCACATACCCCACTATAGTCACTGTCCATCAGCACAGTGATATACTATAGAATCACTACTTGTCTTCTCTGAGTTGTACAGCCCTCCCCGTGCCGCCCCCCTGCATTATGTCTGCTGATTGTAATGTCCCTTTTTCCCCTTGTCCCTCCCTTCCCACCCATCTTCCCTAGTCCCTTTCCCTTTGGTAACTGTTAGTTCATTCTTGGGTTCTGTGAGTCTGCTGCTGTTTTGTTCCTTCAGTTTTCTTCTTTGCTCTTATATTCCACATATGAGTGAAATCATTTGATACTTGTCTTTTTCCGCTTGGCTTATTTCGCTGAGCATAATACCCTCTAGCTCCATCCATGTTGTTGCAAATATCTGGATTTGTTTTCTTCTTATGGTTGAATAATATTCCATTGTGTGTAAGTGCAACATCTTCTTTATACATTCATCTGATGAACACTTAGGTGGCTTCCATTTCTTGGCTATTGTAAATAGTGCTGTGATAAACATAGGGGTGCACATGTCCTTTTCAAGCTGGACTGCTTCATTCTTAGGGTAAATTCCAAGGAGTGGGATTCCTGGGTCAAATGGTATTTCTATTTTGAGTTTTTTGAGGCACCTCCATACTATTTTCCACAATGGTTGAACTAATTTGCATTCCCACCAGCAGTGTAAGAGGGTTCCCCTTTCTCCACATGCTCACCAGCATTTGTTGTTTGTGTTTTGAATGTTGGCCATCCTCACTGGTGTGAGGTGATATCTCACTGTGGTTTTAATGTGCATTTCTCTGATGATTAGCGATGTGGAGCATCTTTTCATGTGCCTGTTGGCCATCTGAATTTCTTCTTTGGAGAAGTGTTTATTCAGATCCTCTGCCCATTTCTTAATTGGATTATTTGCTTTTTGTTCATTGAGGTGCGTGAGTTCTTTATAATAATTTTGGGTATCAACCCCTTATCGGATATGTCATTTATGAATATATTCTCCCATACTGTAGGATGTCTCTTTGTTCTACTGATGGTGTCCTTTGCTGAACAGAAGCTTTTCAGCTTGATATAGTCCCACTTGTTCATTTTTGCTTTTGTTTCCCTTGCCTGAGGAGATATGTTTATGAAGAAGTTGCTCATGTTTATGTCTAAGAGATTTTTGCCTGTGTTTTTTTCTAAGAGTTTTGTGGTTTAATGACTTACATTCAGGTCTTTGATCCATTTTGAGTTTACTTTTGTGTGTGGGGTTAGACAGTAATCCAGTTTCATTCTCTTGCATGTAGCTGTCCAGTTTTGCCAACACCAGCTGTTGAAGAGGCTGCCATTTCCCGATTGTATATCCATGGCTCTTTTATCATATATTAATTGACTGTATATGTTTGGGTTAATGTCTGGACTCTTATTCTGTTCCACTGGTCTGTGTGTCTGTTCTTGTGCCAGTACCAGACTGTCTTGATTACTCTGGCTTTGTAGTAGAGATTGAAGTCTGGGAGCATAATTCCCCCTGTTTTATTCTTCCTTCTCAGGATTGCTTTGGCTATTTGGGGTCTTTTGTGGTTCCATATGAATTTTAGAACTATTTGTTCCAGTTCATTGGAGAATGCTGTTGGTATTTTGATAGGGATTGCATTGAATCTGTAGATTGCTTTAGGTAGTATAGCCATTTTGACAATATTTATTCTTCCTAGCCAAGAGCATGGGATGAATTTCCATTTGTTTGTGTCCTCTTTAATTTCTCTTAGGAGTGTCTTGTAGTTTTCAGGGTATAGGTCTTTCACTTCCTTCATTAGGTTTATTCCTAGGTATTTTATTCTTTTTGATGCACTTGTGAATGGAATTGTTTTCCTGATTTCTCT
Organism: Phataginus tricuspis; assembly: GCA_029783875.1. Taxonomy (NCBI): domain Eukaryota; kingdom Metazoa; phylum Chordata; class Mammalia; order Pholidota; family Manidae; genus Phataginus; species Phataginus tricuspis. Next base: position 16,114,452 of record JAQQAC010019963.1, read on the forward strand.
TTCTTTTAGTTCATCATTAGTGTATAGGAAAGCAACAGATTTCTGTGTGTTAATTTTGTATCCTGCAACTTTGCTGAATTCAGATATTAGTTCTAGTAGTTTTAGAGTGGAGTCATTAGGGTTTTTTATGTATAATATCATGTCATCTGCAAATAGCGACAATTTGACTTCTTCTTTACCAATCTGGATGCCTTGTATTTCTTTGTTTTGTCTGATTGCCGTGGCTAGGACCTCCAGTACTATGTTGAATAACAGTGGAGAGAGTGGGCATCTCTGTGTTGTTCCCGATCTTATATGAAAAGCTTACAGCTGCTCGCTGTTAAGTATGATGTTAGCTGTGGGTTTGTCATATATGGCCTTTATGATGTTGAGGTACTTGCCCTCTATACCCATTTTGTTGAAGTTTTTATCATGAATGGATGTTGAATTTTGTCAAATGCTTTTTCAGCATCTATGGAGATGATCATGTGGTTTTTGTTCTTCTTTTTGTTGATGTGGTGGATGATGTTGATGGATTTTCGAATGTTGTACCATTCTTGCATCCCTGGGATGTATCCCACTTGATCATGGTGTATAATCCTCTTGATATATTTTTTAATTTGGTTTGCTAATATTTTGTTGAGTATTTTTGCATCTGTGTTCATCAGGGATATTGGTCTGTAATTTTCTTTTTTGGTGGGGTCTTTGTCTTGTTCTGGTATTAGAGTGATGCTGGCTTCATAGAATGAGTTTGGAAGGATTCCCTCCTCTTCTATTTTTTGGAAAACTTTAAGGAGAATGGGTATTATTTCTTCTCTATATGGCTGATAAAATTCAGCAGTGTATCCATGTGGCCCGGAGGTTTTGTTCTTGGGTAGTTTTCTGATTACCGATTCAATTTCGTTGCTGGTAATTGGTCTGTTTAGGTTTTCCGTTTCTTCCTTGGTCAGTCTTGGATGGTTGTATTTTTCTAAGAAGTTGTCCATTTCTTCTAGGTTTTTCAGCTTTGTAGCATATAGATTTTCATAGTATTCTCTAATAATTCTTTGTATTTCTGTGGGGTCCACTGTGAATTTTCCTTTCTCATGTCTAATTCTGTTTATGTGTGTAGATTCTCTTTTTCTCTTAATAACTCTGGCTAGAGGTTTATCTATTTTGTTTATTTTTTCAAAGAACCAACTCTTGGTTTCATTGATATTTTCTATTGTTTTATTCTTTTCAATTTTATTTATTTATTCTCTAATCTTTATTATGTCCCTCCTTCTAGTCACTTTAGCCTCACTTGTTCTTCCTTTTCCAATTTCAATAATTGTGACTTTAGACTATTCATTTGGGATTGTTCTTCCTTCTTTAAATAGGCCTGGATTGCAATATACTTTCCTCTTAGAACTGCCTTTGTTGCATCCCACGGAAATTGGGGCTTTGTGCTGTTGTTGTCATTTGTCTCCATATATTCTTTGATCTCTGTATTAATTTGTTCATTGATCCATTTATTATTTAGGAGCATGTTTTTAAGTCTCCATGTATTGTGAGCCTTTTTGTTTTCTTTGTACAATTTATTTCTAGTTTTATTCCTTTGTGATATGAGAAGTTGGTTGGTAGTATTTCAATATTTTTGAATTTACTGAGGTTCTTTTTGTGGCCTAGTATGTGCTCCACTCTGGAAAATGTTCCATGTGCCCTTGAGATGAATGTGTATCCTGCTGCCTTTGGCTGTAGAGTTCTGTAGATTATCTGTTAGGTCCATCTGTTCTAGTGTGTTGTTCAGTGCCTCTGTGTCTTTACTTATTTTCTGTCTGATTGATCTGTCCTTTGGAGTGAGTGGTGTGTTGAAGTCTCCTAAAACGAATGCATTGCTTTCTATTTCCTCCTTTAATTATGTTAGTATTTATTTCACATATGTTGGTGCTCCTGTGTTGGGTGCATATATATTTATAATGGTTATATCCTCTTGTTGGACTGACCCCTTTATCATTATGTAATGTCCTTCTTTATCTATTGCTACTTTCTTCGTTTTGAAGTCTATTTTGTCTGATACAAGCACTGCAACACCTGCTTTTTTCTCCTTGTTGTTTGCATGAAATATCTTTTTCCATCCCTTCACTTTTAGTCTGTGTATATCTTTGGGTTTGAGGTGAGTCTCTTATAAGCAGCATGTAGCTGGGTCTTGTTTTTTTATCCATTCTATTACTCTGGGTCTTTTGATTGGTGCATTCAGTCCATTTACATTTAGGGTGATTATTGATAGATATGTACTTATTGCCATTGCTGGCTTTAGATTTGTGGTTACCAAAGTTTCAAGGGCTGCTTCTTTACTATCTAACAATCTAACTTAACTTTCTTGTTAAGTTATTGTAAACACCGTCTGATGTTTCTTTATTTCTCTCCCTTCTTATTCTTCCTCCTCCATTGTTTATATGCTAGGTGTTTTATTCTGTACTGTTTTACATTTCCTTCGACTCTTTTTGTGGATAGTTGATTTTATTTTTTGCCTTTAGTTGGTATTTGCATGGTCTGCTTTCTTTGCTATGATTTTATTTTCTCTGGTGACATCTTTTTAGCCTTTGGAGTGCTTCCATCTAGAGCAGTCCCTTCAAGATATCCTGTAGAGGTGGTTTGTGGGAGGCAAATTCCCTCAACTTCTGCTTGTCTGGGAATTGTTTAATCCCTCCCTCTAATTATTTAAATGATAATCGTGCTGGATACAGTATTCTTGGTTCAAGGCCCTTCTGTTTCATTGCGTTAAATATATCATGCCATTCTCTTCCCGCCTGTAAGGTTTCTGTTGAGTAGTCTGATGATAGTCGGATGGTTTTTCCCTTGTAGGTGATCTTTTTTCTCTCTCTGGCTGCCTTTAATACTCTGTCCTTGTCTTTGATCTTTGCCATTTTAATTATTATGTCTTGGTGTTTTCTCCCTTGAGTCCCTTGTGTTGGGAGATCTGTGGGCTTCCATGGTCTGAGAAACTATTTCCTTTCCCACCTTGGGAACGTTTTCCTCCATTATGTCTTCAAAGACGCTTTGTATCCCTTTTTCTCTCTCTTCTTCTTCTGGTACTCCTATAATGCGAATATTGTTCTGTTTGGATTGGTCACACAGTTCTCTTAATATTCTTTCATTCCTCGAGATCCTTTTATCTCTCTCTGTACTACTGTTCTTTGATTTCTATTCCATTAACAGTCTCTTGCACCTTGTCCAGTCTGTTCTTGAGTCCATCAATTTATTGTTTCATTTCTGTAATGTCTCTCCTGACTTCCTGCCTTAACTCTTGCATATTTCTCTGTAGGTCCATCAACATGGTTATGACTTTTATTCTGAAATCTTTTTCAAGAAGATTGTTTAAATCTATCCCACCAGGCCCTCTCTATAGGTTTGGGTGATCTTTGACTGGTCCATATTCTTCTGTCTTTTCATGGCGATAGAAGTGGTCACAGGCAGGTGCCACGTGTGTCAGCTGGGAGAACAAAGTTCCTCCCTGCTTGTTGTTCTCCTTGCCCTTCTTCACAGCCTGTGCTGGTTACCCATACACCAGGATGCAGTCTCTGGGATAATACTCTGAACTGTTGTGTGCAGGGATGCCCTCAGGCTAGCCTAGAACACTGAGGGGGTCTTCAGCCATGCCGGGTGTGTTCTGTGCCCCTTGGTGCCTTCTGGGCCTTGCTCTGGCTTCCACGCCCCTTCCCAGTTAGCTGTGCACCCTCCGGGAGGAGATTCTGTGTGGCTGCTGTGGGCAGGGCCACTGTACTGCTGTTCTGCAGCTGTGGCGGATCCGCCATTTTGCAGTGCTGGCTGGGTGGAATGAATGGCAGGCTGCTTATTGCTGTGAGGGGCTTTGGCAGGTTACTTTACCCAGCAGGTGGTTATGGGGCCCAAAATTCCTCAAGATTCCCAGCCTGCTGGGCTGAGTGTGCTGGGATGATTTTGTTCCGGTATTGGGCCCTTGTCTCTTTAAGACTTTTAAAAAAGCACCTGCTTTTCTTTTGTCCCAGGGGAGCTGGCTGTGGGGACCCGCTCACAGTCTCCATCTTGGATCCTGCCTTTCCATTTCTCTAATCTCCAATCCACCATGTGATGTGTGTCTGTGCTCCTGATGCAGATCACCAGGGATGGTTATTTAGCAGTCCTGTGCTTCCACTCCCTCCCCACTCTGACTCTTTTCCTCCTGCTGGTGAGCTGGGGTGGGGGAATGCTTGGGTCCCACCGGGTTGTGGCTTTTATCCTACCCGCTTCATGAGGTGCTGAGTTCTCGCAGATGTAGCTGTAGCCTGGCTGTTATACTGTATCTTCTGGTCTCTCTTTTAGGAATAGTTGTATTTGTTGTATTTTCACAAATATATATGGTTTGGGCAGGAGATTTCCACCACCCTGCTCACGCTGCCATTTTCCCAGAATTGCACCTATTTAAATTTTAATACAAACTTCCACTTTACTCTTGGGAGGAAGAAGATATCATAATGGAAGCTATTCAGCAATGAGAACATTTTAGGTACTTCATTTCAAATTTTGTAGGATATAGCTTAAGATTATACAGGGAAAAATTATAGTTTAATTGCTTTATTAAAAAACAAAATGCTGAAAACTGAATGAAATGTCCAACCAAAGACATAAGAAGAAAAGGAACCCTCTAAAACAGTAGAAGAGAAGAAAGAGTAAAAGTAAATAAAAAACAATGAAAAAGGAAAGAGACTCACTCATGATGTAGAAAATCACAAAGCCAAACTGGCTCATTGAAGAAACTAATAAAATCAGAAAACTGTAGAAAATATTAAGAAAATTGAAAGTGCACATAAATAATATTAAGGAGAGGGTACAATGAACAGATACTTCAAAGTTTGAAAGATTTTTATTATGAAGAAATGTAACCAAAATTGGCAAAATCAAACGAACCTAACAAACTCTATAAAAATGGAAGCAAAATTGGATCAAGAAAAAAATATAAACTGTATATAAATCATATATAAATGAAAAAATCTAATATTTAAAATAGTCCTTTCCTCAAAAAATATCAAAAACAGGTTTTGTATAGGTAAAACCTTTTCAAAATAAATATTTTCAATTTTACACATATTATTCCAGTAAAATATATTGGTTAATGTATAATATAAGATACATTAAACAAGGCATATATAGTGAAAGAAATGAAATCTGCAAGTCAGTCTCAGTAATATAGGTGCAAAACCAGAAACAAAATATATACAAACCAGATCCATCAACATATAATAATATGATACATCTTATCCAATGGTGTTTATTTTCCAATGTAAAGATGGTTTTCCATTGCAGAATTTCTTAATATAATTGACATTAAAATGAAACCCATAGAATGAATGTCATTACATGCAAAGAAAGAACTCAGCAAAACTCAATATCAATTCATAAGAAGGATTCTTAGAAAATGATAAAATTACATAGAAATATTCTACATAAAATACCACATATATAGACTGGATTAAAGATGGTGGCATGAGAGGTGAGACACAGGCTTCCTCCTAAAACTGCATATAATCTGAAAATATAATTAATACAACTAATCCTGAAAGATGAACAGGAAAGAGGGCTGTGCCAGACTGCATACACCTGGAGAAAAGAGCAGACCTCATGGAACAGGGTAACGTACCAAAGCTGTGGCCCAGTGGAACCCAAGCCCTTCCCCACCCCCCCAGTTCACTGGAGGGAGGAAGAGAAATGGAGCAAAGAGGGAGTAGAGGCCTGGGACTGCTGAATACCTAACTTCAGACATCTGCTCTGGGAGCACAAACCTATATTTCATGGTGCTTGCATGATACTCTCATGATTATGGGGTTGGAAAGCTAAGACAGGCAGAATTCCTGGAGAGACTGAGATTCCAGCTGCTTGTGGAAAGCAGGGATCCATATATAGCTGCTCTGGAACAAAAGACAGGCAGTCTGAGAGACTTCCTAACAAGGAACCCCTTAGCAAGAGGGCTGCTAAAGGGGCAAGGATTGCACAGAGCTTACTGCTCAGAAGAGAGGACAGGTAGACAAAATTGTTCACAATTGTTCACTGGGTACACTCTGCCCAGCAGGTTGAGAGCTTTGTCATATAGACTCTCATATTTAAGGAGGAAAAAGAAATCTTCCTCCTTAGACGATCTTCAGGTGCTCCAGCTCCCTGGCTGACTACACAGGTCGAAGGACACCCTCTGTGATACGCAGCCTCCTGTGCCTTTCTCCCAGCCAGCCCCACCTGGCTCGCAAACCAGCAAACCCTACCCTGTTGTTAGCACAGCTAGAGGGAAGATCTGTCTACAGTAACTACAAATGCAAAGCATAGAGGCTTATACCAGTGTGATCGGCCTACTGGTTCAGGCAGTGGAGACAGGCAAAGTAAGCAGAAAGCAGGAAACAGCTCTTTCCTCCCCCCAGGCACCAATACCACTCCCCTGCGACCCCCAACATTGCCTCAGGAGCTGAGCAGCTCTAGGGAGTAGAGCTTCTGCTCACTAGAGGGCACTATATATAAATATGAAATGCCAAAGAACCTGGTTCAGAGTTAAATTATTAATACAACTCCTGAGAAAGATTTAAATGACATCAACCTCATGACTCTTCCTGAAAGCAGGTTCAAAATAAAAATCATTAACATGCTCATGGAGGTGCGGAAAGATATTCAAGAACTCAGGAATGAACTCCGGTCAGAGATCCAATCATTGAAGAGTACAATGGATGGTATTAAAAGTAGATTGGGTACAGTGGAGAAGATGATAAATCAAATAGGAACTAGAGAAGAGGAATACAAAGAAGCTAAGGCACAGAGAGAAAAAGGATCTCTAAGAATGAAAGAATATTGAGAGAACTGTGTGACCAATCCAAATGGAATAATATTCACATTAAAGGGGTACCAGAAGAAGAAGAGAGAGAAAAGGGAAAGTATGTTTGAGGAGGTAATTCCTGAAAACTTCCCAAATCTGGGGAAGGAGATAGTCTCTCAGGCCATGGAGATGCACAGATCCCCTAACAAAAGGGACCCAAGGAAGACAACACCAAGATGTATAGTAATTAAAATGGCAAAGATCAAGGATAAGGACAGACTATTAAATACAACCAGGGAGAGAAATAAGATCACATACAAAGGAAAGCCCATCAGGCTATCATCAAACTTCTCAGCAGAAACCTTACAGGCCAGAAGGGAGTGGCATGATATATTTAATGCAATGAAGCAGAGGGGCCTCAAACCAAGAATACTTTATCCAGCAAGATTATCATTTAAATTTGAAGGAGGGATTAAACAATTTCCAGATAAGCAAAAGCTGAGAGAATTAACCTCCCACAAACCATCTCTACAGTATATTTTGGAGGGACTGCTACAGATGGGAGTGTTCCTAAAAGGTTTAATAGCTGTCACCAGAGGTAATAAAACCACAGTAAAGAAATTAGAACAGCTGATTACTAAGCAAATACAAAATTAAATTAACTATCCCCAAAGTCAATCAAGGGATAAACAAAGAATACAGAATATGATACCTAATATATAAAGAATGGAGGAGGAAGAAAAAGGAGGAGAAACAAACAAAAAACAACTTTAGATTGTGTTTGTAATAGCATATTAAGTGAGTTATGTTAGACTCTTAGATAATAAGGAAGTTAACTTTGAACATTTGGTAATCACGAATTTAAAGCCTGCAATGGCAATAAGCACATACCTATCAATAATCAGCGTAAATATAAATGGACTGAATGCACCAATCAAAAGACATAGAGTCACTGAATGGATAAAAAGAAAAGACCCATCTATGTGCAGCCTACCAGAGACTCACTCACTTTAAACCCAAAGACATACACAGACTAAAACTGAAAGGATGGAAACAGATATTTTATTTAACTAATAGGGAGAAAAAAGCAGGAGTTGCAGTACTTGTATCAGAAAAAATAGACTTCAAAACAAAGTCACAAGAGACAAAGAAGGACATTACATAAAGAAAAAAGGGTCAATTCAACAAGAAGATATAACCATTATAAATCTATGCACCCAACACAGGAGCACCTACATATGTGAAACAAATACTAACAAAATTAAAAGGAGAAATAGAATGCAGTGCATTCATTCTAGGATACTTCAACACTCCACTCACTCTGAAGGACAGATCAACCAGACAGAAAATAAAGAGACAGAGGCACTGAACAACACACTAAAAGAGATGGACCTAGCAAACATCTACAGAACTCTACACACAAAAGCAGCAGAATACACATTCTTCTCAAGTGCACATGGAACATTTTTAAGAATAGATCATATACTAGGCTACAAAAAGAGCCTCAGTAAAGTCAAAAAGATTGAAATTGTACCAAGCAGTTTATCAGATGAAAAATGTATGAAACTAGAAATAAATTATGCAGAGAAAATGAAAAATCCCACAAATACATGGAGACTTCACAACATGCTCTTAAATAATCAATGGATCAATGACCAAATAAAAACAGAGATCAAGCAATATATGGAGACAAATGACAACAATAATTCAACACCACCAAATCTGTAGGAGGCAGCGAAGGCCATGCTAAGAGGAAAGTATATGGCAACACAAGCCAACCTCAGGAAAGAAGAACAATTCCAAATGAGCAGTCTAAACTCACAATTAACAAAACTAGAAAAAGAACAAATGAGGCCCCAAGTCAGTAGAAGGAGGGACATAATAAAGATTAGAGCATAAATAAATAAAATCGAGAAGAATAAGACAATAAAAAGAATCAGTGAAAGCAAGAGCTGGTTCTTTGAAAAAATAAACAAAATAGATAAACCCCTAGTCATACTTTTCAAGAAAAAAACAGAGTCTAGTCACATAAACAGAATCAGAAATGAGAAAGGAAAAAAATCACTACGGATACCACAGAATTACAAAGAATTATTAGAGAATACTATGAAAAATCATATCATAACAAACTGGATAACCAAGAAGAAAGGGACAATTTTCTAGAAAAATACAATCTTCCTATGCTGACCCAGAAAGAAACAGAAAATCTGAACAGACCAATTACCAGCAATGAAATTGAACTGGGAATCAAAAACCTATCTAAGAACAAAATCCCTGGAACATTTGGCTTCACTGATGAATTTTATCAAACATTTAGTGAACACCTAATACCCATCCTCGGTAAAGTTTTCCAAAGAGTAGAGGAAGAGGGAATATGTCCAAACTCATTCTATAGGCCAGCATCACTCTAATACCAAAACCAGACAAAGACACCACAAAAAAGAAAATTACAGGCCAATATCCCTAATGAACATAGATGCAAAAATATTCAACAAAATATTGGCAAACCAAATTCAAAAATACATCAAAAAGATCATCCATCGTGATCAAGTAGGATTTATTGCAGGGATGCAAGGATGGTACATCATCCACCACATCAACAAAAAGAAGGACAAAAACCACATGATCATTTCCATAGATGCTGAAAAGCATTTGACAAAATTCAACATCCATTCATGATAAAAACTCGCAACAAAATGGGTACAGAGTGCAAGTACCTCAACGTAATAAAGGCCATATATGACAAACCCACAGCCAACATTATATTTAACAGCAAGAAGCTGAAAGCTTTTCCTTTAAGATTGGGAACAAGACAAGGATGCCCCCTCTCCCCACTTCTATTCAACATAGTACTTGACGTCCTAGCCACAGCAATCAGACAACACAAAGAAATAAAAGGCATCCAGATTGGCAACGAAGAAGTTAAACTGTCCCTGTTTGCAGATGACATGATAATGTGCATAAAACCCTAAAGAATCCACTCCAAAACTATTAGATCTAATATCTGAATTCAGCAAAGTTGCAGGATACAAAATTAATACACGGAAATCTGTGGCATTCCTATACACTAACAGTGAACTAGCAGAGAGAAATCAGGAAAACAATTCCATTCACAGTTGCATCAAAAAGAATAAAATACCTAGGTATAAACCTAACCAAGGAAGTGAAAGACCTATACTCTGAAAACTACAAGACACTCATGAGAGAAATTAAAGAAGATACCAATAAATGGAAACACATCCCATGCTCATGGATAGGAAGAATAAATATTGTCAAAATGGCCATCCTGCCTAAAGCAATCTACAGGTTCAGTGCAATTCCTATCAAAATACCAACAGCATTCTTCAATAAACTAGAGAAAATCATTCTAAAATTCAATTGGAAATAAAAAGATCCCGTATAACAAAAGCAATCCTGAGAAGGAAGAATAAAGCTGGGAAGATTATGCTCCTCAACTTCAAGCGCTACTACAAAGCCACAGTAATCAAGACAATTTAGTACTGGCACAAGAATAGACCTGTAGACCAATGGAACAGACTAGAGAGCCCTGATATAACCCAATCATATATGGTCAATTAATATATGATAAGGGAGCCATGGACATAGAATGGGGAAATGACAGCCTCTTCAATAGCTGGTATTGGCAAAACTGGACGGCTATATGTAAGAGAATGAAACTGAATTATTGTTTAACCCCATACACAAAAGTAAACTCGAAATTGATCAACGAGCTGAATATCAGTCATGAAACCATAAAACCCTTAGAAGACAACATAGGCAAAAATCTCCTGAATATAAGCATGAGCAACTTCTTCCTTAATGCATCTCCTCGAGCAAGGGAAACAAAAGCAAAAATGAACTCATGGAACTACACTAAAAAGTTTCTGTACAGCAAAGGACACCATCAACAGAACAAAAAGGCATCCTACAATATTTGAGAATATATTTGTAAATGACATATCTGTCTAGGGGTTAACATCCAAAATATATAAAGAACTTACATGCCTCAACCACCAAAAAGCAAATAACTCGATTAAAAAATGCGCAGAGGATATGAAGAGGCAGTTCTCCAAAGAAGAAATTCAGATGGCCAACAGACACGTGAAAAGATGCTCCACATCACTAATCATCAGGGAAATGCAAATTAAAACCACAGCGAGATATCAACTCACACCAGGAAGCATGCCAGCATCGAAAAGACTAAGAACAACAAATGCTGGCGAGGATGCAGAGAAAGGAGAACCCTCCTACACTGCTGGTGGGAATGTAAACTAGTTCAACCATTGTGGAAAGCAATATGGAGGTTCCTCAAAAAACTAAAAATAGAAATACCATTTGACCCAGGAATCCCACTCCTTGGAATTTACCCCAAAAATAAAACTTCGCAGATTCAAAAGGACATATGCACCCCTATGTTTATTGCAGCACTTCTTACAATAGCCAAGATATGGAAGCAACTTAAGTATCCATCAGTAGATGAATGGATAAAGAAGAAGTAGTACATATACACAATGGAATATTATTCAGCCATAAGAACGAAACAAATCCTACCATTTGCAACAGCATGGATGGAACTGGAGGATATTATGCTCAGTGAAATAAGCCAGGCAGGGAAAGACAAGTGCCAAATGATTTCCCCCATTTGTGGAGTATAACAACGAAGCAAAACTGAAGGAACAAAATAGCAGCAGACTCAGAGACTCCAAGAAGGAACTAGTGGTTACCAAAGGGGAGGGTTGTGGGAGGGTGGGTGGGGAGGGTGGAAGAAGGGGACTGAGGGGTATTATATTTAGTACACATGGTGTGGGGGATCATGGGGAAAACGGTGTAGCACAGAGAGGGCAAATAGTGAATCTGTCTCATCTAACTACACTGATGGACAGTGACTGCATTGGGGCATGGGTGGGGCCTTGATAATATGGGTAAATGTAGTAACCACATTGTTTTTTATGTGAAACATTCATAAGATTGTATATCAATGATACCTTAATAAAAAAAGAAAAGAAACAAATAAAGAAAAATACAACATATATAATGAAACGTTGAAAATATTTCCCCAAAAAGTAAGAACGTGGTCTAAGAGCTCCACTATAAGCATTTATTTTTCATATGTACCTTGAGATTCTAGGCAGGACAATGTTACGAAAACAGAATGCAAGAGTATAGGATGAAAAAAGATCAATGAAAATATTCATTTGCCAATGATAACGATTATCTTTATAGAAAACAGAAGAATCTTAAAAGAAACGATTAGAATTTTATAAGAGATTTTAGCAATAATGTTTGTTTCAAAAATCAATATATAAAAAGAAATTTTGTTTCTACACACTTATAGAATATAATTAGAAAGCAATTTGAACAATACCTGTAATAATGTGTACTGTTTAAGAATAAATATAGCCAATGATGTGCAGGGATATCACACAAAAAATAATAAATTTTATTTAAAAATATTTAAGAAGAAACACATAACCACAGATACATCCCAAGTACATGGATTCAAAGACTAAGTATTTTAAACACGTTAATCTTCCTAAATCAATTCACTGATTCAATGTAATTTCATATTCAATATAATTCATAATTAACTTAAAAAATTCATACAGAATTTCAGTTGTTATATGCTTCTCTGGCATTATTTTTTTTGCTCTTTGGAATATTGCATGAATTCATGATCCACTTTCTTTTTCTTTGTTTTGTTTTGGTTATTGAAAATGCAACCTTTTCCTTACTGAGTTTTCAATAGAGTTTTTTCAGAGTCCAAGTTTCTATAAATGCTTGGGCTTTAAGTTCACTAATCTCTTCCATTAATGAGTTTAGCTATTGGATGCCACTAAAGGGAGCAAAAGATTTGAAGAGAGGACTTCACAAAAGAGAAAATAGGAATAGCTAATAAACATACCATGACGTGGGTAACCTCTCTCACAACATAACAATATAGTAATATTTGACACTTACAAGACTGAAAAAAGTTAGTGTCTAGCAATATTAAAAGTTGGCATTTGGTACAGGGGAGGACAAGATGCCATCTGGGGAGGCTCATACAGGTGGTTTCAAATATATCTGTGTGTTTCTTAAGCTGAAAGAAAGGAAATCAGGTGTTATTTTTTATTATTTTAATTTTTTTAATTTTGGTATCGTAATGTACAATCACTTGAAGAACATTATGGTTACTAGACCCCCTATTATCAAGTCCCCCCCCACACATACCCCACTACAGTCACTGTCCATCAGCGTAGTAAGATGCTATAGAATCATTACTTGTCTTCTCTATAAATACTTCCTTTCCCATGTCCCCACAGCTGCATTACATGTGCTAACTGTATTGCCCCTTTTCCCCCCTTATCCCTCCCTTCCCACCCATCCTCCCCAGTCCCTTTCACTTTGGTAACTCTTAGTCCATTCTTGGTTCTGTGAGTCTGCTGCTGTTTTGTTCCTTCAGTTTTTCCTTTGTTCTTATATTCCACAGATGAGTGAAATCATTTAATACTTGTCTTTCTCTGCCTGGCTTATTTCACTGAGCATAATACCCTCTAGCTCCATCCATGTTGTTACAAATGGTAGGATTAGTGCTGTGATAAACATAGGGGTGCACATGTCTTTTTCAAACTGGGATCCTGCATTCTCAGGGTAAATTCCTAGGAGTGGAATTCCTGGGTCCAATGTTATTTCTATTTTGAGTTTTTGAGGAACCTCCATACTGCTTTCCACAATGGTTGAACTAGTTTACATTTCCACCAGCAGTGTAGGAGGAGGGTTCCCCTTTCTCCACATCCTCACCAGCATTTGTTGTTGTTTGTCTTTTGGATGTTGGCCATCCTAACTGGTGTGAGGTGATATCTCATTATGGTTTTAATTTGCATTTCTCTGATGATTAGTGATGTGGAGCATCTTTTCATATGCCTGTTGGCCATCTGAATTTCTTCTTTGATGAAGTGTCTGTTCAGCTCCTCTGCCCACTTTTTAATTGGCTTATTTGCTTTTTGTTTGTTGAGGTGTGTGAGCTCTTTATATATTTTGGATGTCAACCCCTTATTAGATATGTTAGTTATGAATATATTCTCCCATACTGTAGGATGTCTTTTTGTTCTACTGATGGTGTCCTTTACTGTACAGAAAGTTTTTAGTTTGATATGGTCCCAGCAGGTGTGTTTTTAAAAAGTTATTCATTTCTCTTTGTATATATTATAAATATGACTTTGTATGTGCTTAATATTAATAAAAATATTCAAAAGAAAAAATGTCACTTAAAGCTCAAAAGGGTTTCCTGGGAATAATAAAATCTGGTTCCAAGCAAGTCAATAAATGAGGTAAATGGGAAGATTTCCCAGGAAATCATAGGGTTGCCCCTTGCACTGCCAGATAGTAATTCAGTTTCTTTCCAAGTAGGCGTATCTGTTTCCCTGGAGGGGACAAACAGACAGAGGGGTTCTAATGAGGTCTGTAATGTTTCCTCTGTCCTCTCTTCCCCAACAATTTTACATTTTCAAAAAATTCCAATACTGTCATTAAATTTAACTAAAGAGATTTTAGAAATCCAGTGCCAAAGAATGAGAACAAAGGATAGAGAGAACTCAGGTGAGATAGCATAAAATACCTCCACTTGATAGAGTAAGATGTTTCCTGGAAATTCAAGATCATATTCCATAAAGGCATTTTTAGCATTATGAATGAATGAATTAAAAAAAATTTACCTGGTTTGGGTAAATCAAGTGTCATGAGCCTTTTTGGGACAATTAAGGACACTAGAATATGGACTGTATGCTAGATAAGATGAAGCTATTGATAGAGAACTGTAAAGATTCTATAACTAAAATATCACTGTGTGTGTGAGGAAGATAGCAAGATACCTGGAAGGTTTTACGCTAAGATATAATGTGTGTAGTAATCTATGGATGGTAGAAATATGGCATTTTAATTTTCTTGGTATGGTTTATCTGAATTTTCTAATTTTCCACAATATACACAGAATCCATTAAGGTAATAAGAAGAGGTTGCCCTTGTAATTAAGCAAATTTTGAAATGTGTTTTGAGATAAGTATCATTTTAACACGTATTAATGGACTTCTTTGGCAGTGTGTTGATAGTGCATGAATCAAGAATAATTTAAATCAGATACATAGGTTTGGGTGCATGTGAAGGCAAATACATATTCCCTAATTCCTAATGGAGTGTGTGCTGGCATGTGACTGACTCAGACACTGTGTCAGTTATCTGGAGCCCATCTCAGCCATCACTGGAACACGGCTCAGGGTACGGTAGAGACAGTAATATGCACCACTGTGTCTGAGCACTAATGAAATTATAACTTTACGAAAATTTCTCTAGAGAGCATATTTAGTCTGGCATTTAAATAATTAAATTAATTTGAACAGCACTAAGTTGTTTTTATGTAAATTATCTTACAAGGAATGGTACTTTTTCATAGAGCAATTACCAGGAAATTGTAACATGTCTAACTTGTCATGATTCTTCTGAATGGATTTGCTGAAATGTTGCTCTTAGAACATCACAGAGCAGCCTCATATTTAAAGTGTTGTGAATTAAACTTTCCTACAACTTAACTCTTCTACTTCAGACTCTTTGTTTTCTACATCATTAAAATGCAGCGTTCCTTAACCTTTGCATGCATTTCTTGTGATCTGGAGTTCTCGTCTATGAATAGTCGGTAAACATTCCATTGCTTGTTGTAGAATGATCGCCAAAGAGCCGGTACAGAGTTCCAGTGTGGGGCGCCTGCGGTTTTAACTCGGGTTTCCCTGATGCTGAGTACCTTTTCATATATCTGTGGGCTATTTGTATCTTCTTTGGAAAAATTATTTTGCCCACTTTTAAATCAGATTATTTGGTTTGTTTGTTTGTTTTTTTGCTACTGAATTGTAGGAGTTTCTTATTTATTTTGGATAGTAACCCCTCACTGGATACAGAATTTGCAAACATTTTCTCCCATTCAATAGGTCTTTCCTTTGTTATGCAGAAATTTTAGATGTACTTGTCAGACGCTTGTAAAATGCAAAAGGGTAAACAAGGTTTTTTTGTTTGGGTTATTATTATTGCCTGTGTTTTACATGAACATGCCAGAATATTGGTCAAGCCTCACTCCCTGACTCACTCGTGACAAGGTAAGACCCTTGTCATCTACCCTTTTCATCTTCTGTTCTCTAAGATAGTGCTTCTCAAACTTGAGCATAGCATCCTCCCCTGGAGGGCTTGTTAAACGTGGGTTGCTGCGGCTCATACCCAGAGTTTCTCAGTCAGTAGGTAGGTGGGGCCCAAGAGATTGCATTTCTGTCAGTGTTTCTTGGGAAGTTGACGCTGTCGATCGAAAGCCCAGGCTTTGAGAACTACAGCTCTAAGAAAAACATTCCATTTACCAAAACGACTGGAATCTAGCTCTTGGCCTATTTCTTCACTGTTTCACTCCCGCATCCCAAATGACACTTTCCAACATCCAAGTTGTTAACTCAGCAGAACCCTTGGTCTCAGTCAATACAACCTCTGGGCCGTATCAGCCATGCGTGGAATTCTCGATCATAAAAACGCAGCCCCTGGTCACTCTGACATGTCACATTCAGCTCTTCTGTACATTTTCTTGTCTCCTTCCTCCATGGCTTTTGAAACCTCTTTTCTGCCTTGGGAATTATGAAATAACTCATCCAGTCCTTTTTTTCTTTTTTTCTAAGTTTAAGTTTCTCTCATCAGACGAAACTGGACTCCTTTCCACACTGTATTAAGTGGTAAGCTGCCCCGGGGCTCCTCCTGCCAGCAGCCTGGACTCCCTCATGGACCTCCCTTCCCTCCCCTTAGATTGCCCCGCGGTGAACCCTCAGCTTGGCCGGGTCCTCCTGCTCAGCGCTCCTCTTCTTTATCCCTCATTGGTTCCCTGGATTTTTTGCCCACACGAACTTCAGGCCTTATTTTATTTCTTTAAGCCGTCGGTTGCATCAGGAGCCTCATCTTTGATTTGATTTACGTCTATCTGTATTTCTTTTTCACTGCAGAAGAGACTTCCTCAAGTCTCAGAGGAAGAAATGTTCTCTCACAAGTTAATTTCCGGTGCGTCAAAGGGACGTTCCTTGGCTCTCCTCCCCTCATACTTCACAAAAAAACATGTCGACTCCTCTCTCACTGCTGCTCCCTTAAACTGTTCGTGCCATTCCTTTCCCAAACTTGAACTTCTCTCCTGCTTTGAAAGGTGCCTCAATTTTCTCGACTAAAGCGCATTTTTATTTCATTCTGTTACCCTTCCTGATGTCATTCCATTTCTGTTGTCAGTCAGGTTCTTTGAACGACTTTATTCAGTTCAATGCATGAAGGTCACTAACATCTATCCTGCTCAATCTTTGGGGACTTGGAGGGAGATACAGTCAACTCCATAAACCACTCTTCCGAAGTTCGAAACGGTAAACTCCATCTCTCTCCTCCCTTCTATCCCAGCTGGACTGAAGGCCTGTTCTCAGTGTGGACTCTCCTTGATTTCTCTGCTGCAACTGCACCTACTTACCTTTCCATTCTTCTAATAAATATTATTTTCTGACGTCCTGTACTTGTATATACAGTATACTGTACCATATTCTACTAGAATCTCCTTTTTCTGGTCCTGTGTGTTCTTTGCTGTTTCACTTTCCTTCTCCTGCCCTTGACTAGTCTCCTTCCCACCACCTGCCGAGCCCAAGACTGATCTTTGGCTTCCATTCCCTACCACTCTTTTGACGACATAGCCATCTAGTCGAGGATTTAACTCCGAAATTCTCATCTTTGGTCCCAATCACTAGCACATCCAGTTCCCTATGGGCCTTTTCCTTTCTGTATGTTGAAGCCTTGTTTCTTCCTACCAAAAAAAAAAAAAAAATCCCCTTTTGATCTTCTCTCCCATTTTTGGCCCCAGAAGCAGCAGATACACACAATGTCAATAACTCGGATGGCTTTTGACTCGTAGCTGAGCTCTACAGTCTGCAGGCTGCCAATCCCCAGGCTTATTGGGCTCTTAGGAATCTCAGCCTCCCTTTCCTTTCCAACATTGTAGTCTAAGCTTTCATGAGCTTGTGTTTGGTTTTCTCTGTTGGTCACCTAACGGAAAACACAGTGTGTCTTTGTTTCAGGTGACAGTTTAAATTTCTTTGCATGTTGCTTGTATCATGTCATTGAATTCTGAAACTCTGTAGTGACTCCTCGTTCCCTGGTGACCAGGTCCATCAGCTTTGCTGCAAGCGTAATCAACAGGCCACCCTCACTTGTCTGCCAAGTGTCCTGCTCCCGCTGCCCCCCTGCTCCCAGAAAAACCGGCAAACAAACCAGGGGCCCCTGAGGTCCAGATTATTCCCTCAACATTCCCACATGCTTGTTTTACACATATCCCCTGCCGGAAGTTAAACTGCCTCCTTTCTCCTTCCACACCTTTCTTTGATCATCAAGTACCTACGCCGGCAGCTCCCTTCTCCTGCGGCCTCTCCTTATTCCTGTAGCCCACCGCCATTGCTCCTCTCCTCGACTTCGACACCTGTCTTAGAGCCTAGCAGTTAATGACGTGCTAGGCTGAACCCTTTTCAGAGACCTCATGTGTGGGTATCAATTTCCCAGTGAAATCTAAGTTCCACATGCCTGAATTCTAGTCATTCCAAGTATGCCTTGGCGAGTACTCTGGCTTGTTCTGCCAGGCCAAGGCTCCCAAGCCTTCTTCCATATGACACAAGTGGCCTAGAATGGGTGACCTTGCTGTGAGTTAGAAAGGCTGCTTTATTTCCAGACTCCCCTTAAGTTTTATCCATGTGCAAATTTGCATGGTAGGCTTTCTTTTTAATTTTTTTTATTTTGGTATTATTAATATACAGTCACATGAGCAACACTGTGGTTACTAGATTCCCCCCATTATCAAGTCCCCACCACATACCCCATTGCAATCACTGTACATCAGTGTAGTAAGATGCTATAGAGTCACTACTTGTCTTCTCTGTGCTATACTGCCTTCCCGTGCCCCCTACATTATGTGTGCTAATCGTAATGCCCCTTTTTCCCCTTATCCCTCCCTTCCCACCCATCCTCCTGGGTCCCTTTCCCTTTGGTAACTGTTAGTCTATTCTTGGGTTCTGTGAGTCTGCTGCTGTTTTGTTCCTCCAGTTTTTTCTTTGTTCTTATACTCCACAGATGAGTGAAATCATTTGATACTTGTCTTTCTCTGCCTGGCTTATTTCACTGAGCATAATACCCTCTAGCTCCATCCATGTTGTTGCAAATGGTAGGATTTGTTTTCTTCTTATGGCTGAATAATATTCCATTGTGTATATGTACCACACCTTCTTTATCCATTCATCTACTGATGCGCACCTAGGTTGCTTCCATTTCTTGGCTATTGTAAATAGTTCTGCGATAAACATAGGGGTGCATATGTCTTTTTGAAATTGGGCTTCTGCATTCTTAGGGTAAATTCCTAGGAGTGGAATTCCTGGGTCAAATGGTATTTCCATTTTAAGTTTTTTGAGGAACCTCCATGCTGTTGAACTAATTTACATTTCCACATGGTAGACTTTTTAAACTACGAAGTACTAGGTAATCATTATTTGTAGTTAGTTCTTAGCTCAACACTGTAATATAGATCAGCATTGTTATTATCAGAAACAGCCTAAAAAACTAAAGAAATTGCCTCAAGGCACACATTTTGCAACATAGATTTTGTG
>JAQQAC010019963.1:16133976-16174326 GCA_029783875.1 Phataginus tricuspis
TATATATATATATATATATATACACATATGTATTTCTAAATAGAACTTCAGCCTGAATCTTCCATCTCTGACTTCATCACCGAGGGCAGTCAGACCCCTTCATAATCATGTCTCAGCACAAACTTTCTTTGATACATTCTAATGAAACATGTAATATTTTAAATTATCAGCTCAAAAGACAGAAAAATTTTGATGGTTTAGAATAGCACATATCATTAAGGGTATATTTGATAATTTCATTTAAATAAAAGTACTCTAACTTACAGATATGTGAAAACTAAGTTCTACTCCATAGTACAAGCCATGATTAGAGCTTATTTTTTAAATAGCTTCTGTAAATTGAGTATTTTTGAGTGTTGAGACACTAATTCATTAATGACAATGGAGTGAAAACTAAATGTATTAATCGTTATTTTTTCTGATATAAAAAGTAATTCACTTTATGAAGAACAAATGAGCAGGGATGTTTTGTTATACTTGTATTAAAATGATCAGTGGTTTAAGGAAATCTGGTCTTTTTCCTGTGTTCTAGAAAAGAAATACACAGTAAATCTACCTTCGTAAAGACCTGAAATCCTGCCACTGACCTGCCACGGCCACTGGATGTCAGTAAGACCAATAACATGGATATGAGCCAAAATGCTCATGAAAGGCTTAAATACTAATATTTCATTTTATTTTAAATTTATTTTCTCCAAAATAGAAAATTCAAATCTTGTAAGACACAACTGATTTATAAAGATGTAGAGGCAGGGAGAATAGGAACATAGGACAATGCAAGTACAAAAATTAAATGGTAAAGGAAACAGAAGATGTACATAATGGCAAATCTTAATGTGATTCCAATAGATGTGTTTAATAAGGCAACCATTTGTCTTGATTAATGCAGATACAACTTTAAATGACATCGAAGTTATCCTCCTGAATGACGAAGCCAGATGTAGATTGTACCCTTTATCAAATATTTGAGTTCCTGTTTTCTTGAATAGGGTTAAGCCCTTTTTGAGTTGGTGTCTGTTATGGGCTGAATTGTGATCCCCTAAAATTTCAAATGTTGAAGTCCTAACCCCTAGTACCTCAGTATGTGGCCTTGTTTGGAAATAGGTTTTTACAGAGGTGATCATGTTAAGTTGAGGGTACTATAGACCTAATCCAATATAACTGGTATCATTATGAGAAGGGAAAATTTGGGCACAGAGATATGAGTGGTAGGAAAACAATATGAAGAGATAAAGGGAGAAGATGGCCGCCTACAAGCTGAGGAGATCCTGTAACAGATCCTTCCATCACAGCCTCAGAAGGAACTATTTAATTTTCATCACAGTCTTATGAAGTAGGTACTATCCTCTCCTTTATTCAGGTGGACTTAGAGATAAGTGAATTATGAAAGGCAGACTTTCTCTGAATCTAAAAACTATACACAATGCTTAGCTATTTTTCTTTACTATTAGACTTGAAATAAAAAGGAACATATATGTTTTTTATGAATATTGAACATTATTTCGAATCCTACTAATGTAATACTAGAGAATTTTTACTTGTATTTCTTATTTGCATACAAATGTAAACTATAAGCAATAAACCTAAAACATATTATAAATCATAATCTAAATAAAAATATTATCATCCAAAGAAAACTTCAAAAATTTACACCATGCAGAAGATGTTTTCAAATGTTTCCAATTGTTATTTGGATTAATAAAATTTTGATAAATGGGACATTTTGAAATGGTATAACACTTTTTAAAATCAAGTGCATAGAGTTAGTGGATAGACGTTGTTAACCTTGTGTTCTCTTCTTTGAGTATGTCAGATTCATGCCATATAGAAGTGTGTAGTAAAATAATGCACATGAAAGAATTGTATCTGTCATAAGATATATAAATTCACCATTATTTCTCATACAATAGGTAAAAAACATCTTCCATTCAAATTTAAATATTAACAATAATGAATAAATATTCTTGTGCTTCCATTTAAAAAAAAGCAATTTGCGCCTAATTGCCAGAATTATACTTACTAAAAAAGGATTGGGATGATAACCCGGAAACGCAAACAGTTCTGCCTTTGCAATTTCACTGCCTACTATGCCACCTGTTACTAATGCTGATGCCAACTAGCTAAGTTTATGCCAATGCCCGATCCACATCTGAGACTTTTCTTGAAATCACTGCAAATTTGAAAGCGTCTGTATGCTTTCTTTTAACATTCTGGGCTAAAAAGTGGAATTAGCAATGGATATACTCATATATATCTATGTTTTTACATTGACATAACATTTTCAATAACATTTAAAAGTCCTAAGTGAAACATAGATAACTTTGCTCAAAAATTCTCAGAATTCTTTTGTTGGGTACAAGAAAACCTTAGCTTTTACCATCTGCAGGGTTATCTTCTGTCTTCATAGGCTGATTTGCTATTGATTTTTAACAAGCTGTCTTTTTATCTACTGTAATTGGTAGGTGCCTACTGACAACTTTTTATTTTGCTATATTAAATTAAAGATAAAATACAAGTCATGTCTGTAAAACTTTGTCCAGTTCTACAATATATTTCCAAAATGAATTTAAAATATATTCCAATATGGTGTGTTCCACAATATATTTCAGTTTTCTTCAAGCCGTTAATCCTAGAACCTGGAGAGTTATTTAATTTCTTCTGACAACAAAGAGTAGAGTCCTCCAATATCAAAAGAAATCCTACATGGGTTTTGAGGACCATTAGTGACAATTTGCTTTTAATTCACAGGATTTTTTTTTAAAAGCCTATTATTTCAGGGTTTTGAATAAAGAACAAAACATCAAATGAGGGATTTTATTTCAATAAATATCAAATATATTTTTGTAAGCACTTTAGAATGTAATCTACACATTCAGGAGAAGCACACAGAGATTCTGAGCAATGGACTTGATTGCACCCTTGACTACTGTTCAAAAGTTTTGGCCATTTTTCAGAGCACGAGAGATGTAACACTGCCATACACACATTCAAATAAATGGTGTGAAGCCCTCAAAAGAAAATCATTAACTAGGCACACTACATATATCAACATGAAAGTTAGAAGGTCCTCCGACCTTAAAGGCTTACAGTACAAGGTGACTTTAGTAATATGGAGAAATCTCCCTCCTGTCATTACACATCTCGCCAGTCCCCTAGAGAAGAATCAGTATGCTTTCCCTTCCAGCGGACGGTGGTTAGCATGTCTACACTGAAGAGGGGTTTTCATGTCCCTTATTTAGCTCACAGTCCCTCAGCTTCTGCTCTCCACTGTAGTTACTTTTCATCCTGGACCAAAACCAACAACAACAACAACAAAATCCAAGTTGGCCAAAGGCACTGAAGCAGGAAGGGAAACGAAGAAAAGAGTGTGGAGAAACAGAATAATGTATTTGTGGGGAAAAATATGACCTCCTGGAAAAGAGTTTGGGGTTCTTTCTTCCTTAAGTGTGGTATCATTTCCTTAAGTGTGTTGGTATCATTTGTGGATCTCAGCTTCCTTATCTGTAAAATGAAAGTGTTGGACAAAGTCACCTTTGAGGTAAGTTTCATAAATTTTTGAAATGAATAATTGTGGCAATAAATCCCCAACATCTGAAATAAGGGAAGTGGCATCAAATAAATGGATTTATAAGCCAGGTAGTTACGACTCATGATTATGCCCAGAAGCTTACTTCTCTATCAGGTCAGGTATGAAGCTGTGAGTTTGAATATTGGCAAAACCAAGCAAACAAAAACTCCACTCCATAACTTATTTAATAGAAACCTTTCTATTTATTATTTCCTAAAAAGGTCCATTCATTCTATAAGTATCTTTGGAGTTTATGCATTTTTTTAAGACATGGTTTATTTTTTCATAAGTCTTTAGATGTGGTAGATGTGGTGAAGAGTGTTTACATTTACTTTTAAAACATTTGGAGCAATGGCAGACCGTCTTGAGATCTGAAGCAAACAAAGGTAGTTATTTTGAAAATGTAACTCTATAAAATTAATTTCAGCTCTGCATATTTCATCTGCAAAGATAAAGAATCTAGGGTCACCAGTGACTATACTTATGTTCTTCTTAAGTCTTTATAATTTTGATTGAATCTTACACATTACCTAATAACATTTTATATCTGAATACACATCATTATTTTAATTCTAAAGCATTACAGCTTATTGATTAGATCATGGCTGAAAACAGTAGACCAATAATATATAAATTCCATTCAGTCTATTACTTTGAATTAAGTAAATTCAATTCAGAACAAAATATATGATCCTCTAAAATAGTCATTTAAGCTTTCTTTACACCATGGATGTGGCTAATGAAAGAAAGACTCATCCAACTGCCTTTTCAGGTTATGAAACTAGGATAAATAGTAAATGTGTTTACCAGAATAGGCACAAAATATATTTTATATACTTTTTACAAAATTTTATTCATATTTCTAAGGAAACACTGTCCAATAGAAATATAATCGGAGCCACATACATCATTAAAATATTTCTAATAGCCACATTAAAAAGTAAAACAAAATAGCTGAAATCGATGATAATAATTTTAATAATCCCAAATTTTATCATTTCAACAAGTAACCAATATAAAAAACAGTAAGGAAAAAATTTTCTTTCCTTTTATTATCTTTCAAGGGATTAAGTCTTCAAAATCAGTTGCACATTTTATACTTACAGCACATCTTAATTTGGCCACCAAAAATTTTCATCAGAAAGACTTGATTTGTATTTGGATCATAAGCTTTGAGTTAAAAAGTAGATTCACATACCCAGCTTGTCCCAAATCTACTTAAAAGTTCTCTTATAACGGAATCGACTATCAAGAAAACATTTCCCTTTACTATCTGCAACCTTGTTGGCCAAGGTGGTTCATCTTTTTTAGAAGAAATAATTTGACTCTGAACCCTTGAAGCAAAATTATAGTTTCAAAACTACACCAAGTTGGTTAAAATTATTAAATCTTATGACAATTATTTAATGACAATAATAATTATAAGCAAATTATAAACTAAAAAGCATATCTAGGTTTATCAATATCAACAAAGCATTCTTAAGATTTTTTTGGTAGTTTTTATAGCCCATTTATGTAGTGCTAGCAATTGTAATTAATCTGAATATTGATTCATGAAAGAAAAATGTATATATTTTTTATATTATGAAAAGTTTCAATTTTAATACAAATTCTTATATCTATCTATTTAGGTTACAGATAAGCATTTTTTTTCCCTGAAGCTTCAAATTTTGTTCATTTATATGCAGTGTTAAATAATAATTTCTCTTGCTGTCTCTGCATTTAAAAATGGTTTTGCTTTTTGGGTAAGAATCCATCATTTTATGATTGTCTAAAATTACAAGTTCAGATCTTGTTAAAAAGTTATTAGAAAGTTTTTCAACATTTTATTCTTATTTTAAGTGATTAATTTTGTCAATTTGTTTTGACTCTTGAGAGCAAAATTCTTATCAAATTCAATATATAATTGCTGAAAATGTCTTTTTACATTGTGCATTTTATTACATTTAAAGATAGTTTTAAATAACAAGCAAGAGCTTTTTCGATTTGCTCTAATGCAGGAAATTGTAATAAATTTTCATCAGGAGGTTGCAGCTGCCTTCACCAGCCTCTTTTTCTCTACTGATCCCCATACAAAGGGAGCTCCTGCGTGGAGTTGATTCTGCATCCATAGCATGTCTTTGTGTTAAATTAAAAAAAAATTCATATTTATTTTTAATTAGGAAAACGTTTTATTAATGAAAGTTAAAGTAATAATGAACATGCCACCTAATTACTAATTAGGATTTACATAGGCATCACTGTAATTTACGTTGACTGTAAGAAATATTTAGAGAAATACATTACAACGTTGTATTGCCATGTAGACATAATATTACAACTGAATCAACCTGTTGATACCAACCAGATTTTCGCTGTGCTTATGTGCAGTACTAAAAATGATGCATGTGTCCCATCCCACACACCGTAATAAATCTCATGTAATATGTTTAAAGTAAAATCTAGCTCTACAAACTAACAATATTGTGTTTACCAGAGAAATAATTTACAGTGCCTCGGTTTCTAAATTTAAATGTAAGTTTAATTAAATTAAAAAGTTAGCCAGTTGCCGTAACTACATTTTGTGTACTCAGTGCCCGTCTTCTGCTAGTGGCTACTATATCACACACTGCAGGTCTAAAAGTAGTGGTACTGCAGATATATTATGTATAAATAATGTTGAAAAGCACTATACTGTGCTCAATGTGCTCAAGGAGGATTATATGTTATTATGGCCTGAATGTTCTGTGCCCCCCAAATTCATATGTTGAAACCCTACCCCTTAATGTGATGGTATTAAGAGGTGGGCTTTGGGGAGGTAATTAGGATTAGATGAGATCATGAGGGTGGAGCTCTTATAATGGGATTAAGGTCTTTATACCAGTCACCAGAGAGCTTGCTTTCCCTGCCTGCCCTGTCATGTGAGTATATGAGAAGAAGCTAGTCTGCCACTTGGAAAGAAGGCTCATTCAGCCATGCTGGCAGCCTGATCTCAGACTTCAAGCCTCCCAAACTGTGAGAAATAAATTTCAGTTTATAAGCCACTCGATCTATGGTATTTTGTTACAGAATCCCAAACTAAGACATATATATATTATGTCTTTTTATATGTTACATATAAATGTAAAATATATATATAATTATATGAATAAAATTATTCAAGCCCAGTTACTACTGCTATATACATTTTTGTTTTAAGACAGCAAGTAATACTAACTTTGAAAGCATATAACAATATTTATCTTTGACTAATTTTTGAAAATATACTATGCATATGAGAAAAATACAATAATATTTAGTTAATTAGAAAGAACAGCTTGCTTAAGTTACCCAAGAAATATACTGAAAGCATAGAATATTTTCTATTTGAGAAAGAAGTTTACTGTCAATCTCCTTTATTAGTAATTCTTAGATATAAATTCTTAACCTGGCACTAGGGAAAAATATGGTAATAAATAGCAAATATTGATTAGATGACCTGTCCGAAACTATAGGGGACACAAAGGGTAACTTGTGATTTTTTAAAAAGAACTTTATAAACTCAGCATTATGTCTTCATTTGCTGAATGATTCATTCAAAATTTCTTTTAATTGGGGTAGGTAATGAAAGGATAGTTGTATTAATGACAGAATTCTGTTCAATCAAGTTTATCAACTGTTGGTAGCAAGCATGACATATTAAACATTTTTTTTCTGTTTTAGAAAAAGATAAAAAGGACAGTCTAAACTTTGACATTTATATTTCCACAAAAGTTAAATCTAGTCTTCAGATCAGTCATGGCAATTTCAGCTGAAGTGGTATTTTTCCAAGTGGATTGGCACATGCTTAATGGGTAACCACAGACTTATAAATCATGCTTTTATTCAAAATATCAGTACTAAAACTAAAAGCCTAATATCATTGATGAGATGCTATTTTAGGGGATGCATAACAGTCCATAAGTCAACATTTACTAGAACCATTTGAATGTTGAAAAAAAAATAGCTCAAGCTATATCTAAATGACAGCTAACATTCATCCACATTTTAACAAGTATCTGGATGTTTCGCATCGTGCATGCGAGTTCCAGATGGTTGACTAGACTTCTCACTTTTCATTTGGATGTTTTTCCCAAGCGCTTCATTCAATTTTAATGTTCATTCATGGAGACAATTTGTGGCAGACACATAACTTTCAGGGATATTCTTATCTCCTATTAACAGAGCATGAGTCATATTTGGGCATGCCATCTTCCAGCAGATTAAAATAACATTAGTATACAATGAAATTACTTGTATATTTGTGTTCCTTGGTAACCACTTTTAAACTTAACCTATGCCTTACAATGATCTCAAAACACCAGATGCCTCTATTGCAAGTAATATTCAGAGGGTGAAAGAGTATAAGGCCTTCAATACGTGTATAATAAATGTATAAACAAAAATAATTTCAGGTAGTTGCAGTGGAAAATATCTGAAATAGGTAAAGTCTAGAGATACAAGTTAAAGGGGAACAACAAAAATACAGAAAATGAATAAGATATATGAAGCAAATCCAAATATTTGAACTACCAAGTAATATGCAAGGATGTTATTTAGTCTGATTTACATGATTTGTCTGTCTGGCCGTACTAAATAATCATCAACTTTCTCTGCTTTGTGCTGAGAGGCAGCAGACATGCATGAAATACAACAATCTGGGAGTATTCCATTTTACCTTCTGGAGTGGTGGCTGACAGCAAATGGACTGGGATCTTTTTTTTTAATACATGACATGAAATGTTAACATTTTATAAATATTGTTTTTCATGGGAATAGAAGTGATTGAAAGGCAGCTCCCTTTTACGTCAAAAGCTATTAAACTGGGGATGTGTTAATAAACAAGCTCTGATGCTAACAAAATTTAGAGAGTTTGTGTAGAAATGCTAACTTACATTACTGAATACGCTGTGGAATCAGGCAACTGGGTTCTGGGCAAACTATTCTAGGCAGAAGTGTCCTTGTCACTTCTAATATGTACTTAGGAGGTATGAATATACAACTTGTGCTGATCATGTGTGTGTGAAAGTTAAATAATCTCACCATTCAAGCATCAGATGCCTGTCGTTAACATGGAAGACTGTATAACTTTCTGCACTGGACATTCCACCTGATTTCCCTGTAGACTAATACTGTGAGGACAAGGGGAACTTTACCATCCGCTGCTCTCTTCCATCTCTATGTAAATAGCCATACATGCTCATGGGCATGCGTCGTCTTTTGTACAGACTGGCAGCCGGCAGCGATGCTGTGGACTGGGCAGGTGGTTCCAGACCAAGACAAACTGTCGAACTTGTCGTAGTAATTGGCTTTTACTGGCTGCCTGGCCGCCCATCTCATGATTTTTATGTTTTGTTAATGAATCATCAACACCTCTCGTTAGCTCGCGAGGTTTGGTGTTTGCCCTATAGGCAGCCAAGAATCCCACATTTCAATTATTTTGGCTGTTAAATCACCACATATGTTTTTGGCATTGTTAACTGAGGAAAGGAGAAAGTACAACTTGAGCTGCAATTACACCAACACGTAGAAAGGAATAGTTTGTGGCTTTTTCTTGTTGGTGGGTTGGTTAGTAAAGGCAAAAGCTTCTAGTTAGTTATAAAATAGATAAGTTATAAAGATGTAAAGTACAGCATAGGGAATATTGTCAATGAAATTGTAATAACTTTGTATGGTGACAGGTGGTGAATAGACTTCCCATGGGGATCATTTCATAATGTATAAAAATACTGAATCACTGTGACCTACACCTGAAACAAACAGAATATTGTATGTTAGTTATACTGGAATTTTAAAAAAATCATAAAAATTAGACAGTCAGTGTAGATCATAAAAATTAATATTTTTCTTTAGAAGTGAGAGTAGAATCTATTTAATTTGAACACAAAAAATACATTACAGCAATCTAATCCTTTGAGACTCAAGAATGAAAGCAAAAAATTATATGCCTCCTGTATTTGCTAGCAGCAAGAAAATTTTGTAAAGTAATAAAACTGATAAATAGTAGGACCATTTTGTTTTAAATGATTAGGTTTGGTAGACACGAAAATGACATGTTCAGATTATCTCGTCTTTCTTAACATTGGTTAATTACAAAATAAAAACAATTAGTAAATTATCAAACTTTTCCTTTCTGAAAAAAGGGTTGAATTGTCATAGTAACATCTATCAAATCACCTTAGCCATATAAGTAGAAATCAATATGGATTCTTCTCTCTTCTCCACCCCAAAACACATATAATCTACACTAAATTCATTCATGTCTGCCTTTTTGTTTTTCTTCTTCACCATTCCTGCTATTGCCTAATTCACCCACTCACCTTTAGTCGCAGGGCTCTAGCAATAATGTGCAATTATATGCCTGATCTTGTGGCTTACCCTTCAAACCCCATCCTTCTTTTAAAACCATTTCCATTCAGTTTTCCCATTGTCTTAGCAATGGGAAACCTGCATAAAAATCCTTTCCTGAATTTGTCCCTGACCATCTTTTACCCCATCCAGACTTGTCATTTGCCCCCTCCTCCCGACCAAACCCCATCTTTGTTTCCATTTAACCTCATCCTTTGTCACTTCTCCCTGTGAACTTCTGTTCACCAGTCAGGTGAAAACACTCGCAATTTCCTTTTGCATACCATGATCTTCTGTGGGATGGCCTCAGTCTTCGACTCTTCTGGGAGAAATCACCTCTCCCATTCTTGTTTAGCTGGTGAACATGAACTCTAAGATCATCTTGCTTAGACAACCATTACCAATACCCTGATTCTCACCGAAAGAACCAGCCATATCCCTCTCCTATGTGTTCCATTGTACTTTGTAATCACTTTCTGCATGTTTATTTTAGTTGCTGTCTCATACTTTAATTAAGCACATATTTATTGGATGTTTGCCATGTGCTGTGCACTACCTTATTCATTGTTGTATGTCTGGCACTGAGCACACTCCCTGGCACTCAGTAGGCACGAGATGAATATAAAATTGAACTCAGAAGGAATGGTGACAGCAGTTCACCAGTCACATCAAGAGTTGTGGCATGAGGCAAAAATGCCCTGTGCTAACTAAGGACCTTACAACGACATAAGCTTGGCTGGGACATTCAGGGTAGGGGAACTTGGTGTGGTTTTAAGGGTCCTAAGGTTGAGAGGTAAGAGAGATTGTTGCAAATTTAGGCAGAAGCCAGGTCATGGAAGGATTTGTTTATGTTGAAAACCATACAGATTTTTTTTCTGTAGGTTACAGGACGATTTTCCAATGATGTGAGCACTGTGACATGGGACTTTTAAAAACTATCATAAGGTGGATGTATTTGAAATGTGTGTGTTGGCAAGAGAATGTGAAAAAGCAGATTGATGCTAAGTAGAAGGTGAGATGAGGAGCAGATTGATCAGTGAGGAGTCCACTTCAGTATTAAAGGTAAGTGATAGCTATGCTTGGAACAGGAGGGGTAGAGAAGAAAGGGGTGGAAAAAAGAGATACTTAGATGGTCCCAAATTCATGCCCAGGTATATGCTTTATTATGATAATTGGGAGACAGGATCTAAAATGATTCCCAGGTTTCTAGCTCAGACCACTGGAAGAAGGAAGGCCTTGATATAAATTGGAGTTAATGGAGGAATGGCAGGTTTGGAGAAGGATGTGGACTGAGTTTGGAAAATGTTAACTTATAAAATGCTTTGGGCCCACCAATTGGACATATCTAGTAGACAGTCGAGGAATATAGTTCAGAGAGCATGAGAAAGAGCTAAAGTGAAGAAAGAGACAGAGAGGTTATCATGGTCTATAGACTGAATTGACACACACAGGAGAAACTGTCTGGGGATAATTTAAAATGTGAGAAAATGGCTGAAGAAAGAACTTTATAGTAAATGTATTTGAAGGCAAAGGACAGAAACAACCAAGATGCAGAGTGTGACATCTTTCCTCCTAAAGTTTAGAAATCCAGAAAATGTTGGTTTTAATAAACTAAGAGAAGAGTATTTTTTAATAAAAAATGGTCTGTAGTATCAAATAATGCAGAGATATGAATTAAGGACAGAAACTGAAAAAAGTCAACTAGATTTTGATCATTAGCCTCTCTGAGATTTTAGAGAGCAGTTTCAGGGGAGTCGTCAGGATGTGATTCTTGGATAATGGGCTGAAGTTCAAATGGATGTCAGGTATTGGGGACAGATAACACAATGTTTCTCTTCTAAAAATGTTGCTGTAAATAAAAGGAGAAATGAGGCGATAGTTAGGGATTAAGTTGTCCTAAGGGAGACATATATAAAGTCAAGTGAAATTTCCTCCTATTGACCACGGATTGTGTTCCCTTTCCTGTGTTTCTAACTGCTACTTCTCTAAAATGTCGATCTCTTTTCCTAAAGGTATGACAGATTATTTTCATTCTCAGTCTTCTTTCTTTCTCTACTAGCTCTTCTTTCTAAGACTTTGTGTACCCACGGTTTTCTTCAACACTAACTTCAATTAAAAAAAAAATCTTTATCTCAAATTCTCATTCTTGATCCTAGGCTGGTGCTATTTTACAGTGTGAACATGTTCTTTTGGATAATATTTTGGTAGTACTGATTTAACATTCATGGAATGGAACTCACCATTCCTCCTAAGATACTTGACCCACTGACTGTGTCACTTTCCTGGTTTTGGAATGGTGACCATTTATGCATTTGAGTCAGGTCACTAGGTTCTATTTGTGCTGTGCAATGTCTTTTCCATCTAACCCATTCTTTCTCTTCCTATTGTCACTATCCTATTTAGTTTCTTATCATCCTTGCTGGGATACTGCTATTACCTCCCTGGCAGCAATCTCAAATATATAATCTGAAAGATTTGCTGGTCTCCAATGCATTATTTTATTTATAATAATCTTCACTCTTCCTAAGTGAAGAACCCTTGAATGGTAGACTATTCATGGTATATGTTAAGATTGGCCTTCCAGAAAGTTAATTAAATCCACTGATGAAAAGTGTTTGATGAGTAATTTACTTAGAAACAATCATGACCTGCAAGCAGAGAATCAGGCCCTGGGAGAACAAGAAAGAACTCAGAGTTTAACTAAGCATCTATTTAAAAGAATTAAAAATGTCTTAGTTAACAGGATCATTTACCTGTGATCACATTACCAGGTACAAAGAATAATTTCCCTTCTGCCAGTAACTAGATATATCCTTTTGTTAGTTCACCAAAAACCATCAGACTAGTCTTGCTATTCAAAAAACAAGAAAAAAAGTGAAGGTATATGGTTGTTGTAAGTCCAAGAGAGGAAATCCTGGGGCAAAATACCTCTAAAATCTAAGTCAGTCAAATGGAGAAATAAAGTTTAAAACCCATTTATTGCTTACAAACTGCAGTCTGGGGCCTTCTCTCTTTCCTGCTCTAGCAGAAGCAAACCCAGCCCTCCCCCTCACCTCTCAGGTACAGATAAGCCCTCAGTTACCCAGGTAATTGCCCATTGCTATGGAGATGAGTCTTTCTCCACCCCTGAGGAATGCCTGTTGATATGTAGATGCACTAAAGCCAGGTGAGATAGTCTGGAAATATTACAATTTTACCCACCGATGTATTTGAGTATCTGGCTCTTCGCTAATCTGATTTGTTATAGGACAATGGTCACAAGGTCAAGTATGGAAATCAAGAATTTTCTGAGTTGATGTTTGCAGTACTTACCCTTTGGCCTTGCCTTTTATAATCCATCTTGCACATTGAGGCCAGAGATCTTTCCAAAGGCACAAATAGGATGGTGTTATTATCACCTTTTGTAAAATTCTTTAATAACTCCACATAACCTTCTGAAAAAGCCAAACTCTACATGGTTTTTTGTGATCAGGCTGCTGTGTGCCTCTCCTGATGCTCCCTTCTCATAACCCATGCACCAGCCAAGGCGAGCCACCTGTGGTCTTCCACAACCATCCATCCTGTCTTCCTCCTGTAGATCTTTTTTTATCTTCAAGCTGTTGTTTTTGCCTGAAATCACCTTCCCTAATTAGTCTAGCTGGTGAGGACTTACTTATCTTTCAGTTCCTACTTCAAGGATTTCAAATGACATCCTTCCCTACTTTTGGCTAAAGTTGAATATTTTCTACTCTGTGCCTTCACAGAGCTGTTTGAGGCAACCAGAGTTTATGACATCTTGGGTTCTTTCTTTCCACATTCATGACTATATGCTGTACTAGAAATGATGACCAATACTTGTTTACCATAGCCTCGGGGCTCAATCTGGACCCCAGTCCCAGCCAAGGCTAATTATAGAAAATCTTATGCTTGCCTATTCAAGAGGAGACATTATATACACCATTGAACCAGGCAATGATTTAACAAAGGCAGTCTGTATGTGGGAAAGGTTTGAGAACAAAATGGTGACACAACAAAGGAAAATGTTTTTAATTTGAAAGAGGAGAATTTGATCATGTTAAGAGAGAACTGTTTGATGTAACATCAGACTTCAGGGAGAATTTGAGTGTCATCATAGGAGATTATACTCTAAACTGAGGATTCCTGTGAACACTGTTCAGGAAACTGTCAAGTTATAAGTTTGGAGTCAACTGTACATTATTCATTCAGAGGCTTTGTAAGATTTCTTCCTACATTTTTTGCTTAATCTGTTTTTCTTTAAGAGAATGAAGACCCTTAAGGAAAGGGAATATTGTCTAAAAAAAAGTATATCTGAAGAAATGTTTGTTGAAAAAGTGAAAGAAAAGATGAGAGCAGATAATAAAAGCTTAACTAATCAGCCTTTGGTTGATTGCAGTAGTAACTGAAAATTGGTAATTTCAATCAATAACTGATAATTGAACTTGGTAATCCCCAGGGTACAGAGAATTGAACAAATGCTCTTTCCTTGTCTCCTACCAATTGTCTCCTATTGTCCAGCAGGAATGGGAGGCACTTAAAGTTATCTGGTTTGACCTTGACAACAAACATAAGTGGTAAATATTATCTTCATTTTATAGATAAGGGAAACCAGGCTTAGAAGACTCCGAGGTTCATGCTCTTCCTAGCCTGAATGTAAACACCAAGCACCTGTATAAGCCCATCACTCAAGTTGCAGGGATTCACTTAGCACCCCTTAACTTCAGGCCCTCAGCCCTCTGTATCTGGGAAATTTTATTTCCCTCTGTCATATCTTTTCTCCTCCAACTTCTGGCACTATAGTAAAGTCCTTTCTATGAAACAGCTCAGCTTTCGTGCAGGGTTTCTCAACCTTAGCATACTGACACTTGGGGCCCAGTAATGCTCTTCTTGTGGAAGGCTGTCCAGTGCATTGACCACCAGACACCAGTAGCAATCCCCTCTGAGCTGCGACAGCCAATCATATCATGAGACTTTGCTTAACATCCCCACAGGGGCCACCTGCCTCTAGGTGAGAATTCCTGCTCCAACCTATCCTTCCCTTTAAATCTTCCCTCCCAATCTCTCAGAGGCCTCTGCAAATGCCACAGCCTTTTATTGGTAATCTCTGTATTTGCAATTCAATATGTACTTCCTGAAGACCTCTCTTGCCTAATTTTTTTCATAATTTTTATTCCTATGTTGCTATTTCACTTTTCGTGTATATAACTCTCTCTTCAACTTTTCAAAGTGTCTTTAAAATAAAAATGAAGTCCTTACTAAATCTAATAAACCCTTGTGTTTTTCCACAGAACAGATAGCGATTTGAGGATTTGGTTATTTTGTGACATGAAAATTTGGATCGATTTATGCTGGGAAATTATTTAAAACACCTAATGAAGTACAGCAGCATCTCAAGTCACCCTTGTCAAGTCATATAGGAGGTAAAGGACAAACAACATCCACTGTTTCTTTTCAGTCAGTGCACCAAGTTAATTTCAGAACACAAAAATTTGGGTTCCTACATAGTTTCTCTTTTATATTGGAAAAAGCAAGAGATTAAAAAAATGAGACAAATTAATAAATCATGAAATAGTGTTTATACCTTCATGGAACAGCAAACTCACTCTTTGCCAGAGAGGGTTAGAAAACTTTCTGTGAATCTGCAATTTTTTTTATCTTACTGGAGAATGCATTAGCCTTTTAGCATTTCCATGGGTATAAAAAACTAACCAAGTCTAAAGTCTAACAGCTTTTAGGTGCTTGGGCCAATGGCCCATTTTATGAATCTTAGGTTTCTTCTGTAATTGTGATTTTGTGGTCTCATATAATCACTTTGTCTTGTTAATGCAGTGAACAGTCCTTCGGCACAGGAATAGACTTCTATTAAATTCATTTTATTTAATTTTTAAAAAAATTGTAAAATATACATAATACTTATCATCTTAACCGATTTTAAGCATACCGTTCCATAACGCTAAATACATTCACAGTGTTGTGAAATCCGTCTCCGGAACTCATTTCATCTTGCAAAACTGAAACTCTACCCAATCAACAACTCTACAACGCCTTCTACCCAGACCCTGGCAATCACCTTCTATTTTTGTAACTCCAGGGGAAAATCCTGGGGCAAAATACCTTTGAAACTGAACTCAGTCAAAGGGAGAAATAAAGTGGGAGAAACCCGTTTATTGCTTACAGGCAGTCCTCCACTTCTGCTCTCCCGTGTCTCTTGTGACCCGGCTGCAGGAAAAGGGGCCCCACCCAACATCTCCAGTACAAATATGCCCTTGCTCACCCTTGTAATTGCCTATTGATATGGAGATGGACTACTTCTCTCCACCCCTTGGAAACACCTACTAACATGGAGATGCATTAAGGCCAGGTGAGAGATTCTGGAAATACTGTAATTTTAACCACAACTTTCCATCTCTCTGAATTTACACAGGTGGTCTGTAAACCACCAGCCCCTGGCTACCACCATTTTACTTTCTGCCTGTATGAAGTTGACTACCCTTAGCTAGTTCATGTAAATGGAGTCATACAGTATTTTTTTTTTCTTTTTGGTGTGTGTGACTAGATTATTTAACTTAGTGTGATGTCTTCCAGGTTCATCCATGTTGTAGCAAAGGTCAGAATTTCCTTCCTTTTAAAGGCTGAATAATACTGCATTGCCTGTAAATACTACATTTACTTATCTATTCATCAGTGGATGAACACTTGGGTTACTTCCATTTTTGGCTATCGTGAATAATGTTAATACAAACCTTGGTGTACAAATACCTGTCTGAGACCCTGCTTTCAATTCTTTTGTGCATCTATCTAGAAGTAGAATTTTTGGATCATATGGCGATTCTATTTTTGATTCGTTGAGGAACCTCCAAGTTGTTTTCCATAGTGGCTGCACCAATCCTATCAACAGTGCACAAGAGTTCCAATTTGTCTACATCCTCACCTACACTTGTTATTTTCTTTCTTGTTTTTTAATAGTAGCTGTCAATGAGTGGTACCTCATCATGGTTTCCTCGATGATGAGTGATGCTGAGTGATTGCTCAGGTGCTTGTGGGTCATTTGTACATCTTTTCTGGAGAAATATCTATTCAAGTCCCTTGCCCATTTTTTAAATTGAGTTGTTTATTTTCTGTTGTTGAGTTGTAGGATTTCTTTGTATATCCTGGTTATTAACACTTTTGTCAGATATATGATTTGCAAATATTTTCCCTCATACCATAGGTTGCCTTTTTACTCTGTTGATTGTGTGCTTTGATGCCCATAAGTTTAAAATTTTGTTGTTGTTCAATTTATCTATTTTTACTTTTGCTGACTTTCCTTTTGGTGTCAGATCCAAGAAATCATTTAAGTCCAATGTAATAAAAGCCTTCTATTAAATTTATCTTCCTTACAGAACCTGAAACTCATGAATTCCTTCCTTTATTGGTTGACTGAAGAGTTTAAATGTTAACTACTAACCAAATCATAAAGTTTCCTCACTCCAATTACACTATCTGTAAAAACATTTTTATTGTAAAAACTGGGAGAGTGGGTTCTCTGTCTCTGTCTTTCACTCTCCACTCTGGCTCTGGTGTTCTCATGTAGACTGCATACTCTCTTATTCTCTTTTAATCCTGTTTTGATCATAGCTACACTCTTTAGGCAAAAAAGACAAACAAACAGAAAACAAAAACAAAACAAACAAAACCCCCACCAAGGAGTAAAGTACAGTAGTTAGAAGCTAAACTGAACCTAAAATCTGTCACTAGATTAGGGAAGGAACTATGATTGTCTTGTTCACTGCCTGGTACAAATTAAGAGCTCGATCAATATCCACTGAAATGTGTGAAGGTATAAAATTGGTGAATTACTTAACCTGTTCATGTCTTACTAAAAAGGTGAATATCATCAAATCACAGTTTCCTCCAATTCCACTATCTATATAATTCTGTATGATTTTTGTGTAAATGTAAGGTAATTATACTTAGCACCTAAATTTTTGTGAGAATAACATGAAAAAAATGTATATGTAGTTTGGCAATACTTGGCAACAGTAATAACTCATGAATGATAGTGATTAATTATTGACTAGTAAGAAATCAAACTGGCAGACCCTAGAAAGTCCTTAAAACTTGCAATGCTGACACTAATCATCTGCATGACCCTGTTAGATGGGAACAATTTAAGGATCTTACGCTCTTGTTGGGAAGACAAGCTTAAATAGAAATATGTACATAAAGAGAAGCATGGCCATCAGCGAGTGGAGCAAATACTGACAACTGTTGGAGTTCCAAAGAAAGAGAGAGGTTTTTATGGAGTTAAACAACCAGATTAAGCTTCAGATAGAAGACTAGCTTGAACTGTTCTTTGATAGACTGTTGAATTTAGATGACAGGAAAGGAAAAGTTGGACATGCCAAGACAAGGAATACTTGAAGTATGATTAGTCTATCAATTTGCCTTTCAAATGTTGAAGGCCTTACATGTCATGCTGTGGATTTTATACTTCATTTTATAAACCAGAAGTTGGCAAACTTGTTAACTGGTTTTGTAAAAGGCTAGAGAGGAAATATTTTAGGCTCTGTGGTCACAGACAGTCTCTGTTGTGTAGCTTCTTTGCCTTTTTTTTTTTTTAGAGCAACATGTAAAAAATGTAAAAATCATTTTTAGTTCTCAGGTTGTACAAAAACAGGCCATAGGCTGGATTTGGTATGGCTCGTTGACTCTGGGTCCTTATGAAAGATTTTTTGAGGCGTTCCTTGACATAATCAAAGGGACACTCTAGGAAAATGGGTGGTGGCACAAATATTACCTGATACATCTTTCTTATTTAGATTTTGTATCTTCTGAGAAAACGTGATGCAAATTTAACTGGAGGGACAAAGGCTCATGTTTTCTGGCTATTTGTATAGAATAGAGAATTCTATAACCAAGATTACAGCATACAAATTCTTTAGGAAAACATTTTTATTTTACCTCACTCGCTTCTTGATGGCTAGAGTTAGTATCATAATTGCTATTAATAGTGTTACAAATGGACACATTGTATGCACTTAATGGTTACTTTAAGAATTGAATTCAGGAGGTGAAAATGCTTTATGGACTCCATAATAAAGGAGTTTTATTTCAGCTAGTTAAGAAACAAATGTTATGAGAAGAGCAGATTCTTCTAGTATGTATCATAAAGTATGACAGCTTTTATGCTAGCAACTTAATTCTACAAGCTTCATGTGTTTATGTTTAAAGGTATTTCCATCAAAATGAAGATATGGAAGCAAAGCCATATATTGTCCCCTTGCTGATCTCCTTATCAAACAATGATTAAAAGAAGATTTGGGTCAACTTTACAGAGAGACGAAGTATTTTGTTATGTGAGAAAAACTAAGTGTCTTCATCATCTTTAAATGCAGTATAGGTGAACCCAAATGCTTGGAGTTTATGATGGTCAATTTTATGTATCAACTTGGCTAGGTCACAGTATGCAGATATTTGGTCAAACATTATTCTGGATGTTTCTCTGAAGATTTTTTTAGATGAAATTATATCAGTCACACACATACACATACACACATATATGTCAATTATATATATTCATATGCAATATATATGACAGGTATATTCTACATATATAACAGGAGTATTTTATATATATGCATAGGTTCTATTTTATATACGTATATATGTTTGATATATATTTTGATTCTGTTTCTCTGGGGAATGCTAATACAGAATGTATTTGTGTCTAGTGGGTTGGGGGGAGCTATCTGACTTGGAATATAGGTTATGTGGCGTATATATAATCAATTTTTGTCATTGGAGGGGTGAGTTGGCAGGTGTTGGAGAGAAAGAAATTTTCTCCACCCCTCCAGGTTCTTCTAGCTGGTCTAAGAATAAAATTGATATGAGACAGATTAACATGAGAAAAAAAAACCCAAAGTTTAATTATGTACGTACAGGGAAGCCACAGACATGGGTTCCAAAGACAGTCAGGGACAATGAAGTGTATATGTCATCCTGAACCGAGGAGAAGGGGGTAGGGGGCTGAGACTTCCAAGGAAAAGGGAAGTAATCCACAGGAATATGGAAAAAGTAAATGTTTGATGATTAAATATTCGCTGGGCTACCCAGAAACAATGAGGGGGCACAAAGAGGAATTTTAACAGACCTACCCACATCCCTCCCAGTTTACCACACCTTGTTCACATTATAGCTGCTATCTAAGGTGGCAGCTCTCTTCCTGGAACAAGTCCTCCGTCTAAATTCTTCTTATGCAGTTGGGCAGTGGGAGGTCGGAGTGTCTTTCTGAGTCTTTTGGGACTTGATTGTTCTCAACTCTGAAATAATCTGCCTGTCCCAATGGCACGTCTGGGGGCCGCCTGCCCTTGCCCCCTACACAGGTAATATGCACTTCCCAGAGGGACTGCAATCAAAGCCTGCTCTTGTATGTTCTTGTATGCAGGATGTATTAAGCAATCGGACAAAGAAAACAAACAACAATTTCAAGTATAAGCCCTCAAAATTAAAGTCATATGACCAGATGTTGGAGCATAACAAGCTATGGTGTGATGTTGGGTTTCCCTTAGGGAGGCTAAGTGGTGTGTTTTTCAGAGAACAGTGCTGGGATTTATTCATTGGTGTCTTGATGGTTAATGACTCTTCCAAACCAGGCAGTAAGCTTTAACTATTTTGCTCTTTTTGAATTAATTAGCCATTATCAAGGGATTCTCCATCAATGATACACAATATTGGGCTAAATGGGAAATGATTCAGTTAAGTTCCACCAACATTTATTGAGAAACTACCTTGTGCTGGTACTAGGTTCAAAATTTAATTAATTAAAGAGCTCAAAAGTTAATTAAAGACAGTTCTTTCAAGACTGTTATTTTGAGGTAGAGCAGGACATGGGATGAGAATCATAACTAATCTTTCCTGCCTCAGATGAAAAATGCCAAGATAAATATAGTATAGTAAGAACAGGAGGGACTCCATCTTAAGGCTAATGTTCCATTTTAAAAACCAGGGAGTTAGGAAGTAAGATTCCTAAGATGCTTTATGGTAATCAGCCAATAACTGATCCTGTCTTAAGGAAAGGCAGGCAGTCCTAAAAGATATGTTCCCACTGCTTGAGGGTGACCACTATCTTGCAGAAGCACAGGATCCATAAATTCTTGGGTTAAGCGTGTCTTATAGAATATCTGGAGGACTGACTATGGATGATGACATAATGTCTTTCCCGGGAGGCGGACATCAAGAGACCACCTGTCAGACCTAGGCTGCCCCTGCCACCCTGCCAACCATTGCCCCATTCCTGAAATCCTTAAAAGACATGAATCCAAAGCCTTCAAGCGTGCCCCCTCTCTGAGGAGGCCTTCCCCTTCCTCAGGTGCGTACTTTCCCTTAAATAAAGCCTTCTTGCTGCTCAAGTGATTGCATTTTGTCTCAGTGGTCTTCCAAGACTGTTGGGAGGTTAGTACGAGACCCTGCTCCAGTTGGTAAGCATTTTTGTTACTTCGCTCTTTCATTCAACTTTCTAGACTTAACCACAAGTCTTCATTCTCTCTGTTCTACTTCAGACAAGTAGGGGAGGGCTACCAAGATCTCTGATTTGGGCTTGCAAGTTCCCATCGCCTGGGGGACCCGGACAGGACTGCAGCTGTAAGATCATGCTTTTTAGTAGCCTGCCTGAACATCTTTCTTTGCTTTGGGAAGTTCTCAGAACATAATCTCGCTCCATCCAGTGCTCTGTAGCTCCCCAGATCCCGGAGTTGTAGTTTAGTTCCCATGCCATGCAGATTCAAGCAGACGCTTGACTCCAGGTGACCCCAGCTTCAGGAGCTGGCAAGGAATTTGCCCTACACTGAGCAGGAGCTCAGTGAGGTAGTTGCCTGTTCCTTCCTCTGCTCTCCCTTGCTCTCTGCTGCCTGCACGGCTGCTGCCATTCACTACCACTCTTGCTGTAATGAAGTCTTTCCTTACCTGCACTCATCAGACCCAGTAGAGAATTCTTTCTTGATCAGAGTCAAGAACCCTCCCCCGTCCAGGTTGAGGTTTCACTTATTGCTCAGGAGAGACCTCCCCAGATGCAGCTGCCCAGCAACAGTTTCATGGCTTTTCATAATGGCTATTAAAGCTGGAAAAGGATATCTATATTAATAAATATGATCCTCACATACTTTTACTAAGCAATTATTTGATGATACCCCCAAAATGCTTCATGTTTAACCTAAATTAAAACTAATATTCCAAAAGGGAAGGTTTTAATTTTGTGCTGCTTCTTTCCTTTGAAACAGTGACTGTGGTTATAACTTTCCAGTGTTATCTAATCTTGCTTCTTATGTTCTATAGATTTTTTTTTTTTTTTGGTTAGAGCAATTAAATTTCACTGATAGGGTCTAAAACACTTAAGGGATTTCTAACCATAGAACTATCTTTTGCACAATCCCCTTAGAAAAGTAACACCATTCTGGCATTTTTCATTGTGGGAAAAGAAAAAATTGTATTTGTTAGAATACTGAAGCACACAAAGAACCCATTGGCTCTCACCACAATTGAAGTAAACCATAATGCTATTTGAACCGTGGGAACAATGACCTGTTTTCTACTTCTGTTCAGAGGGAATTCAAATAATTGTGAAAAAAAATATTGAATGTCAAAGTGCATTTACCTTTGCAAAAATAGTGTAAGTTATTATTAATCAAGATGTGCAAATAACCACAATTTTTCACTGCTTAACATTCATAAATAACTACTGGTTAAATCAAGGGAGCAAGTTCTGCTTCCATTATATCTTACAGATGAAGTGTACATGTTATCTCAACACTGAAGTGTGTATAGTTCTACCAAAGGAAGGAATCTGATGATAGCAGCATTTTGAGTCACAGTTATCAGTAGATCACTTAGTGGTATGGCAGTGTTCCAACCAAACACAATTTCTTTTATGCTACAAAGATTGTTCTTTCACCCATGTTTGAAATCCATACCGATATACACGATTTATTCTAGTAAGCTGCTGGCTGATTTACATAGATGAGTCTTTTTTTTGATTAACATTGTGAATATACACACACAAACACTAAAATAGTGATTAATAACTTGCAGGTCACACCATTTACCTGGCCATATTCAGAAATGTACTTGTTGGGGAGCGGGGTGTTTCTCTTTATATAAATCAACTATTGATTACTTCTGTGAAGTTGCTCCTTTTAATATTATTTATATTTTAATGTTTCAAGCTTGAAATTGGCAAAGACTAGCTGCCATTAGTTAAAATGGCCCTACTGTTGGCTTAGGTTACAATAGTTGAAAATTCCTGCAAATATACTTAACCTAAAATGGTTTAAACATAATTTTTTGTTGTTGGGGTCTTGATATTACCAAAACTTGAACTTGAGCGCTATCTTGGGTGTGCAACTGTATTTCTAATTGGAACCCCTTCTACAAACATTAGTTTTTACTTTCAATTTTTCTGTTTTAATTTTTACTCATTGTTTTCAGCCTTTCTTGCCACTCACAGTGTGTGGAGCCATTGCCTGAGGCACAGGCTGCAGATCATTTAATGATGTAATTATAGTCTGCTGGCTGACCTCTTCCCGCAGGCTGCATCTTGCAGAAGGGGTGACTCATGTGCACAGCACAGTGGGCTACAGAAGGATCAAAATTTGATCTGGTTAAAGTACAGGTTCTTAGATTTTGAGCTTAAATTTCTGATGAAATTCAAATTTGGCAAATTGTGTTTATGAGCATTGCATGAGAAGTGAAAAATCACAGAGGTACATAAGATCTCACATTTTGCTATCATATAATTGTTTAGATGATGATAACCAAGCAAAGGAAGTTTTGATAGAAGATATATGGCATTTTGGTTAAATTCTTCAGAAATTCTTGGCAAATTTTATGGAAGACATGCTCTTTTGACCTAGCCTGGATATGGTAGACAAGAGTGACTCTGAATTCTACTGCTTTTCTTTAAATATTTAATGAACATTTACTTCTTGCAAAATTTTAGATATATTATTATTTTCCTGCTCCTTAGGGGTAACTTTGGGATGATCCAAGTTTTATGCTTTTTTCCAATGGATTTCCACTCTTTATATATTCAACCTCATATACTTATATATACGTAACATATATAATATTTCATATATATATGAAACTGTGTATAATAAACTGTAAACTGTATCTAAACAAAGAAATGTATCCATTTAAGAAGTTGAAGTGGGTAGCCTTTTAGGAGAGTAGAATAAATAATAATAGTTATATTATAAACACATAAGTATATTTGTTACAATGTAGGTGGCCT
The DNA here is from genome assembly GCA_029783875.1 of Phataginus tricuspis. NCBI lineage: Eukaryota > Metazoa > Chordata > Mammalia > Pholidota > Manidae > Phataginus > Phataginus tricuspis. Next base: position 16,158,153 of record JAQQAC010019963.1, read on the forward strand.
AATTTCAAAGACCTGTATGAAGTTACATAAGTGTCCTGTAATGAGGACTCAACTAAGGGGACTAGTTGGTATTAATTGCTGCAATAAAATTAAATTTAGTTCCAGAGCATGAAGATTTTACTTTTAATTAAAATGAAGATTTTCATGACGTATAGTGACATAGGTATTAATATCCATCCAACATGCCACCTACCAGTACAACAGAAATAGCAACGCCATGCAATGTGTGCCAGACCTTCTGTCTTCCTTAGATATTCTATTTTTTGATGGAGAACTTTCCCCATCAGTTGCCTGCCATACATTTCTGAGTAATTACATTGTTATACAGACATGTACTTTTATCTTGTGGATTTTACTTTTCTAGTCTTCTCAGTTCTTCATTCCTGCCCATGCTGGAAGCACATGGTGTTGTTTACTGGGGCACTGATGTTAATCTTGTCTGCAACTTGTCTATTAATAACAATATCAAGGATAGTGGATTGACTAGAAAGACATTAAGAAAACATGAATACAAATCTCGAAATATTCCTAACTTTTTTTTTGCTATTATTACTGTACAGTTACATGAGCAACATTATGGTTACTAGACTCCCCCTATTATCAAGTCCCCACCACATACCCTATTACAGTCACTGTCCGTCAGCGTAGTAAGATGCTATAGAATCACTACTTGTCTTCTTTGTGTTATACTGCCTTCCCCGTATCCCCCCCACCCCCGCTAAAATAGTCCTAACTTTTTAAAAGTATTGATACAGCTTGTCCACTTATGTGGCCTAGTGGATTTAAAATGTTACAACTTCTAAGGAATTTTTTTATTCAGACTCCCTGATGGCTTGATAATCTGTGTTAGGAAAAGCAAAGAGTAATCTAGGATTCATTAGGCTGGGGGAATATAGTTGGCATAGCTTCAGAGCTGATTTTGACATGTTAGTTAGACTTCTATGTTTGTAATATAAAAAGATAGACTGAGAAAATTCGAAAAGCTTGATTTGAATGAGATCATCTCAGATGGGCTCAAAGAAAATCAGGGTGCATTGAGTGAAAATTCTAGAAAGAATGAAATAAAATTCAAATTATAAAAAAGACCTTATGTGGAGAGACTTACTGTATCCTTTAGGATTCTGAAATTGAAATCTAAAGTCCTTTAACATTTGGGGTCTGCTTTAGCAGCATTGGCTTAATATTATTTAAAGGAAAGAGAACAGGAAATTTAAAACTCTTTTCAGAAAATAATGTAGGACTCTGGACTAGAATAAGCAATGCATGAATTTTCACTTTGGGTGTGGGACGTAGCAGTCAGGAGGGAAACATGTTAGATTCAGCAAAGAATTAGGTCTTCACAGGAACCTCAGAGATATATTCTCTTAAAATAGGATAAGTAAATAGCATTTTGGAAAAATTTTCTATCTTACCTTTCCTTCATAAATCAGTATCATCTCTTCTCACATGGGCCAGTGCGTCCTCTAACTGGGCTTCATTTCTTGATTTTGTCTCTTCCACCACTGAATATTTCTTTCTTCCCTCTGGTTCAGGGATTTTTCTCCTGAGATTCTCATTCTCTGAAACATACCACCCTCCATGCCAGTTTCATGTGTCTGTGGATGTGTTTGCTTTTCTGGGGAGAGTTCCATTGCTTTTCATCAGCTTCTCTGAGGGATCCTGTGCCCTTTCAAAACTGCTTTATAGGATGCAGACAGTACCTCTCCAAGTCTATAAAATGTATTCTTTCCATTTTCTGTTTTTATCTGGTTCATATGCAATTCAACAAACGTTTTATGACTTCCCAATCTTTCCACACCAAACTTCCCATAAAAAGGGAATTAGTCTCAATCCTACATATATATTTGAATCCCCTGGGAGACTGAAAACTTGGGTCCCATGCCCAGAGATTCTGAATAATTTGATGTGTGGGAGTGGCAAGGGGGTGGGAACAATATTGGACATTTTAAATTTTTTCCCTAGATAATTCTAAAGTTCAGCCAAGGTGGAGAACCACTGACCTAAATGTTATGGAGGTTCACATTTTAGTCATGGTAAATTTTGGTAACAATTTTGAAAATTAGCATGAAAATGCCTTTCTCTGCTGTTTATGGTGATCAGATTTGATTATGAAGATAAAGGGGGAAAAATGAATGGTTCAGGCTATTATTTATATATTTCAATGGTTGACATCTGTCTGGGATTATGTCACCTCCAAATTTATGGTAAACCCTATTCATGTGAGGAATTGTATCTTTTCTTTATAAATCCTATGCAAACAATTTTAAGGTAAATACAGATTACAGAAATCAACTGTTCAAAAGCATTTAACCTAAGCGTAAGTACAGAATAATGCATGTTATTCATGAAACATTCATCAATGAAACATAACCCACCCCATCTCTTTTAAAGAATCTAACCAGCTTTCAAATTAGGTCATTGCTGTATCTACCACAACTAGGCTGAGATTATAAAATAATATTTCTAGATCTTGTAAGTAAGGTTCTTGAAATGTGGCTGCACGTTTTCATTCCCATAGTATTAGTGTTTTAGGCTAAAGTCTCTTTTTCTAGTCTCATATGAAATTTATATTTATTTTTTCATTTTAATTAACAGGGCTTCCTGCTTTATGAAGAATATCTTTCTCTCCTCCTCCTCCTTCTCCATTTCCCTTTGCCTTTTAAATCAAGATTCAAACTGAGTCTTCTTCATTGATGAGTGAAATAAACTGTTAGCTAGCAAAGAGGCTGCTTTCTAATTAGCTGTAGGATATAATTAGTACATTCTTCTGGGCCAGTAAGAATTGGGTTTACCATATGCCAAGAAGTGACAATCTGAGTTTAGTGGTAAGCAGGCAGAAGCCTGGGTGAAGAAATGGGGATAAGGGAAGGGTAGCCTTACTTCAGGGGGATTAGCTATCAGGGTTTAAGTTGTAGGAATTTCTGACAACTTAGTCACTTGTGCTATTAAATATGTTACAGCTTCAATTTTCAATATGCAACTCTACTAGACCAAAACGAACCATAGAGGATTCTGCATCAATAATCATGTATTATGGCAATTAGTCCATGAAGAACAGAGCTGCCATAGATGTAAAGCATCTTAGCTGAAAACCAGAGTCTTGGCTCTAAATCAAAGTTTAATTTATGATAAAAGCCTGCAGTTGGCTTCAGCTTTTGTCTAGCACCAGGACACCATGGACACATGATAAAATTATATTATTTCTTAATAAGAAACCGGACCATGGAATAGTTTTAACTACCTCATTTTCATGAAGTTCCAATTTATCTAATCCAATTGCAGACACACGTGTGTGCATCAAAATGAAGATCTAAGAGCTTTTTGAGCTATTTTTAAGATCTGAAAATAGAAAGCATATTAGATTTGATTTTGAAATAAAAATACCTAACTTACAAATAGAACAAAAAGTTTCATGTTTGACTAATTCCTCTCAGAAATCTCTTGTGAACAGAGTTGTGTTATAAAAACGGGCATAGCAATTTTGAATGAAAATTATCCCCCAGGCCCTTCAAGCCCATTTTTCTTGACCTTTTTTACCTATTCACAAATGGAGAAGTAGTAGCAATGATGAATGCTTTAAAAATATTCACAATTGCCTAGCATTCAAAGTATAATAGTATTATTGGTATGTGTTGTAGAACTTTAACTCCAGCTCTACTAGTGTGGTGTCTATGAAAATAAATATATTCAATTCTGCTATGAAGACTGTAAGTTCTGAATTAGCAACAGGCATTGTCTAATACATATATTTACATATATATGTTACAAATATAAATATATATTACAAATATATATGTTTTTGTGTATATAAAGTGTATATATATATATATGCACACATATATATATAATGTGTGTGTATATATATGTAAGTTTTAATTAGAAGGTAGGTAATGAAGACAGTTGGAACTCTAATTTTCTTCACAATCAACTCAGACAATTGTCTGTATATCATTATCCTGCCTGGAGGTGCTATGGCCTGAACTATATCCTCCCCAGAATAGGTGAGACCTTAACCCCAATAAATGTGAATGTGACCTTATTTGGAAATCAGATCATTGCAGAAGTAAGTGAGTTAAGACGAGGTCATCAGGGCGGGCCCTAATCCCCTAAGAGTGGTATCTATAATATAGAGGAAGGGAATTTGGGTACACAGACACACAGACAGATGGAAAGAATGCCATGTGAACCCAGAGGCCCATGGGGAGAGCACCATGTGATGATGGAGGCAGAGATTAAAGTGTGGTGGCTACAAGCCAAGGAATGCCAAGGCCTGCTGACAGCCATCCGATGCTGGAGAGGGGAGGAAGGATTTCCTTGGTTTTGCGCTTCTAGCCTCCAGAGCTGTAAGACCATAAACTTTTGTTTTGATCCATCCAGTTTGTGGTATTTTGTTACAGCAACCCTAGAAAACTAATTCAGGAGTATTTAATAAATTCCTTGCTACTGGAAGGATTTGTATGAAGACTAATACATCCACCAGTCAGGAGTATTATGGGGAAGAGCCCTGCCCTGTGTGGGAAAGTAAACTACATCTAGTCAATGCAACACATTTTTACTGAATGCCCACAATTAGGGATATAATGATGAAAAGTCATTAGCCTTGCCTGTAATTATTTCATAGTTTATAGCACTTCTAGGTTCATATACTCTAAAATATTTTTCTATTTTATGGTAAAGTGCATTAAATGCAGAAAATCGAAGCTTGTCAAATTGAAGATAAATTTGATAAATAAAAACATACAAGGAAGAGCCTAGTAGAATGAGTTTGCCTATCAAGATAGAATTTCGATCCTAAAATAAAAGGTCAGGTTATTAAAGATGACTCTGTTAATATGATATAACTTTTCTACACTAGATTTTTTCTGTACCCATAGGCCACTTCTAATACAAAGTTTGATACATGCATATGATTATAAAATAATATCTGCAATATATTAAATAATGTGTAAGATGTGCACAGTTTATGCCTGTGCAAGCACATTGATTATCTTTATTTAAATAAAAGACATGCTTCAAACTCTGTTAATTGGACAAGTATACATACAATAATTGAGAAAGGTTTAGAACTTAAGTTCTAGAAAACTAACTTTTGGGGATTAGACATGCTTTCACTGGTTCCATGTAAATTTTTCAATTTTTCAATTTTTATCATGAAAATTAGAACATATACACAGAATTAGAAATAATGGTATCAATTTCTATGTAGCTATCACCCTGCATCGAAGATCAACATTCTAAAGTTATTTTAAACAGCCACTCTGTGATGCAAAGAATGTGAGCTCAGCATGAACAAGATCAAACTCATTTTCATACATTTGTTACTACTTAGGTATTCTTGCACCTAGAACAATGACAGCCTCATGGCAGACTCCACATTATTGAACTAATGATATTGCTGTTTTATAATCCAAGTGAGATTTTTAAAATTATTTTTTATCTTATTTTGCTTTGCTTTTAACATTGCATTGTAAAAAGTTAGTGGAAAGACTACAGACAAGCCACTATTGTGATTATATTAAAAAATCACTCACTTATAATGCTCAGCAAGGTGAAATATTGTTTTTTCTTTAGGCTGGCACTTAAAGTAGGTTAAACATAGCAGAACTTTAAAAAGGGTCATTCTTTTAAAAGTCTCTCTTGCCTTCAGAAAATTGTCTAGCTTAAATATATATATATATATATATATATTTGGGATCCCAGTGCTTAAAAAAAGCTATTTTTATATTGAACATTTTTCTCTATCATCAGATTTATTTTACATGCTGCATAGTTTTCCATGTGTGAACTATTCCTTATTTGGCCAGTTCCCTGTTGCTGGCTGTTAATGGCCTTTTCCACTTTTAGATTTTCACAGAAAACGGCTAGGAGAGTCCTTATATATAGATCTTTAATTGCAGTCCTAATTATTTCCTTAAGACACATTCCTGTAAGTGTAATTATATTGATTAGACTCCTAAAGCATAATGCTAAATTTCTTTCCAGAAGAGCTACACTACTTTATTCTTCAACCATAACTCCTCAATAACAATAGTAATTATTTTCAAAAAATCTAATTTAAAGGGAAAAGGCATACTACATTTTAGTTCATAGTTTCAGAATACTAGTAAGGTATATTTTTTCATGTAAATAGAGCATTTGTATTTATTCTAGTATTCATTTTTTTACTTTCTTGGTTTTTCTCCTGAGATTGTATTTTTAATTATTTATTTATAAGGAGTAATTAGATAATATTCACCCAATGGGCAATTGTGGAGATATTTTTATGAGTAGGGAGTTTTTATCTATTTGCAAATCATTAAATCACTATCAAATTGATATTAAGTGGAATTATGTGCTCATGTAACTCCCATGTAGAGAACACCTAGATAATTCCCTTTTTGTGGGTGGACACTGAAGTCGTTTTCTCCAGATCAACTTCACCCCACTCCCACCCCCAGAGTGACAGATGAGTGGCTGAGTGACAGCGGCAGGCAGCCCCGCAGTGTCCAGCTCCATCACAGTAATCCCACCCTCCTTGACAGTGATTGGTTCTGGTACGTAGGCTGAGCCAATAAGGACACTGATCTGGTAACAGGAATTGGTTCTGGGCGGAGCAGGTGAATGAATTTGGGCACATGAGACGTGAGTGAAGTACCCTCGAGGTAACTTGGAACTGCTTCCCGATCAAGAGAGCGACACGCAGAGACCATTTCCTTTCCTCGGGATGTTGCTATCCATAGATGTGGGGTCTGCATAGCAGCAGTGATTGAACTCCCAGTCTGAGGAGAAAGCACGCACGGAGACCAGGGCAGGGCCCGGAGAGCAGCGGGGGTCTAAGAGGGAGCCGCCCAGTAAGTCCTCTCCAGAATCTGCCCTACAGCTGGACTTCCAGGTACACGAGCTAATAATTCCCTTAGTTTAAGCTTGAGTTGATTACAAAGTATCCTAGATGATGCTTCTTAATATAACCTATTAAATACAGTCCAGATTTTTACCTAGGTATTCAAGACCAGTCTTAACCTCCTACTTCTTGATTCATTCCCTGTAAACTAACCGTATTAGAGTACTTAACTATCATTGCCAGCTTTTGTTGTGTAAAGCGTATCTCCTCAATCTTACATTATCAAAGTTTAATGTTTCTTTAAGTTCCAGCTTCTCTTACTTGCTCTATAGAGCAATCTATGATAACTGTCAGCTGGGATGAATCATATGGACCTGTAAATTATTATGCCATTCATTGTATTGCTTTTCTCTGTAGTTCGTTTACCCAGTGCCTGTTCCATGTACTTGTTTTCTCAGGTATATCACATGCTATCACATACAGTCTATTTCCATCCTATCTTTTCTACACGATTATTGGCTTGTTGAGGACAACTGCTCTATCTTTTTATTTTTACATCTCATATACAGTTTAACAACAGATAATTTTACTTTCTGTTAGTCAGGGATTGCCATACATTTTTCAAAACGTTCTGTGATGTGAGTTTAGTTGTCCTCTTGTCTGTGGAGGAGAAGGAAGTAGAAAGTTAATTTCCTAAAATTAACCATCAAGGCAGTGGTTCTAGTGTAAATATAACCTGGTCTATTTTTCGGACAATGTTCAGAGATCTGTGGTTCAAACCATAGTTTTATACCCATTGGTCTTGAAATAGTACCGCTAAAAAGATTTGAAAACTGATCTATATCTATACTGTAAGGTCATTAAGAAGCTAGTAGCACTAACCTTTTAAGTTAGAGACAGAGAATAAAAACTTCTCCTTAATGATATGCCCCAACTGATAAACCAGAGGATGAGCTACCGACAAGACTAGCTGCAAGTTAAGGAGGATCTGGCATCCCGCTGTTATTTGCAGTGCCTTCAACACTGCTCAGCATGAAGTCAGTCATCTTTTCATAAATGGTATTTGAGTATGTGAATGGGGCCTACAATGAGAAGAAAGCATCAAGGACTTTGAGAATCACTGAAAAGATTATATTAATTAGAATGAGTTTCAACTTTCTTAAAGAATAAAGCAAAACCTTCATGATTTAGAGCTATAACTTGTTTCACAGGCTTTGTGGCCATGAAATAAATTTTACTTAGAATTCATGAATGATGCCGTTTCAGATCTTTTTAATGAGGTTCTGAGGAAGCAAGCAAGGAGATTAAATTTTATCAAATGCCTTTTATTTGCCAAGCACCGTGCTAGGTGCATGTACATTCTATTGAGATAACTGGATTTCTGATTCCTTGGTAGTTTCCCAGGTCACATAGCTAGTAAATAACAGAGCTGGGGCTGCAAATCAATTCTTTCAACCTTTTAGGACCTTGCTTCTTCCACTACATGCTTATACCAACTGAGCTACTGCCAAGCAGTCTCTGGTGGAGTCTGTTGTTTTGTCTAGTTTCCTAGTGGGAAGGGTCTTTGAATATGCCAAACCTCTGCTTCTAACATTCAGTGGCCTTCAATCCCTCATCTCATTCATTCATTTTTGTTCATTCATTCAATAGATAGTAACCAAGAGGCCGTCATGTACGACCTATTAGTTGTGAGCTGAGCATCCAGCATGCATAAAGCAACATTTCTTCTCTGAAGGAGCTGGAAGAGTAGTAAGAGAGACAAACATGTAAGCTGATAATGTGGGATTCCCTGAATTCTATGCTTCCCTACAACCCACTTAGGCTTCCCTAAAGCCCATTAGCCCTCTATCATAAACTACCCCATTATATCTATCCATTGTTCTTTCCTCTTCTTCCCAATATCTTTATGTTGGTAACTACCATATTACTTCTGCAGCCCTAACCTCTCTCCTGTACTCCAGACACTAATATCCTACTCAACATTTCCAGATGGGTGACCAGTCGGCACTTTGACATTTCCAAGCTAGAACCCCTGGCTCTTCATCGTCTCTCCCCTAAACCAGTCCTTCCTAGTCTTTTACATCTCAGCCTATGAATAAGTAATTTTTTACCTCAGCAAATGAGTAAGTAATTTTACTTATTTAGTTGCTCAGGTCAAATATCAAGCCATCTTGCCTTCTCTCTTTCTTATATGTGTCACATCGACAAAGCAAATCATGTTGACTTGGCTTTCAAATTATATGACACTCTTCCCCCCATCCCAGCTCTAATCCAATCTGGGCAGAGGCTTTTGGATACGAAGACCAAAGTGGTTCTTAGAAAACGACAGCAACACCAAAACTAAAAACAATTCCAAAAAAGTAAGAGTCAGGACATACTACTTTTCAGCTCCACTGATTTAACTGCTTTCTGTTTCACTCAAAATATAATTCAAAATCTTCATCTTGCTTAAAAGGCCCTTCTTAATCTGACCCTATGCTATTGCCTCATCTCATCTCCTCTCACCCTTTACCTTGCTAACTTGGCTCAAAAACTGGCTTTCTTACTAATCCTTGAGAAGGTCAAGCTTGAACCCTTGTCTGGGCATCGGCCTGGAATAATTTCCCCTGATATCCGTGGATGGCTCACCTCCTAGCTTCATTCAGGTTTTAGCCCAAACATAAACTGCTTAGTTATTTCCATGAGCATCTGAGACATAGCACCTCACGTCCCTCCTTACCTGTATGCTCTGCTTTATTCTTCTTAGCAGTTATCACCATTGTTAAGGTGTATTTAAAACTTGAAAACTTTTTTTTTCTGTTTCTCTCTACTAAAAAATAAACTCAATGAGAACAGGGACTGTGATGTGTCATCTTACTTTGTTTGATCTATCACCTTTCATGTGTCAACTTGGCTAGGCTGTAGCATCCAGTTATTCAGTTAAACATGATTCTAGGTGTTGTTATGAGGGCATTTGGTAGATATGGTTAACACCTATAATCAGTTGACCTTAAGAAAGGAGGCTCTTCTCCAAAATCTGGATGGGCCTCATTCAATCAGTTGAAAGTCCTTAAGAGCAAAACTGAGGTTTCTCGGAGGAAGAAGAAATTCTACCTATGGACTTCAGCTTTAGCTTGTCAAAAGTTTCCAGCCTGCCAGCCTTCCCTATAGATTTTGGACTTACCAGCCCCCTCAATTTTGCAAGACAAATTCCTTGAAATGAATCTCATTATAACCATAAATAAAACACCTGTATGTGTACATGTGTGTGTATATATATACACACATGCATTCAATATATTTCATATTTGTGTAGACTTATATATTTAAATTCTATATAAATATACATTTGACATATATGATATAAATTATATACACACATGTACACACACATAGACTAATAATTTATATTTATATAAATCTAATTATATGTGTGCATGCGTCTGTGTATGTGCACGTGTGTATGTATCCTACTGTTTTTCTTTCTCTAATAGTCTCCTGACTGATATGGAGACCAAGCTAAATATTCCTGTTTGCCTCTTCATATCTCATCTCCACTCTCTTCATACTGCATAGATCTGTACCAACTGCATTGAGTGGCTTCTTTGCCTCTGCCTTCTAGTTGGAATTAGCTAATAAGAAATATTAGGAGGAAACCTAGAGGCAAGAGATGAGGTACTTATTCACCAGATTTGCTCCTAGCTGGTCGCTGCAAGTTGCTAGTGACCTTTCATGGAAGGCCACGCCTCTTGTCAGGCAGTCCTGTTCTTACATCTTCTCTCTGGTAAATGCTGGTAAATGTTCCCTTGCATTGTCCCTTCAAACCTAGATACTAACTTCCTGCCTGAACTGCTAACTGTAGGGCATTGCACTATCCTTTGTGATTTCCTTAAAACCTGCTCACATCTTTGTAAACAATCTTTTCATTATACTCTCTCACCCTGTAGATAAGCCATTTGTTTCTTGCTGGGACCATAAGCGATACAGGAGCTGTGTGTTCTTTTTTTTTTCTCTCTTGCTACTATTTCCTCCTATCTGGAATAGTAGGATCATGATTAATATTTGCTGAATTGACTGCACGAGCATGTAGGCTTCATTTTAGTTACCATCTCACAAATATCTTTTACTTTCCCTGAAGCATCCATGTCTACTTCCCCATGCCCCACCTGGAATATCCCTCTTCTTTCCCTCTACTTCTCTATCCATCCACTGAGAAATAGTTTGAGTTTAAACTTCTTCAAGAAAACATCCCCAACTATTCTAAGTTGCCAAATTGATCTTTCATCTGTTCTGATTTCTCACTGAATGTAGAGTCATCCTATAAAGCAGAACTCAGTGCTTACTCACATCTAGTGAGTTTTTGTTTGCTGTGTTCTGTTCCTCTCAAGGGGATTGCACATTCCTTGTGGCCAGGGAACAGTTTTTGCCTGTTTCTCTTATATAACCTGAGTAATGCTTATTATTCAATAATAACTTGGAATGATATCCCTAAATATTATTTTTAGGGGCATGAAATCATTGGCATTTTCTCTGATGACTTTGTGGAAATAGTTCCTTCCCTGCAGCATGCATTAAACATTTTTTATGAACGCCAACTTCAACCTTACCTGTGGTTGCACAACCTTCTAAATAAACAACAGATCAATGACATTAATTAACAGCAAAGATAAATTGTACTCTTTCACCTTTAATGCAAAAAATATTGTTTCTTCTGAACACAGAATTGAAGCTTAGAGCAAAGGGCTAGGATCTGGGTTTCTGGTTTGAAGTGAGCCACTACACGTTGAGGGGATCCTAGAGAAGTCATATAAATCTTTTCTGTACTTCCATCAGCCCAGCGAGAGAGCCTACATATTTTGCAGAACAAGTATCTATCATACAAAAAACAAAAGCCTAAACATACTATGAGTGAACAAATCTTGTTTCATTTGACTTTTAATAAAACTAAAGCCTTTAAGAGTAACAGTTATAGCATTAAAATGGTGGTGTCAAATTAAATAAACAAAACAGGCTGTCTTAAATGTAAGCCCACACTGATACTGAGTCAATATGCCTGGGGAAAATGCCCTTCTTGTTCATGTGCCTAGATTTTTTCCCCCGTGAGTAATAAAAATCCCTTCCCCCCTGAAATCTTCAGAAGGATTAAGCGTGATGGGCTGAGCTGCTCTCTGTGATGTACTTTGCAGGGAGCAAATGTGCCTCGTCAATTAGCTAGTTATTGCCACTTTCCTTTTAAAAAGATCAACTCGGGCTGATTAGAAAACTTGAGAAAGGGAACTTTGAACAGCAAGACGAGAACATTAAAACCAATATTATAGAGAACTAAATGGAAAGCGTTAGAGTGCATTATTGATTGTTCAGCCTGGAAAAATATGGTAATTACCCTATGAATAGCAGGAAAATCCCAGATCATCTACTGTAACCCCTCAAGTTCTGTGATCTTATCTAAGTCTCTCAGATACTACAGATGTGAACGGTACTTTCAGCTGAGTTTGGAGATGTCCCTGTCTACGGGACTTGAATCAAGGCTTTAAAAAAACTGTGTAAATTCTCTGCCTCAGTCACATAGTTTATAAACACAGCACATCTGGCCTCTGACCTTTTAATTTAATATACTACTAAGTTGAATCTAGTCAAATCTGAAACATGCTTTTGAATATTTTTTATTACTTTTTGAATGCAGTATACTCAAATTAGTTATACTTCCACCTGACATTCCAATTTGATACCAACATTTTCCCACCTATCCTGTTACTTTTTCCCTGATTGTCAACAATGTTAAGGATTTAAAATTTTCAGGAAAAATACTGTGTACTCCCAGACACCCTATTTTTACTTTCAAGGATTTCAAATGTCTTTCTGAAGATCTCACACTATTATTCCATTATGTACCATTCTGCTAAAATAGTGTACCACTAACATACAGTAATATTGTGACATTTTCACTTGCAAAATGTTTGAAGATTTTCAAAGAAGACATCACCAAGTGCTAGACTTCAGTACAATTTTCCCCCTGTAGTTCCTTTCAGAGAAAGCAATCTCGTTCAGTAGCATTTATATTGCAGCACATTTTTTCAGGAAGAGGTAAAGCCAAATTGTTGGAAACTAATCCACATTGGAAACAATAGGGAGTATGTCTTACTGGAATAAAACAAAGCATTAGTTAAATTTTAGTAAGAGAGATCACCAATTCACTTTATTTCTAGAGCTATCAAAAGAGAAAAAACAGTATCTAGCTTGAGAGGGAGGATGACTTGGAATCAAATGTAATAAAAGAGAAGAAAACAAATAGACAAGTCCCATAATCTTGGCAGACCCACAGCATAATATGGAAAATTCTCCTGAGCTGTAGGGCTTTTAGCCTGACAGCCCTGATATGTCATCCTTCCTGAATATACACATCCTAATTGGAAATGTGGCATTTTATGCATATGCACGCATGCAGTCAGCATAAAAGGGCAATACATGTCTTGGAGAAGATTCATCTTACAGAGATAATATGCAGGGAGAAGGAGCTGAGCCAAAACACAGCACAAATCACCTTTTTGTAATTCTGTGAGTGAGAAAGGACCCCACCCCCACCATCAAATACCATCTACTGAGATGAATGAATTTTGCATCCCTCTATTATTTACCTTTATATGCCTATCAATTAATTTGTGAAGTGAAGAAATATGCTTTTGAGAAAAATATATTAGTTTTGTTTATTATAAAGTTGTTGCTATGGACTAATGTACTGTAATTATGTCCTTTCAGTAAATAACACAATGCCTTTCATTTGGAGCATATTAACTTAATATGGATGCTTTCCCTTTCTTCAGTTGTTTTTTTCTTACCCATATTATTGTATTTTTTTATTGAGGTATAGTTGGCATATAATATTATATTGGTTTCAAGTATACAACGTAGTGAATCAACAGTTCTCTACATTATCAATTGCTTACCCATATTATTTTAGTACAAAGAATGCTACAGTGTACAGTCAAGGAACAAAGTAATTTCCTACCCTGGTGACTTTGTTCAGTGTTCAAAATGATACTTCTGCTTCTATTCGTGAAAGGCAATGGGCTTGCGGTCCACCATGTAAGCTGCTGGGAGCATTGTGGAGAGGGTGACCAGGTCACTACGTGGTTAAACCTAACTGCTTCCCTTCTGGTACAAGCCCAGTTTCTGCCAAAACCTGCAATAAGGTACCTTTTATCTAAACTACGTCATCCCAAATATCAGCAATAATTATGGCAGGAGGAGCATAGCTTCTGGTTGTAATTGATGTCTGTTCCAAAGGCCTTTCCCTCTCCACCCATTCTGCCACCCTGTAATTCATTTAAAATAATTTGAGAATCATTCCATGCATCAGACTTATTACCAATCGAAATGAAGATGTACCCTTGAAAAAGAATACTTTTGAGAATTACAATTTTAGTATTATGTTCTGGGCTCTGGCTGTGAATGATGCTTTATGAGAAATGCAAAGGTAGTAGTTTAAAAAAAAAATGACTCCAAAACCCAAATTATGAACCATCTGGAGGAATTTTAGCAATATATGAAAATTATCCAAATATATCCAGAAAAAAAATGTGTTTCAAGCAAATTAGCATTTCTGTTTTTGTCTGAATATCTGGATAATTGTGTCAAATTCCAGCCCAAATTAATCACTAGAAACCTAGTCAGCCTGAGTTTTCATATGACTTTCACTATAGTAATTGCTTGTCAAATGTCAAAACCAATTTGGCTTATATGCTAGCTTTCTGTTCTTATGTACGACTCCTCTTTGTTATATTAATTTTCAGACATGCTCATTTAGATCCACAAATAACTTAATTCATTCCAAAATTATACTCTTGAGATTCTTTTCTCTGAGCCTCCTAAAAGGTCTTCTTTCTGCTAATTCAATCTCCCCAAAGCATTTTCACAATCAGCAAATATGAATCATGCTATAACATTTTGTTAAATCTAATAATCTACATTTTCTCAGTCTTGGATATCACTCACCTGCAATTACCCCGCAGGAATGGACTTTTGTAATTCTTACAGAACCAGATAACTAGATTATGTGAATTAAAGTTGGACGGTAGAGGCCATGTGGTGTGAGATACAGAGCACGGCTATTTAAGAGATAACATGTTAGTGGTTGATTATACTGAAGCTCCCTCTAAACCTTTATAAAATGAAGATAAACTAATTACTCACTCTGCCAATTATCTGACAATGTTGGAAAAGTCCTGATCTCAGGATATTCGCAGATAAACTTCTTTCCTATGAGCTATTTACATGTGGCAATTCCATCAATGTTATTTTAAAAATCTTTACATACACAATAGTTCTCAGAAAAAGCCAACAAATGTATTTTTCTCTGTCATATCATTATCCTCACTTATCTTCATTTATGTAAAATAATGTTGCTCTTTTCTAGAATATTTTGTTTATAACATATGGAAACATTTAGTCTGTATACCTAAATATTTAATAGTCACATACTTACCAAAGGAAGTACACTCTTATATTTTCTCATAAATAAAGATAATTCTACAGTAAATCACAAAATACCAAAAAAGTAACTTGGGTTTTGGTTTGGAATTACATCATACACATTGGAAGGCTGAACAATGACAACTTAAAACGTTCTCTTTCACTGCTTGACTTTTGCTCCTGGGATTTTGTTGAGGTTGCTGGCTTTTTGTGTTGAAAAAGCATGATCTGGACTTCGTATTGAAGAGTTTGATCTATAAAGAAATGCAGAAACATTTTAGTTCAAAGATTATTCAAAATACCAGTAAAGTACAGATTTGGCGGTACTTTTCCTAGAACCAAAAACAAGGTCTAAAGGTGGTGTGTATTTTTAGAAATATGGCTTCCTTATCTATTCAACATTAGACATTTCCTATACACTACATGCTCTGTGGGCATGGGGGATAAAAAGATACAGAAAAATAGGCTTCAGCCCTTATCGAGTTCAGCATCGAAGATAGTGTTTTTGGAAGGGCAGGTCTTTTGCGTTAGTATCACCTGGGATGTTTGCTTAAAGTCATGTTTCTGGCTCCTCTCTCTGTATCTGAATCCCTAACAGTGGAGTCCTAAAAGATGCACTTTCAGTGCATTTTAACAAGCTCCCTTGGCAGGGCTTTTGTACCCCAGACTAAAGGAACGTGTTGAAGAAGTCTGCGTATTAGTGAGGCAGGAGGCAGAAGCGGAGTCCGCATCTCTGACTAGGATGATCTTGGGATGTCAGTCTGCTTTTTTTCACATTGAACTTTTATTCTATGAAATGAGGATGAAAGAGCTGACTTAGACAGTATCTGGGATTCCTTTCAGCCCCGAGGCACTGTTGGGTTAGGGATGATATTTTGCTATGGTATCCAGTACTGGGCGCTCGCT
>JAQQAC010019963.1:16174826-16227627 GCA_029783875.1 Phataginus tricuspis
CATTTTTAATCAGGCTATTTGTCTTTTGGGTGTTAAGGTGTGTGAGTTTTTTATATATTTTGTATGTCAACCCCTTATCAGAAATGTCACTTCTGAATATATTCTCCCATACTATAGGATGCCTTTTTGTTCTACTGATGGTGTCCTTTGCTGTACAGAAGATTTTAACTCATACTGTTTTTGAAATTCATTCATTAAGTAGATAGACTAGTCATAAAGTGAATACTCTGTGCTAGAACTTTACTTTTACCTAATACTTTTCATGTGTATGTTTTGCCCCCTTAAATGATCTAAAACCCTGGAAGGGGGCAACTGTTTTTTGAATCTTTTCTGTTCCCTCATTCAAACTGCTGCTAGGCTGAATGCTTATACTGGCTTCATATATAGTGTGCCTAGGCTAGCTAGTCAAGAGTTATTTTTCATGAATGCATTGGTCATTTCTACATTTCTGCAGTTGCTATGTTAATGAGTCTAAAGGGCTTTTGTCCTATATTAATGGGAAATTAAACAGTAAGTGTGGTTTTGTTCTTTCACACATAAGATGATAAATTTGTCTTCTAAAATGGACAGATACATGCAGTTATTTTTCTCTCAATTTATGTTGACTGTCTCTTAAACTCAGGATCTGCCCATGTCTTTTACAATCAGCTAAGTAGAAAGCTGTGTTCTCCAAATAGACTATATCTAAAAAAAAAAAGTCACCATTCATGCTTTCAAAAAATATGGATTGTCACTCTCCATCCCAGACTTACTGAATTAGATTTTGAATGGAAAGTGCCTGGAATCTGGATTTTTATCAAACAATAAGCTTAGTTGTATGCTCACAAATTTTAAGTATATTTGTATATGGAAAACTCCCTGAGTATCTCTCTTTAAACACTGAATAAGATGTAATTAAACACTGAAGTAGTATAATATTAGAGAGTTGAGTGGGGATACTATGAGATAAATGTGATGAGAAAATATACCTAGGAAACCCCAAGGACCATAAAAAACCCTTGATAAGCTGTAGTTGAGATTTTCCTATTACTTTTTTTTAAATTTTGCTATTATTAATATACAATTACATGAGCAAGATTATGGTTATTAGACTCCCCCTATTATCAAGTCCCCACCACATACCACATTGCAGTCACTGTCAATCAGCATAGTAAGATGCTATAGAATCACTACTTCTCTTTTCTGTGTTATACTGCCTTCCCCGTACCCCCTACCCCACCCCCGCACGCGCTACATTATGCGTACTAATTCTAATAGTCTTTTTTCCCCCTTATCCCTCCCTTTCCACCCATTCTCCCCAGTCCCTTTCCCTTTGGTAACTGTTAGTCCATTCTTGGGTTCTGTGAGTCTGCTGCTGTTTTGTTCCTTCAGTTTTTTCTTTGTTCTTATACTCCACAGATGAGTAAAATCATTTGATACTTGTCTTTTTCTGCCTGGTTTATTTCCGTCAGCATAATACCCTGTAGCTCCATCCATGCTGTTGCAAATGGTAGGATTTGTTTTCTTCTTATGGCTGAATAATATTCCATTGTGTATATGTACCACCTCTTCTTTATCCATACATCTACTGATGGACACTTAGGTTGCTTCCATTTCTTGGCTATTGTGAATAGTGCTGCAATAAAAATAGGGGTGCATATGTCTTTTTCAAACTGGGCTCCTGCATTCTTAGGGTAAATTGCTAGGAGTGGAATTCCTGGGTCAAATGGTATTTCTATTTTGAGTTTTTTGAGGAACCTCCATACTGCTTTCCACAATGGTTGAACTAATTTACATTCCCACCTACAGTGTAGGAGGGTTCCTCTTTCTCCACGTCCTTCCCAACATTTGTTGTTGTTTGTCTTTTGGATGGTGGCCATCCTAACTGGTGTGAGGTGATATCTCATTGTGGTTTTAATTTGCAATTCTCTGATGACTAGCGATGTGGAGTATCTTTTCATATGCCTGTTGGCCATCTAAATTTCTTCTTTGGAGAAGTGTCTGTTCAGCTCCTCTGGCCATTTTTTAATTGGCTTATTTGCTATTTGTTTGTTGAGGTGCATGAGCTCTTTATATATTTTGGATGTCAACCCCTTATCTGATATGTCATTTATGAATATATTCTCCCATACTGTAGGATGTCTTTTTGTTCTACTGATGGGATCTTTTGCTGTACAGAAACTTTTTAGTTTGATATAGCCCCATTTGTTCATTTTTACTTTTGTTTCCCTTGCCCGGGGAGACATGTTCATGAAGAAGTCGCTCATATTTATGTCCAAGAGATTTTTGCCTATATATTTTTCTAAGAGTTTTATGGTTTCATGACTTACATTCAGGTCTTTAATCCATTTTGAGTTTACTTTTGTGTATGGGGTTAGACAGTAATCCAGTTTCATTCTCTTACATGTAGCTGTCCAGTTTTTCCAACACCAGCTGTTGAAGAGGCTGTCACTTCCCCACTGTATATCCATGGCTCTTTTATCATATATTAATTGACCATATATGGTTGGGTATATATCTGGGCTCTCTATTCTGTTCCACTGGTCTATGGGTTTGTTCTTGTGCCAGTATCAAATTGTCTTGATCACTGTGGCTTTGTAGTAGCTTGAGGTTGGGGAGTGTAATTCCCCCTGCTTTATTCTTCCTTCTCAGGATTGCTTTGGCTATACGGGGACTTTTGTGGTTCCATATGAATTTTAGAACTATTTGCTCTATTTCATTGAAGAATACTGTTGGTATTTTGATAGGGATTGCATTGAATCTGTAGATTGCTTTAGGCAGGATGGCCATTCTGATAGTATTAATTTTTCCTAGCCCAGAGCATGGGATGAGTTTCCATTTATTAGTGTCCTCTTTAATTTCTCTTAGGAGTGTCTTGTAGTTTTCAGGGCATAGGTCTTTCACTTCCTTGGTTAGGTTTATTCCTAGATATTTTATTATTTTTGATGCGATTGTGAATGGAATTGTTTTCCTGATTTCTCTTTCAGCTAGTTCACCGTTAGTGTATAGTAATGCAACAGATTTCTGTGTATTAATTTTGTATCCCACAACTTTGCTGAATTCAGGTATTACATCTAGTAGTTTTGGAGTGGATTCTTTAGGGTTTTTTATGTACAGTATCATGTCATCTGCAAACGGACAGTTTGACTTCTTCCTTGCCAATCTGGATGCCTTTTATTTTTTTGTGTTCTCTGATTGCGTGGCTAGGACCTCCAGAACTATGCTGAATAGAAGTGGGGAGAGTGGGCATCCTTGTCTTGTTCCCAATCTTAAAGGAAAAGCTTTCAGCTTCTCGCTGTTAAGTATGATGTTAGCTGTGGGTTTGTCATATATGGCCTTTATGATGTTGAGGTACTTGCCCTCTATGCCCATTTTGTTGAGAGTTTTGATCATGAATGGCTGTTGAATTTTGTTAAATGCTTTTTCAGCATCTATGGAGATGATCATGTTGTTTTTGTTCTTCTTTTTGTTGATGTTGTAGATTATGTTGATGGATTTTCGAATGTTGTACCATCCTTGCATCCCTGGGATGAATCCCCCTTGATCATGGTGTATGATCCTCTTGATGTATTTTTTAATACAGTTTGCTAATGTTTTGTTAAGTATTTTTGCATCTCTGTTACTCAGGGATATTGGTCTGTAATTTTCTTTTTTTGTGGTGTCTTTGCCTGGTTTTGGTATTAGAGTGATGTTGGCCTCGTAGAATGAGTTTGGGAGTATCCCCTCCTCTTGCACTCTTTGGAAAACTTTAATGAGGATGGGTATTACGTCTTCACTAAATGTTTGATAAAATTCAGCAGTGAAACCATCTGGTCCAGGAGTTCTGTTCTGAGGTAGTTTTTTGATTACCAGTTCAATATTTTTGCTGGTAATTGGTCTTTTCCGATTTTCTGTTTCTTCCTGGGTCAGCCTTGGAAGGTTTTATTTTTCTAGAAAGTTGTCCATTTCTTCTAGGTTATCCAGTTTGTTAGCATATAATTTTTCATAGTATTCTCTCATAATTCTTTGTGTTTCTGTGGTGTCAGTAGTGATTTTTCCTTTCTGAATCTGATTCTGTTTATGTGTGTAGACTCTCTTTTTTTCTAGATAAGTCTGGCTACGGTTTATCTATTTTGCTTATTTTCTCAAAGAATCAGCTTCTGCTTTCATTGATTCGTTCTATTGTTTTATTCCTGTCAGTTTTATTTATTTCTGCCTTAGTCTTTATTATGTCCCTCCTTCTACTGACTTTGGGCCTCATTTGTTCTTCCTTTTCTAGTTTCATTAATTCTGAGTTTAGACTGTTCATTCGGGATTGTTCTTCTTTCCTGAGGTAGGCCTCTATTGCAATATATTTCCCTCTTAGCATGGCCTTCGCTGCGTCCAACAGATTTTGTGGTGTTGAATTATTGTCATCATTTGTCTCCATGTATTGCTTGATCTCTGTTTTTATTTGGTCATTGATCCATTGATTGTTTAGGAGTATGTTATTAAGCCTCTATATGTTTGTGGGCTTTTTTGTTTTCTTTGTGTAATTTATTTCTAGTTTCATCCCTTTGTGATCTGAGAAGCTGGTTGGTACAATTTCAGTCTTTTTGAATTTACTGAGGTTCTTTTTGTGGCCTAATATAATATCTGTTCTTGAAAATGTTCCATGTGCACTGCAGAAGAATGTGTATCCTGTTGCTTTTGGATGGAGTGTTCTGTAGATGTCCATTAAGTCCATCTGTTCTAATATGTTGTTCAGTGCCTCTGTCTCTTTACTGGTTGATCTGTCCTTTGGAGTGAGTGGTGTGTTGAAGTCTCCTAAAATGCATGCATTGCTGTCTATTTCCCTTTTTAATACTGTTAGTATTTGTTTCTCCCTTTAGTTTCAGTCTGTGTATGTCTTTGGGTTTGAAGTGAGTCTCTTGTGGGCAGCATATAGATGGGTCTTGTTTTTTATCCATTCAGTAACTCTGCGTCTTTTGATTGGTGCATTAAGACCATTTACATTTAGGTTGATTATGAATAGGTATGTACTTATTACCAATGCAGGCTTTAGATTCATGGTTACCAAAGGTTCAAGGGTAATTCCTTTACTGTTAGACAGTCTAATTTAACTTTCTTCGTATGCTATTACAAACACAACCTAAAGTTTCTCTTTTTTTTTCTCCTTTTTCTTCCTCCTCCATTCTTTGTATGTTATGAATCATAATCTGTACTCTTTGTCTTCCCTTGGGTGACATCTATTTAGCCTTAGGAATACTTCCATCTATAGAAGTCCCTCCAAAACGCACTATAGAGATGGTTTGTGGGAAGTAAATTCTCTCAGTTTTTGCTTATCTGAAAATTGTTTAATCCCTCCTTCAAATTTAAATGATAACCTTGCCAGGTAGAGTATTCTTGATTCAAGGCCCTTCTGCTTCATTGCATTAAATATATTATGCCACTCCCTTCTGGCCTGTAATGTTTCTGTTCAGAAGTCTGATGATAGCCTGATGGGTTTTCCTTTGTATGTGATCTTTTTCCTCTCTCTAGCTGTTTTTAAAAGTCTGTCTTTATCCTTGATCTTTGCCATTTTTATTACTATATGTCTTGGTGTTGTCTTCCTTGGGTCCCTTGTGTTCGGAGATCTGTGCACCTCCATGGCCTGAGAGACTATCTCCTTCCCCAGATTGGGGAAGTTTTCAGCAATTACCTCCTCAAAGACACTTTCTATCCCTTTTTCTCTTTCTTCTTCTTCTGGTACCCCTATAATGTGAATATTGTTCCATTTGGATTGGTCACATAGTTCTCTCAATATTCTTTCATTCTTAGAGATCCTTTTTTCTCTCTGTGCCTCAGCTTCTTTGTAGTCCTCTTCTCTAATTTCTATTCCATTTACCATCTCTTCTATGACATCTAATCTGCTTTTAAATCCCTCCATTGCATGTTTCATTTCAGATATGGAATTTCTTAATGATTGAATCTCCAACTTAAATTTGTTCCTGAGTTCTTGAATATTTTTCTGTACCTCCATAAGCATGTTTATAATTTTTATATTGAACTGTCTTTCAGGAATATTGGTGAGTTCCGTTTCATTTGGCCCCATTTCTGAGGTTGGTGAGATTTTGGTTCGAACCATGTTCTTTTGACGTTTCATATTTCTGTGTGGTGCCCACTAGTGCACGGAAGCTCCAGTCTCTGGAGCTGCTCAGTCCCTAGAGTGAGGTTGGGGGTCATAGGGAAGCAGAGCTTGTGCCTGGGGGGAGGAAAATCTGTTTCCTGAGTCCTGTCTGTGGTGCTTGTGTCCAGTGTCAGAACCAGTGGGCCACCACACAGGTTAAGCCTCTGTGCTTTGCGTCTCTAGCTGTTGTAGATGGGGCCTCCCTCTGGCTGCCCTGAGGCCAGCACAGTGGCTGCCAGTTTGCAAAGCTGTGCCGGCAGGCCAGTAGGAAGGTTTGGCAGGCTGCTTGTCACAGTGGGAGGCCTCAGAGCTGAGTAGGCAGCCAGGGGGATGGAGCACCTGAAGCTCCTCAAAGTTACCAACCAGCTGGGCAGAGCGTGCCCAGACAACCTTAACCTTGTCCAGCTCTCCCTTCTCCCATGCAGCAAGCTCTGTGCAAACCCTGCCCCTTCAGCAGTCCTCTCACTGCTAGGAAGCCTCTCAGACTGCTTGCATTTCCTCTGACACAGAGCTGCCAGATGTGGATCCTGTCCTCCACAAATGGCCAGAATGTCATTTTCTCAAGCATTCCACCGTCTGAGCTCCCCAACGTCCAGAGCACCACACACTATAGGTTTCTGCTCACAAAGTAGATCTCCAGGGCTAGGTGTTCAGCAGTCCCAGGTTTCCATCCCTCCCCCACTCCATTTCTCTTCCTCCCTCCAGTGAGCTGGGGAGGGGGAAGGGTTTGAGTCCCACCAGATTAAGGCTTTTGTACGTTACCCTGTTTCGTGAGGTCTGCTCTGTTCGTGAGGTGTGTGTGCAGTCTGGTTCAGCCTTCTTTCTTGTTGCTATCTTAAGGTTAGTTGCATTAATTAACTATATTTTTGTACTGTTTGTGGTTTTGGGAGGAGCTCTCCGTCTCACCTCTCATGCTGCCATCTTGAATTTTAGATTTTCCTATTTCTTACCATATGATTTTATAAAATCTTAACTTTTGAAAATCTAAAATGCAACCACTAAATCAATAACCATCCCCTTTATTTTTAAGTGTAATTTTTATTGAAGTATAGTTGATATACAATATTATATTTGTTTCAAGTATACAATATAGTGATTAAACAGTTATGTACATTATTAATTCCTCACCCCAACTAGTGCAGTTACTGTCAACATAGAAGGATGTTACAGAATCATGGGCTGTAATCTCCATGCTGCACTTCCATCCCTGTGTCCATCTTATGTCATGATTGAGATTTTTGGGCCTCTCTATCCCCCTCTTTCACCCCACCCACCCACTCCAACCCTCCTGCATGGTAAACCATCTTCCTTAGAATGCCCTAACTTGGTGGTTGTTCAATTACTATGTGAGTTTATTGATTTATTCCCACCTCTGTTTTTTGGTGAAGAATTAATTCCCTCTTCTAGTCTTTGGTTTCAGTTGGATCTCTTAGACTTTCCATGGTTTAAGGTAGAGATCAGCTCCAGGGGAGGCTTCTGAAGTACACTGTCATCTTCCAGGAATTCAACATTAAGTAGTCTGATAAGTCAAGAAGATATTAACTAATATAAGTCTCTCAATATTACAAATTAAATTTTATATCTACTTTAATCATTCCTGTGTCTTGAAAATTACTTCTTAATGAGTTCCTCTGGGAATTTTAACAGGCACCACTTTTTTCTTTATCTAAGTATCTATACATCTATCTATCTATCTATCTATCAATCATCTATCTTTTCACATCTCAGGGCTATCTAAAATGAATAGGTTAACATGCTAATTGAAATAACATTTTTACGTGCCTATTTTATGCTCAAACAATATTTACATAGACATTCCAGTTATTTATTGATATCTGTGAAATCTCTAAAAGGTCTGACCTCTGCATGTTTTATTTCAGAGAACAAGACTTTGTTTTTATTTTTGTAAGCTTTCTAAGTAATATCTTATTTCAGGTTCCTTAAATATAGACATAGGATTTAATGCAAGACGTGGATTTTGTCCAGGTAGATAACTTAGTTAACCATAATGAATCAAATGAACTAAATATTTTGATACTCCATGAAGCTCCAGTTGGTCTTATCAATTTAATTCATAAAAAATAAAGTAGAGCTTTAAAAGAGTTCTTGAATTCATCAGTTATATAAATATCTCATTTGTCAAGAGCCAACAAATAAATTTGTCCATGTTTGCACATAGATATCTAAGAATTTCTGTGTCTATTATTTATTTTTAGGGTACTCAAGAATGCTGAAAAAAGGATTATACCATAATGAGAATATATTTGCTATTTTAAAAATAGTAACTTTTATTGCACTTGTTCCCTAGAAATTATTTAAATCTAAATCCCTTGAGTATAATTTTTTATTTCTTTTATAATGATATAAGTACTCAAGTGAAAATGCAAAGCCAGTCTCCTGATTATGCTAAATGTTGCTTGTGTACATTGTAGCTTTCCCTTTATAATTTGACTGGTTGAACTGTCAGAAGAAATTTTCAAGTTCCAAATGTGTATCACTTTTTCATTTTAAAGAATTTACAGAGGTTAGAATTGTTTTTCTAAGGGTTCTAGGATTCTGTTTCAAGGGCCATGGATAGAATTCACCATTTACCTGATAGCATCTTGGAAGTTTTACCTCCAACCAGTAACTACTAAGACCCACAGGGTACCCTGAGGCATCCATGACTCTGACAGTTCATGTGGAAACACGCATGAATTCTAGGAGCTAAGTATTTGAAGAATACTTCTGAACAACTAGTAAACATTGGGGATCCCGTTTCTTCCTGGAAGAGGCAATGTGTGACTCCATCTGCAATGTTGCTAAGAATATTTCCTCAAACCCTGTATGATCTTCTTGTCATCAGCTGTACTAAATGATGTGATCTCTGGGCAAAGATGAGACAAATGTATTTTGGGGGAAAAAATTAGTTAATTTAGCGGGAAATTTTTTTAAACTGAAAAATCAGAACATTTTCAAGGACAAGCAACACTATATAGAAAATTCTGCTGGGTTCATCTACTCATAGTAAATGGAATATTATAATTATTTGGAGCCTTAGTAAATTTAAGGATGGGCATGTTTTCTTATTTGCCTGAGCCTCCTTTGGTCATCTCTTAAATTTTGGTAGAAATACCTATGTTTCAGGCTTCCCATAAGGTCTAAATGAAATATTGCAAGCTAGCTGTCAGTATACCGCCTGAGCCAAGTAATGAATGGATAGTGTTATATGATCGCCAGTGCTTATTCTTTTGAAAAGCATTTCACCCAACAGAAGAGAATGGGGCATATTAAAAGAAATGCTTTGGTGGACATGTTGTGTTGGATCTGTTCAGTTTTTATTTTTTAAGTTACTGCTACAGGTCCCAGTCCCAAAATGATTTGTTGCCTTTGTGTAGAACTTGCCTCTTTAGTCATTTTTACTCATGTGCCTTAATAAAATGTCAGGGAAGCTTTCTAAGTCTCTCAAAGGAATCTCTGGAGGGCCATTATTGTTCTCAGACATTTTAGGTGGGCGTGGGGGGAGAAAAGTAGATAAACGTGAAGAAGAGTATAAAAGTTATTGTAGCTTTGGAGCCTTTGTTTACTATAGATGACCTTATTATTTTAGATTGGTATGTTAATAGATGCCAAGGTACATTTTAGAATCTAATCAAAGTAATAAGAATATTTTAAAACTCCCATACCTTCCATATGCTTATATTTTTTTCTTGAAATTTGGCATCAGGCCACATAGGTTTTTACCAAATCAAGTTCAAAGATAAAATCATATTTATTATACTGACATCACTTCTGATGACAAAAATGAGTAATAAGAGTAAATATCACTATCATTATATTCTGGGACAGCTTTCCAACGAAGAGATATGCCATTGACATAATTTTTCACAAATAGTTTCTATCATGTGATGAGACCACATGTTGCATCTTTAAATATAATTAAATAAAGAGCTTTATCCCTAAAATTTGGTGATGATCATATCACCTTTTAAGTCATTTCTGGGTAGAAAAGTTCTGTATACAGCATACAGTAGGCAAACAAAATAAATTGCTTATTGACTAAATCATATTTTTTATCAAAAGAATAAAATAATTATAAATAAACCACATAAATGCTAAGAAAAATGGTGTGGTTGGAAAAAATAATATTCAAAAGAGTTAGTTTTGGGTATTTTTATTTCATGTTTCTTTTTCTTTTTCCTTTTGAATATATATTTTTTTATTGCAGCCAGACACCATACAAAATAATTCAAGCTGTTTTGTTTTACCACACAAAGCAGCAAAGGTTAACCTTAAAGGACTTTAATATTTTATTTTCTGAATTATTTATTCTGTAGGCATTCTAGTCATTGCCCCAATGTTAAGTTTGTATTCTCTCAGGTTTCAATAAAATGAACAAAATATCACAGAGGACACTTAAATTATTTTCTGGTTTGATCATGGGAAGAAGGTGGAGAGAAGGATTCCACAAGGCCAACCAATCTCTAAAGGATGTGAAATAGTTTGAATGCTATTGAACAGGAAAATATTAAACAAGTGAATAAAAATTCACTCAAAGGTGGAAAGGTTTAAAGATGTTAATGTGAATTAATGTCACAGTCAAGTCAGAACTATCCCTATGTATCAGTCACAGAAATATCTACACTCCTTATGCATCAATTCCAAGAAAGGTGGCTCGTAACTCCAAAGAAAGGAAAATAAAAGAGTTACTGATTGTGTATGGGAACAGGGAGTAAAGAAACTAAGGAGAGATGCTGAAATTCTTCATTTTAAAAATTATATTTATGCTTTAGGTGGAGCATACACACCCTAACCTGAAGGGTATTTGTGATGGAGGATAATCTATTTGGAAGGGTATTCAGGGAGAAAAGTGAGGTAATACGGATTATTACAAGCATCTCTAAATCCCTGGTTCAGTTATCCAATGAGAAAAATAAAGAAGGATTTTCAAGACGGGTGTTTTGTTATCAGACTACAAGTTATAGACTAAATTTTCTTAGGGCAGTTTATCCCTACATTCAAAGTATAGAATATGACAATAAGTAAATTAGAGGAATTGGGATGTGGTCACAGTGTTCAACATAAAGTATATAACATTAAATTGTGCTCATATAACTTCCAGGCTAGAACAAACCACACTTAAGCAGCTTTTCTTTGATTGGTGTGGAGGTCATCAGGGCTGTTTGCAATGGTGTCAGTTCTCATTCTGGGCACAAGTTGCAATTTCATTTTGCCTCTCCTTTTGAGGATGGATGTGGTCATGCAACTTGCTTTAGCCAATGAAATATGAGTAGAATTGTGCATAATTTCCAGGTGGAAGCTTAAAAAGCCCATGCATGATCATCATGTTTCCTTCCCCAAGTCCAGCATTGCAGAAGCCCATGTAAAGATGGAACCTTGGTCATCCTGGTACACGAGGGACTGATGAATAGTTCCTCCCAGACCAACTGTGTGCATTTTTAATCTCCATTAGTCACAGGGAGCCTGTAAAGTTGACATAATAATGGTACCTATATTCTAGCATTGTTGTGAGAATCAAAGATAATTTGGCACTTATATGATGTCTGCTGCGTGGTCACTATTAGGATTATTGTTACAACTTAAAACACAAAATGCTTGAAGCTCTCTTTAGAAGTTCTACGTTTTTCTTTGAAATGATCATTTTTAAAGGGAACATTTTTCTTTATCATATTAATGTTTTTTCCCCTTTTTCTTACATTGTTAATTGCTTCTAAAAAGAATTAGCATTTAAAAAGTCACAATCTCCACATATACTCAAAATTGAAACCATACTAATAATTTAATTAGACAAGAACCTAGGTAAGGCAAAAAACATATATGCTAATACAATTCATCCAATTGACTAGGCAAAAGGTCAGAGAGGAGAATTACAGTGGGTTAGCCTCTGGCCGTCCTAGGGGCTTATGGTGTCCTAGGAAACTAGACAGGAGTGGTTAAGAATTACGTTTCCAAGACTACCAAAAAGAGCCAGGAAGTTATTTGCTGAAATCTTGAAATTCAAATTTACTTGTACCTCGGTATCATTCAAAAATATGTGAAATAGACAAAGCCATCACTTAGAAGAGTTTTGGCTGTGAACTTTATAACTGATCAGAAAAGAGTTCACACTTCCTGGAAAGGGGCACACATAATAAGATATATAGCGTAAGCCAAGAAGGGCTAGTTCCTTTTTTTAGGAAATAATTTTAGTCTACATTGTAGACTTCTGACTAGGCTCAAGGACTTGCTGTAAGAATGCATTCAGTGATGAAGCTGCTTTAAAGTGTTTCTGCCAGGCTTTTGTTGTTGAGTGAGATTTTGCAGTGTAACAGGGGCCACTTAAATCAATTTTTTGGCATTGCCTTAATTGTGACTATGTGACTCACATAAATGAAATGATTACAATATGAAAGAGCTGGCTATTTTCATATCATGCTTAAAGTGAGGCTTTCTGTAAAATGCATGCTGCCCTGAAGTTATGTTCAGTCAATTCTGTCTTAATATTTAGAAGAGTCTTATAAATTTTTCTCAAATTTTTCCAATCCCCACAAATATTTTACCAGCCCACTCTTCCAGTGGCAATGCATCTGTTAAATAAGGTGAATGACATATTTTATTTTATTTATTGCACCTACAATTCTCCTCTCCCTAGTCTGAGAAGAAAACAGGACCTGGTTCACTTTGACATCTGACCCAGTCTCTCCATTGCCTTATCCAGGCATCCCTGCTTTTCAAAAAGGTACCTTACACCACTATACTTTTACAAAAGCGCTACATTAGTGCCTGTTTTTGCTAACTGAAAGAAATCCAAAGAGAATGTCTGCTTTTATGAAGAAGGGCAAAAAGTGAAAATAGTATTCAGCGTTTGTTTCACAGCTGGCCATTGTAGAGGTGGCGTGCACCCCAAGCAGTGAGAGGGGCCCACCAAGCTCCTTCCCCAGGAGCCACACAGCATCTCAGCATCAATCTATCTGAGCTTTGAATTGTCTATGGGCACCTGGGCTTTATCTCCATTGATTTTGTGCTTCCTTTAGCAAGATATGTCCTAAGGAATCAGAAAAGCCTGAGAGGTTATTTTTTGGGTCTGGAAATGCTAAAAAAATTTTCTATATAAATTAATGGCTATTGCTTTGCTTTATGTCATTTTGGCTTATGAAAGTTTTCATAGGAACCCTCTACTTGCAGGTATTGGGGGAATCCTGTACTCTACTCTGCCTTTATTTCTGTCCAACTCACTCATGAAACAAATTTACTAATGTGGGTTGCAGGCAATAGCCTTAGGCTGTTAAAGGCAACCATTAGAGTGGCCCAAATATTAAAATACCAGACTTTCCTACCTTAGAAATCAGCACTTAGGAACTCTGCTATAAAATAGCCTCTTGGCATTCTGGGAACTATTCTAACATACAGTTTTACCTTGCTATTCCCAATGATTAAATGGAAGTATGATTATTTCTAAGCCTTGACTTAGCTTGCAAAACAAATGTACACTTGATTAAAAATAAAATACCTGAAAATATATGGCATCTACCCAATTCTTTACAATTTTCTAAAGGCCTTTTCATAAGGTACTGTATTTAAGCCTTTCAATAGTCTTGTTCATTCAACATTATTGCCTAAATTTACATAAAAGAAAATTTAAGTTCATAGAGGTTAAGTGAATTATTCATGGTTATATAGGCCTAAACTGAAGGAGCCCCATGTTGAATGTGACTCATCTCCAAATTTTCTACATATTCCATGCTACCAAATTTGCCCTATATAGCAATCCAACAGAAATATAATGCAAGCCACATGACATTTGAATTTTTCCTGAAGCCACATTACAAAAGGTAAAAAGTAATCAGTGGAATTAACTTTAATGATATTGTTATTTGTACATGGAATCAGTTCAAAAATACTAATGACGTGTATGTGTGTGTTTTTTATTCCATACTAAATCTTCGAAATCCAGTGTGTACCTAAAGTACATCTCAGTTTGGATGCTAAATTTGCATCAGAAATACTTAATTTGTATATACATTTTGTAAAATTTAAAGATGAAAAAGCAGATTCACATACTCAGATTTTTCTAAATATGCTTAAATGTTTTCTAATAATTAAATTCAGTATGAACTTTCACATTACCCTTTAATTAAATTTTAAAACTTACATCTTTATTTATATCAGCCATATGTGAAATGCTCAAGCCACATGTGACTGCTGTTAAGAGAGAGGGACGGGATAGTGTCTGGTATTAGCATTAGAGTTTAAAGTCACTTTTACACTATTTCATCTTTCATCTACATTAGTCATCAAGAAAGAGATAACACGTTAAAAGCAGTCAATTACAGTTTCACATGGACTGGTTTTCTTTCTTGTTTTCCAGGTAAGTTTTACTGGTCACATTGATACTACAGACTGAGCTTTTCATGAAAACTTGTTGGCCTAAAAGAAAAAAAAGGCATTCCTTTGTAGGTCAACTAAACCAACAATATTTAAGAAAACACCGCATGTCCTTTACCCCTCAACCAAACCCCTGGCTCTTGGCAACCATGTCATGGCGAAATCGACATTGTTGAAGGCGAAAGTAGTTTTCCTGTCCCTCTGCGCTACAGCGCCCTTTTGTAGACGCTTCTCTCAGGAACGTAGAGTTCATATAAATCTTTATGATGATTTACTTCTCTCAGGAAAGGACATTATAAGCTTCATCACTCTAAGAGATGATTGTCACCTTTACTGAAGATACTAAACACGGGATGAGAATTTTGGGCAGCAGCCGGCTATGAGGATTATATTTGGGGGGCACAGGGGAGGCATAAGGTCATATCACCGTGTCAGGGACTCCCTCTGCTTGCCCTGTATAGGAAGCCTTCAGCCAACTGCTGGTGCAGAAATTTTAACACCAGAAAAACGATCACTTCTCTTTGTCATCTGGGTTTTAATAAAACACAAAATTGAAAAATAAGTTATGTCCACTATTAAGAATCTAGCTAAGAGGAATGCTTCTTTAGTTTATAAGATTTGATCCACCCATCCTTCTTTATAAGGCAGTGTTGTAATATCTCATAGACTGGGTTCTAAGTGCCCTGCTAGAATTTACTCCATGCAGAGAGGGTTTTTTCCTTTGTGAATACACTTCTTTAGAAATCCATGATAATTCATGTTTGATTATTAGACATTCCCAGATCCTTCAGAAAGCCTTCCTCTCGATTAGCAATTATAAACGTATGCCAATAACATGCTAAATAAGATTACAAAAGGGCTGGGGTTGCCAGAAACTGCTAAGTTCCAAATATTATGAAATATTCTGTCTAGGCTGTGAAGCCAGTGTACCATTTCTGGGAAATTATTGGCAAACTGTTATGGCTGTTTAGGAAGATAACTAAACTCGTCTTTAAAATTCTGCTTTTTCACTATTTGATTAGTTACCAAAATTACTTACAACATACATGTCAGATATCAAGAATGACAATACATTAAACCAAGTTTGAGAAAAGAGCATCACCATTACTTGCAGTTCCCCAGAGGTAATGACTACCTTTAATCATTACCTTATACCTTGTTTTTTATGGTTTTGCTCCATATGTTTATTTTCCAAAATAATATATGGCTTAATTTTCTAAGTTTCAAAGTTTATGTAAGTGAAATTATATTGTGTTTGTTTGCAGTTTGCTTCTTATTGTTTAATGGTATGTTCTCCCACCAAGACTAAATAAATGTTTCTAGCTATTCATGCTTTGCAGCACTTGAGGTAGTGTTAAATCTGTTTCATTATCGCTTTCATATATACTATGTGCTTTTTGTTTCTTATTCATGTATAGGTGTATTTATCTAAGCACTAATGTGTTGCAAATAACTTCTCCTGGTTTGTGGCTCATCTTTTCATTATATGGTGAACTTATGAAGAGAAGTTCTTAAGTCATCAAACTTAGCAATATTTCCTTTTTTTTTCTTTTTTTCTTTGAGTGTCTTTTTAAAGAAATCCTTTCCTTCCCTGAGATGAATGGATTTTACTGTTTTCAAAGTTTTGCCTCCAACATTTGCTTTAGTTTACCTGAAAACAATATTTGTGGACGGTGTTGGGTAGGTGTCCAATGTCATATTTATTCCCCACATGGATACCCAAATGGCCATGTATCATTTATCAAAAATTGTCTATTTCTTCCCTTGGGCATCTGTAATTAACCTGCTCTGCTGTAACTGTGTAGACTTATTTTTGGAATCTCTACTCCATGTCAATGTGTCTACCTTTGCACCAATATAAAAATGCCTTCATTTAAAGGTATGTGAATTTGTTATCTTGTGAATCAAATCTCACCTTGCTCTAATTCTTCAGAATGTCTTGGCTGATTCTAGCTTTTTGTTCTTCAGTATACATTATAAGATTAACTTATGCAACAGAAATATGGGTGAATGTAGTAACCACATTGTTTTTCATGTGAAACCTTCATAAGATAAAAAAAGATTAGCTTATGATATCCCTTCCATTGCCTCCAAAGTTGTGATTTTGATTTGAAATGTCTTGTTTGGATACGTCTTTGACTATATAGATTAATTTGGGGAAAAGAGCCATCTTTCTAATATTATCATCCAATCTATAAATATAGTACATTTCCAGGTTATTTAATTCTTTAATAACTTTTTGTAATGCTTTACACATTTCTGTATAAATACAACAGACACCATTTATTAGATTTATTTCTAGGGATATCATATTTTTTTAACATGATATATATGGTCAAACTTTGTAAAACTATATCTTGATGAGTTTCATATATATAAGATAATGTGTATCTTTTATATTGTAAAATGCCCTCTTTATTCCTAGAAATGCTTCTTGATTTAAAGTGAAATTTGCTATATGTTGATCATAAATTCCTAAAAGGCAGTCTTTTTGTTCATCTTTATTTAGATTTACCACATATTTAGCTTTTCTTTACTCTTAATTCCTTCTTGCATCTCCATACTTTCCATATTCTGCCTAAAGAACCCCTTTTAGTGATTTCTTAAGTTTGAGCTTATTGATGATATATTTTCTTAGTTTTTGTTTCTCTGAAAATGTCCCTGTTTTGTCTTACTTGTGGTGAGTATTTTCCCTAGGTTGGTATTTATCATTTGCTGGGAAATTGAAAATATTGTTATATTGACTTGTGACCTTCTTTCTTTTCTTACTGAGAAATCAATTTTCAGTCTTATTAAGTCCTTTGAAAACTATACTTATTATACATTCACTGTTCTTAATATTTTTCTTTTGATTTCAACAGTTTTACTATGTTATACGTAAGTGTACATTCTTTGTTCTTTCTGTATAGTGGTTTGTAGAACTTCTTGGATCCATGCCTTGATGGATTGTATCATTCTTGGCCATTATCTCTTCAGATATTGTTTCTGTTTCATCACCTCTCATTCTAGGATTCCAATGACATCACAGTAGAAGTTTGACTATGTCTCTCTCCTATGTATCTTTTAGTGTTTCCATTCTTTCTTTTTAAGGTTCAGTTGTCTTCTGACCTATCTCCCACTTCATTAGTTTTCAGCTGTTTCTAAACTACTGCTACCAACGTCCATTGAACTTTATCTCAAGTTTGTGTATATCCATTCTAGAATACATCTGTGATTCGTTTTTGTAGTTTCCAGTTATCAAATGATGTTTTCCAAATTATTATTTTATTTGTTTAATAGATGTAATAAATATACTTTGTTTCTGATAACTCCAATGTCTGGATGACCTGCAAGGGTTTTTCTACTTTGTTTTTCATCCTGGTGTTTCGATCATTTGATCTTGTGTCTTGATATTTTGGGTAATTTTTTAGTGATGCTGAACACAGTGTAGGAAAAAATTGTAGGAATGATATGAATCTCTGGCTGCCTTATTGTCCTCTGGAAAGGAACTGATTGGAGACTAGGCTTCAGTCTTGTGACACCTGGTCTATTTCTGGTTCAGTTCTATTCTAAGCAAGCTGCCTTTCAGGAGTTCAGCTGGAAGTGGGACATGTTTCTTAGGGCTTTTTCCTCCAAGGTAGGGCTTAGTGCCTTGGTTATTGCTTGACTGCTAAAAGTTGTTCTTAGCAAATCAGCAAATATCTTGAGGGAAAAAGTAGGGATGAATGAAATTGAACAGTGGGGACTTTTTTCCCTTCCTCCTAGACCTTTGTCCATTAAATCTTGATGGCTTAGTGTGTCCTGAATGGCTTCAAACAGGTAGTTTTTGCATTTTGTCTGGATTGGTCTCCTCTAAGGGAGTCTATCATTCCCCAAATGGGAAATTGTCTATGTAAGCTTGAAAATACTATGTGTTCTACAATTCTGGAATACATTGTACTACATGTGTGTGTCAGATTATCTATAAATGCTTGTTTCCATCTTCCACATTACTACTGATTTAATTCTGTCTGCTTAATCCATAAATTAGATATGTCAAAATCTACCAGTATGATTGTGGCTTTGTCAATTTCTCTTGTTTTATCAAGTTTTCCCTTGTATATTCAGAAGCTATGTTATTCAGTCTACCCTATGTTATAATTTTATATTTTTCTGGAAAATTTAAACTTAAAACTTCTTTCATTATTTAGTATCCTACTATCCCTCTTTTATAGTTAATATTATATATGTATATTTTATATGTAGTATATATACAGTTGACCCTTGAACAACACAAGTTTGAAGTCTGTGGGTACACTTACATGTTGATTTCTTTTTCAATAAATACTGCGTTTTCTCTTCGTTATGATTTTATTAATAATATTTTCTTTCCTCTACCTTATTTTATTGTAAGAATACAGTATGTAATACACATACAAAATATGTGTTAATTAACTTTATTTTCTCAATAAGGTTTCAATCAACAGTAGGCTATTAGTAGTTAAGTTTTTGGAGAGTCAAAAGTTATACATGGATTTTTAACTATGCAGGGGTGGTACCCCTAACCCCTGTATTGTTCAAGGCTCAACTGTATGTATGTATGTATGTATATACATATTTTTTTTCTTACATTTGTAATCATAGATAGATTTGTTTCCAAAATAATGCTTCTTTTTCTCTCTTTTCTTATTCTCTTTTGGATTTATCAACCATATTTTCTCACAGAATTAATTATAATCCACAATTCGTGGCCCATTATTATTATAGTGGTTGTCTGCAAGGTCCTCTCTTGTATTATGTACGTTTTTATATATTTATTTGTTCCCTTTTCCTTATCTTTCCCTCATATCATAGCAAACCTCTATGAATCTTTCTGTTTCCATGTGGTCTTACTACGTATGAACTATTGTTCTGTTTGCTTATATTTTAAATTTAGGTAAACATTTTTTTTTCACTCACAGTAATCACTTTAAGATTTTCCTTTTTGCTCACTGTACATCTATTCTGCCCTCTAATAGCTGCCTAGAATTCCATGGTCTGCACCTGCCATATTTTAACTATCTGTTCTTGCAATAGTCTGCCACCACACAAAAAAATGCTGCAGTGAAGCTTATTCGTATACGGACCCTACAAATCTGTTTGCTCTCCACATCCATTGACTTATTTCTCCATCATAGTCTCTGCCTTAGGAGACTGACGTGTATGGATTGGATGATATCATTGTGTTCCTTTGCTGTCTGTCACCTGGTAAGGTTTAGCTAACAATGAACCCTGGCAAAACAATTATGGCAGAGAGGAGAGGGATATAAGGTATTTATTACTTAATATGGTCATCGCAGGCTGACTTTGTTGCCTTACCCACATTTACATTTGCTCCCAAGGAAGCCATCTCCACAGGCTTTTCTCCTTGAAGATTCTCATAATTGTTCCCTTCCCTCATTCCTTTGGGTCTAAAGGTCGTAATAACCTACATACTGAACTCTCCCTTCAGGTTTCTCAACTTCACACTTGTCCCTTTATAATAGTCATATTACTAGCCCCCTTCAAATTCTTTTAATATTTCAGGATCTTGACTGATACAAACCTTATGGAACTAAGAGAATTGACATTTTTTCTGTTGCTAGTAAGCATTTTTTAACTCATCAACATCAAAAGTTAATCAATATAATTAGTCTTGCAAATGATGCAAGAATTAAAATAATGTTTTCTTTGTCCTAAAATATCTGGATTTATATATGATTTTTTGTCTTTATCTTTAGTATCTTAAAAAAATCATCAAGGTGTAATTAATATTTTATACAGTTAAGTTTTGTTTCATTTTACCCACATGTTTAGCCTTTTTCTTTTTACTCCTTCTTGTTACTCAGACATTTAATGTTGGATCACTTCTTTTTGGCCTGAAGTACAGCCTTTAGAATTGTTCTGCAAAGTATCTAACTTGGGGTTGTTTTTTTTTCTTTCAGCACATTGATGATATTATTTATATTTTTCTGGAAAATTTAAACTTTTAAAACTTATTTCATTATTTAGTATCCTACTATCCCTCTTTTATAGTTAATAGTTATATATGTATATTTTGAACATATACCCTTGAACAACACAAGTTTGATATTATGTCACTGTATTCTACTTGTTGCTGCTGTTGATAAGATAGCTGTCAGTCTAATCTGTGTTTGCTGTTTTGCAATTTTAAGATTTTCTTAGTTTTTTGTTTTTTTTTACTTTCACTGTGATGTGATTGGATATGGATTTCTTTTTATTTATCGTATTTGGAATGCATTGGCTTTCTTGAACCTTTATTGGTGATTTTCAACTTCTCTCAAAATGTCTTAGTCATTATTGTTAAAATCGTCTCTGTTGTGTTATCTTCTTCCTGTCCTTATGGTACTCCAATAGGATGTAAGTTGAATGTTGTCACTTGGTCCGTGTTTTTCAAACTATCTTTTTCTATGCTGTATTTTCATATTTCTGTGCTGCTCTCTGAATTGCTCTTTGCAGATACATTTTGGAATTTACTACTTCCATCTTTATTCCAACCTGCAATCAAACTCTTCATTGAATTTTTAATGCCTATTTTAATATTTTTTTTCCCCAGAATTTCTAAGTTTTACATTTCAAATATATTCGGTAATTTAAAAAATAATTGCCACTTTTTTTTCCACTGTCATTCTCTTCTTACTTTCAACTTTTAAAATTATATTTTTTCTTTAAATTGTATAAAACACAATTACATGGTATTTTGTGTGATATTTCCAGCATGTCAAGTCTTTTAAAGGTCTGTTGCTATTGTCCCTCATGGTGTCTTGTTTCCTTGTGTGCTTGATATTTTTGACTCTGTGCTCCTATTTATTTATCTGTGCATGTGTTAAATATTAGGACCTCATATGAAAAATTTTCCTCTGGCAATGATTTTCTCCAGCAAGTTTTCCCCTGCCAGGGGTCTGACACATTTTCAATCCATGACCACTTTTAATCAGACTCTTCACTTGAAGTTTGAACCGCACTGCTTTTAAACTGAGGGAAGTCACACCTATGGTTACAGTTCCCAGGGGAAACCACCTCAGACTCAGCTTTAAGATTTCACTTTGGCAATTTTCTTGAAATCTTCCATAGAAGACATTTGTGGTCCAGGATTATTTCTAACTCACTTTTATATTGAAGATATAATACTTGAGTTCCCAGAAATATCTTGAAAATTTCTCAGTAGTCTCTCCACCTTAGGTATTTCTTGGGTTTCTCTCCAGGCATCCATTTCCTTAAAGCCTATGAAAACTAATGCTGAATTTCTCTAAGTCAGTAAAATCTCTCTCAATATGTAAGGAGGCTTTAGTGCTCTGCTTACTTCTCAGAGACACAACTTCTACTTTCTTTTTAACCTCTTTATATTTCTCAATGCCACTGTCAGTTTATTAATGTGTTTTAAGGTACTAGAAAAACATTGCATTCAGAATTTTTAGTTGTATGCCATGATAGGAGCAGTTAGAGTATCTAATCCACCATCCTTCTTGGAAACACAGTTGTAATTTTATGGTGCTTGGGCAGTACTATATATATTTCAGTTATACAAACATTTGTGTTATTGGCATGATTAATATTTAATTTGTTTAGAACAATATTAGGAAAGAAGATTCTGTTTTCCCTATTATTGAGACAGACACATTTCTTTCTAGTAATTCCAGTGGTTCTTTTATCATTGCTATGGGCAATGGATCCTCCTGAAATGTGATTTCACAAGGCAATTTTCTGTATTTGTCTTCTGTTATCCACTAACAGTTTGTTTGATTTTCATAACAGAAAATAATTATTTCCATATGCCAAAAGACAGCTCATTTAAAGAAGCCCGGTTCATGGTTTATCAACTTGATTACATCAGTTCTTTGAAAATATAGGAGTTTATACTATGGTTTTAGAATAAATTGCTTTCTCTACTGTCATTTATATTTTACTAGGAAACAAACATATAATTTGTAATGCATGCCATCATACTAATAGAACAAGGAGAGATTTATCCCTCTGTTTCATCAAGAAGTCAAATGCATAACAAATCAATGTCAATAATGAAAGTGTTTCTAGTGCTTGGTAAGATTCAAAGTAGGCTAAGTGGCTTCACCAAGACAAGGCCATTGTCACTTGTCATAGGAGTGAATCAAGGTCATGATGTAGAATGTAGAACACTCTTGTTTTTGCACATGTAAAATATAGGTTAGCTATTTCTACCATGTAATTCATATCAAGGGAGTGTGAAAGCCTTTCCAAAATCATAACACACAGTGTATGTTGATAAGCTGTTGCTTTAAAAAGTTGTATATTCCTGTCTTTCCTAATGACCTTGTAGAGCCTATGGCAATCAAGGAAGGTATCCTCTTTTTCTTTTTTCTCACAGAGAGTAAGAACAATATGAACTAAATAAAAAACATATGTGACTGGTTAGAATCAGATGCATAACATTATATCTCATGGAGATTGCTACAAAATGAAATAAAAAGACTCAGAAGTCTCTATTTCAGACTCTTGAGATGGCTGTCACAAAGGTGACTAATGAATACATGTACATGTATCCCTACAGTAGTCCTTTTCTATGAATAGTCTTGTTAAAAGCAAACACGAAAGCAAAGCCAAACCAAAAACTTAAAAAGCAGTTAATCTAGTCAGATTCATTATGGTCTTATTTAAAAGTTGAAAGAATTCCCACATAACTGTTCAAATTCTGTAACAGCTTTAACTTATTTTTAAATCTTACTATAGTCTATAAAATCATTATAAAATAATCAAATGCATGGGTTTGTTTTGGTTGGGATCTAAAGCCACTCACCCCCAACACCCTGCCGCAACCATGAACCCATCATCAAAAGCTAGCTTTTCTTGAAATCACTGGAATAACTTTTTGGTACATCAAGAAAAGCACTCTAGGAAAATATATGACAAGGAGAAAAAAATGGTATTTGAAGTATTCTTGGTTTTATTTATAATAATAATAATGAGGATGGAAGAACGAGGAGACATAATTACATTTTATTGGATTATTTGATTATAAAATATAACCAAATATTAGAATAGCAATTTTTTTTTCTTTCCAAGTAGAGTTTGGAGATTTTGGATCAAAAAAGATTTCATGTGAAGAAACAATGTGTTATGTATAATGAAGTATTCTGAGAAATGAATCTATAGAGAGTATTAATAGTGTCCAAGTCTTTTCTTCTGATTTCTTGTGTGCCTGATAAAACTACCTTTTACTTTTCTAAATGCATAGTGTAGTAAATAAATAACAAGGTATGGTTCTTTTCCTCAGACAAATTATAACTCAGCCTGGAAGAAAAAACTACAGTATCCTTACACATGGGGATGTCCTTGCCTAAATGTGCCCAGATTGTTTTTCTGGCTAGTTGTAATCGTGGCAGTGATTGGCCACTAGTTTCCTATCTTTTTTCTCCAGAAGATCTCAACATTTCTGAAATGGAAGGGAAACTGATTTCACACAATATATTTGGGGACTGACTGACCGCTACCTTTAAAAACTGTTGGGAGACTAAGAAGAGGAAATGTATTATTTTTATTATCATCTCTGTTCCATAGGGGGTGATCATTCAGTTGAAAACATAATTCTCAATAGGTAGCCTACGTGCCCATTCATAAAGATTAAAAGCATAACCAGTAGTGGAAGGTATTTTGGGCAGTGTGTGATTATAAGAGATAAGAGCATATAGAAAGGAGTTAGGCAACGGGTGCTAATCACCTTCATTCCACACATACATTCCTTCTCAGAGGATTTACCTACTATGGCCTGGAGCGGTTGCTACATGAAACTATCCTCCAGGTCACAAGTGACCCAGTCATGGGTAGAAAAATGACCCATATTATGTCAGTGAGATTTTTTTCTTCTACAAATTTCAATTCAGGCTCAGAATCTAACCATGGTATTAGGATCTAGAACAAGAAAAGAGGAAAAATCAAGGCGAAAGGGCATTTGTTGCCATATTCAAAGAAAAAATGGACATTTACTCTGTTTCTGTAGAGAAATCTTGCATTCAGAGAGAGAATAATTAAAAAGCTTTGCACAAAGAGCAGGAAACCACATGGCCCAGGAAAGATGAAGAGAGGCGGAAAGGGACCTCCTATCTTTCTAATTTCTAGTTTCTATCCTTTGTAAGACTAGACAACATATTTGCCCTTGAATTCCATGTGATTACTTTGAATTCTTTCAAGAAATGCTAATTTAACCTAGTGTGATTGGGTGTTTATTTCTTAAAATCAAACAATTCCTAATTGTGATAGAGATTGCTAATTGCTGACATAATATAAATCATTCCATTTCCTTTCTTTACAGAACCTCTGTATTACCAAGTGTAGCAATATTTCCAGGTAAAAGGCATATTTCCCAGCCTCCTTTGCTATTAGAAGTCATCATGAGAATAGGTTCTGGTGATGAGATGTAAGTAGCTGTACCGTGTAGGACTTCTGGGCATTCTGTAAAAGGAGATAACTCATTCAACCACTATTTACCCCCCTTTCTGTTCCTCCTTCTTGCTGCCTGATACAAGGACCTGATGATTGGAATTGAGTAGAAATAAAGCAGCCTTTGGGAACATGAAAGGACATGAGAGTGAAAGTTTGTTACTGAAGATGCTGGAGTAGAAAGTGGAGGAAACCTGAGTTGTTCATGAATTTGTGGAGTATCTAAACCGGGAGCAGGCAAACTTTCCCATTGAAGGGTGGCAACTACTCAGTTGTGCTATTGCTGATTGAAAGCAGTCACAGACCATGTGTAAATGAGTGGATGTGACTGTATTCCAATAAAAATGGTTGTAGCACTTTACTGGTCCCTGCTCTAGATCACCCTTGTGCTGCTTACCACCAGATTTTATTTATCTGTTGAGATAAATCCTTTGGAATTCAAGCCACTGGTCTAGTCACCTGAACTAGACATGTTAAAGCCAGAATTAAGACAAAAAGTAATAAGTGATCACTGAAATGAATTGAATTTCAAATGTAGAGAT
Source organism: Phataginus tricuspis (assembly GCA_029783875.1). Lineage (NCBI taxonomy): Eukaryota > Metazoa > Chordata > Mammalia > Pholidota > Manidae > Phataginus > Phataginus tricuspis. The sequence continues at coordinate 16,200,249 of JAQQAC010019963.1, forward strand.
CATTTCGAGCAGGGCTCACCTGTAAAGTTTAATGAAGATGGGCTCTAAAATGTATCTTGAGGAAAGGCCACTTTTTATGTGAGAGAGAAGAATAGCCATCCGAGTAAAGAAATGACAGAATAGAAGAAAAGATGTGAGACAGTGCAGTGTGTGCATTGAGGATTTCTTTGACTAGATTAATGGGCTCAACTGAGAAAAAAATAAGAAACAAAATTAGAATTATATTCTATGACTTTTTGTGTGTTCATTTTTAATTTTAATTTTTTATTGTATATATATGATATACAATATTATATTGGTTTCAGGTGCGCAACTCTGTGATTCAATGGTTATCTACATTAATAAGTGCTCACCCTAGTAAGTGTAGTTATCATCTGTCAACATACAAAGATATTACAATATTATCTACTATATTCCCTATCCCGTACTTTCATCCCTGTGACTAATTTATATTGTAATTGGAATTTTCTGCCTCTTGATCCCCTTCACCTGTTTTATCCACTCTTACTCCCCTCCCCTATGGCAACAGCAGTCTCTGCTCTGTGTCTCTGAATCTATTTCTGTTTTGTTAAAAGGCACTGGAAGCCAGGCTAAGGAACATGCTCTTTCCCTCTCTTTCATTACAACTCGTTATCTTTGCCCTTCCCCCCATTCCTACTCCAGTTTATTCTCCTTTTCTCTTTCCTGAGTCTGTTCTCTGACCAGCAATCAGCCTGGGATAAACATTAGGTAGAATGTGAGACAAAGACTATTTTTGCCTAATTTGTGGATGAATACTGCAGTGGACCCTCAACGAATGGTTAGTAAGTGTCCAGTTCTCAGTAAATTGCTGTGCTTAAATCATTTCTTGAGGATTAGATTCCATGAGAAATGATATGATTTAGTGTATTCATGTGTCTGCCACATGTTCATTGGGTACATATATGAAACTCCATCACACCCAGTCTACTGCTTTGCACGGTAACACATCTGGGATTAGGTTCCTGAGTGCAAAGGGATATCTAGTGAACCAAAGCTGACTTTGCCTTAAATCCCCTGAATATTCTGACTTCATTTGACACTTCTGTCTTTTGACAGGAGAGTCTCAGCTTCCTTACTAATGGTAAGTAGCACATCACAGTAAACGTGGACTTGGTAAGTGAATGGCACCAGTGTGTGCTCTGTACATGCCTGGGAAGACGAGGCTGACAATTTATAGTAGAATAATCTTGTGTCCGTTCCCTGTGCGGAAATTAACTATATGGCTTTTTAGTGGGTATTTCAGGAGGCTGTCATGCTTAAGAATTTTGAGAAATGATGATCAGATAAAAGACTCTAAGAGGTGTTAAATGATGATTTAAATAGGAGGTATAGTAGCTAAGGGGGAAAAATCTTGAATGATCGACTCTAAAGACTATTAGTTGAAGGAAAAATTAAATTCTAAGATTATGATTGTATTTTATATGGCATGCACAAACTCCCACTGCATGTACTTAAAAATTCCAGCCTTTGAAAAATGGGGTGCTGCAATTATCACTAGAAAAAGCACAAAGAAAAATATAACAGCTTCATTTAAAGCCAATATCCTATCTGTACTGAGATATAGTTTTCATATTTTGAAGAAAACAAAAATTATGGGCAATTGTTCTATTTTAGGTTTGTAAAAGACCAGTATTATTCCCAGAGGAATGGAAAGATAAAAAAACAAACTGACAAACCATATTTTTACCAACATGAGAATTTGGTATTGTTAGATGGATGACATTAGCATATGCTTACACACAAAGAACGCAATATATTCAGTATTCTACAGAAATTACCTAAATATATGAACAATGCAGTGCTACTGTGGATTTTAAACATAGTAATAACTTTGGCCTAATCATATTGCTCTAATATAATTCTGAGAACCAATGAAGTTTTATTCCTAAATCATTATTATTAATATGCTAAAAACTACATTTAATTAAACGATTTTTATTTTCTTAAGGAAAAGGACTTGCTTCATTTTAGTAGAATGGGAAGGATTCTTCCATTCTTATCATAAAATAATATTATATGCTTTTTTATTATATTAACATATAATTTTATAATTATACCACAAATTATTATTTATAATATCATGAATTAAATTAATTCATAATTATATCATTATATATTTATTTTACTACTAATAATAATGTTTAAATTAATGAATATTTGTCATCTTCACCCACTTATCTTCAACCACTTATCTTGCTTTCCTGAGTTTTTCTTTTTCTTTTTTCTTAGTAAAAAAATTAGATTCATTTTTATTCACTTAAACTTTGTCTTTTATACTAGATTTTATTCTTCTTGAAGGTGCAATTGATTACTTATTGTATTTGTATCTCTCACATTGTGTTAACATGTTTATTAACATGTATTAATATGTGTTTATTAACATGTGTGCTGACATGTATTAACAGCTGTTTTGAAACATTTTTATCTTCAAGTATCTTCTTTTATCATAGCCAAACTATCACAGTGGAAAATATAATATTTGCTACTCAATCAGCTTGCCTTTTATTATCAAATTTAATGCTGTGATACTAAATCTTTGTGGAGTGAAATAATCCATATCCCCCTGAAGTCCTTTACATTTTCTGGTAATTCCATTTCCCTTGACCTAACCTGTTCTTCCTTATGCCTGTTAATCCATGGCTCTTGGAAGGCAGTAATAGGAGCGGCGGATGGGTCAGACTGCTTAGGCCCCGGGGCTGGCTCTTGCCATCATCTCCCACAACTTGGAGCAAGTTTCTTAACCTCTGTCTTTTGGCGTTACTACAAACCATCTTTACAAATTATACAGAAAAACATGTATACAAATAAGGGGTTGATGGGCCAATTAAGATATCTATAATTAAAATATAAAGTCATAGGATGGGACAATGAGTGTTACACAGGATAAAAAAAATATTTTTTATAGGCTCTGTTTGTTTTTTTTTTTGCTCCCTCTTTTGTATTTCTTTGAATTTTATAATAGTGGAAAATTATGTAATACTTTATCCGTCTTTATACTAGAACTTTTTTGTATTGAAATGGACTTTAGAAACTATATTATTCTGCAGAATTTAATTTTATAGATGATTTTGGGAAAAGGATTAAAAATACTAAAGATACAATTGCTATTGCACAATTAATGCTATGTAAGGAGGAGAGCAAACATTTCCAAAAAAAAGATAACATTTTCTCAAGAAGAAAACATCTGGCTGTTTTATATGCATGAGAAAATGTACAGTTCTGAGCTACTTAGGCATTTGTTTCTCCCAAAATATCCTGAAGGATTTTTGACAGTAAATGCCAAAGTTATGGAGAGTTTTAACTTTTAAGTTTCTGGTTTTTTGTTATACAGATCCTTCAACTAAATATTTGTGAGTTTAAAGAAACAATATTTTTAAAGTTTAAAAAAATACTTTAACCTTATGTCAATTTATGAGATCTCTACAAAATTTGACCAATCTTTCCATAAGTATTCATTCTAATTCTATAGTACCTCAATGAGAATTGATCTAAGAAGTATTACTTCTTTTCATTAATTTTATGATGCCAAAGAGAGCTTCATATTTGTTGTTTGATCACTGTTGTAACTATTCACTTATTCCAGAGTTTATTCCAAACATTATATGATTTTGGCAGGATTTATTTGCATGACTTTGAGTGATCTATATGAAGTAAAATGTCTTATTTTGCTTCATAGTTTGCAAAGTTAATTTGTCCTGTTTTTAATATGACTAGGTATTGTTTTTAATATGACTAGGCATTAACATGCATATTTACTTCTCTCTCCTCTTTTTGGTAAGGCCATTTGTTAATGGACTTTTGTTTGTGTCCCCTCCCTCCCAGAATTCATATGTTGAAGCCTGAATCCCCAAAGTGACGGTGTTAGGAGGGGGGCAGTGGGAAGTAATCAGCTTTAGATGGGGTCATAAGGGTGGGGCCCCTGATGGGCTTAAGAAGAGGAATAGGCACCAGAGGTCTTTACCTTGCTAGGTCACAACAGGAAGGCACTCTTCTGCCAACCAGGAGGAGAGCTCTCATCAGACATCCAATATAACAGGCGCCTTGCGCTTGCATTTCCCTGCCTCCATAACAATGAGAAATAAATGTTGCTTGTTTAAGCCACCCAGTCTCTGGTATTTGCATGACAGATGAAGCTGACTATGACGTCATTTTGATTCTCTTCTTGGGATAAGATTTTGTAATTTACTTAAAGTAAAAAATATTCCAAGGAACATAGTGCTGATTTTCATTGTTCTAGTGTTTCATTACCCAACAACTCTAGTGTGTTATAGTTTATTCCTACGTAAAAGAGGTAAGCCAAGTTTCTCTATGTGACATATACATAAAAGAAGAAGAATTTGAATGAATTAAAAAGTGGGAATGTAATTAGGAAATACCTGTTGAAGATAAATCAACATGCCACTGTTTTTATTATTTATAATACCTTGGGCTGTTAAGGTCTTTGTAATAGCAACTGATTTGTAGATTATGAAACATGCAAAAGCTCAGGAAAGGCTTTGATTCAGGTGAACAGACTAGAGAACCAGAACATTTTTTTGAACACATCTTCCATACAAATTGCTTAGAAATCCTGTGCTTGCAGATGCAGAGAAGGAAAGTTGGAGAGAAAGATGAGGACTAGAGCTGTACTCTTTCTGTAGTATGCTTCCCAGCTAAATTGGACACTTAGCTTTTTAGACCTTTTTCTCATTTCTTACTTAATTGGTCAATAGTTCTTTCTCTCTAACAGATTAATATTGGAAAGAAAGAGAAAGAGACAGATAAATATCCTTGGCATAACATAAATAGCAATTGGCTCTATTGCCAATAACACAGTGATTTAATCAACATTTTTCTGATTCAGGGAGCATACAATGCACATAAATTCTCTCTCTCTCTCTTTTTTCTTCCCATCTAATTACTATAATTTTCATTAATCCCAAAGTAATATTGCCATGTTTGTGCTGGCAGAAATTTAAGGGGTTAACTTTGCTGGGCTTAGAATCTATTATTTTCTGCTCTATGCTGTCCCATACTGGCATGAAAAAGAAAAGGATATAAATGGAAAGAAGGAAAAATCACTTTGGTGCCCACTATATGTTTCCATGTTCTGAGCAGGAAAGTGATACTGGGTCTCAGCACAAAAGGAAATAAATTCCACCCTTTACATACATAACATGTAGTAACTTCATTCTCCTGATTTTTATACATATATGAGTTTAACCATTCCCCTCAACTTTTCAGGTTTACACCTTAAGGATTATATTCTAGAGATTGAAAAGCCAATCCTCTTTTATTTTATTTTTGATCTTTAAAAACTGGTACTTTATTTTAAACAGATATTTTCGATGGTTGGGGAGGGTTGGACTTTAAGCCAAAAAGGTCAAATTCTAGTTCATGTCCAACAATTTTTTGCTTTGTGACTCTACCAGATCAGTGGTCTATGAGGCCGTTTACAGCGTATAGTGTGTAGCACACATAAAATTTGTTATATACAGGAAGAAAGATTCAAATTAAGAGCTGTGAAGTTGCTGGCTTAGATATTTGTGGCAATTGTTAGTGCACATGAAATGTAATCAATCCAGCTGATGAGTATTTTGTGACACATTCAGAATTTCCAAATGAGTCAGCATCAGATCCGTCCTTTGTGATGTGGGTGTGGCTGAGAGAAGAGAAGGGAGCTTTACCTCTGGGACTCAGAGGAGCCGAGGCTGAGGGGGTATGGGGGCCTCACACACCTCAGGTCCTGGACAGCACTACACCGACACTCTAGAACTAAGAGTCAGGTGAAAATTCAAGTCATCAATAATACAACAGCAAGAACAGCGTGTAACATGCAATTTAGTTATCTTCCGTATGTGACAAACGCGATAGAAAGCAATTAGCATGCATTCTCCCATTTCATTTATTCATTCAGTGTGTATTTTAATGGGTGTGCCATGTCCCAGGTGCTCGTAGGGCCATTCACATCGCACTGGGGAGCAAGGCCGGCAAGTCTGGGCTTCCATAGAGCTTAATTTTAGTAGGGAAGACAGACAATAAATGAGAAACAAGCAAACGAAAGAATAAGATCATTTCAGAAAGTACTGTGCCATGAAGAAAATAATAAAAGGTAACATGATAGAGTTTACAGAAGGGAAGAGGAAATAATACTAGATTGGGTAGTCAGGGAATGTTTGAGAGCAAAGCAGCATTTGAAATGAGATTTGAGTGATGAGAAGCCAGACATAATAAAGGTCAGAGGAAGGTACCATCTAGGTATATTAAAGATCAGGTACAGAAGACTAAATGAACAGGGAATCGCTTTGCATTATCAAGGAATTCAAAGAAGCTCGTGTGGCTGGAGCACAGTGAGTTAAGTGCAGGATGACAGTAGACACTGGGGAGATCGGCAAGGGTTAGATCGTATTGTGGCTGGAAGCTGTGGGAAAGTTTGAATTTTATTTCTGTTGTAAAGGGAAAGTGTATACAGGGGAATGGCATGATCTGTCTCATGTTTTAAAGTGACCGTTCTTTACTCGAGTCTGGTTTGTAGAGAGGCCAAATGTGGAAGCATGGAATGAATGTGTGGCCACTGCAGTACTCCAGCCAAGATATGCTAGGGGCTTGAGTTAGAGTGGTGGGCACGAGGGCAGAGAGAAGAGAATGAGATCGGAAGGGGTGCTGATGGGATGTCCTGAAGGATCGAGTGTGGATTTTAAGGGAAAAGAAAAATCAAGTTACCAAGAGAGAGGAATACTAATTTTGAGATGCAGTTTTTAGTTAGGATGCTAGTTGGACTGAGAAAAATCATCCCAAAATAAGAGCAACTTAAATAAGACAAACCTTTATTTCTTTGTAGCAGTCCGAATGTAAGTAGTTCAGGGCTGAGGTGACAGGGAATGATGGGAACCCAGGGTTCTATTATTTTGTTCTGTCGTCTCAACATGAAGTTTCTTTCCTATGGTTTGTGACAACTGCTGTGGATTCTTCCATCACGTTCCAAGCAATGGGAAGGGAGAAAGGGAAGGAGTGCATTTTTTCTTCTTAAGGATAAAACTCTCAAGTTGCTTTATCACTTCCACCCTTATCCCGTTGTCCAAAACCGAGATATATGGTCCCAGGTACTTGCGAGTGGGGGTAGAGGGTAGGAAAATGTGTCTTTAGCTGGGTGGCTACCCGATGAGAACAACGGCCACTCACATCACTAGGACATAACTGTCAGGAATAAGAACTGAGAGCCTCTGTGTCAGCGTGACTTAGTTGTTCCTTCCAGTCCGGAAAAAACACTGTAAATCAATAAATAACGTCACTGTTTGCTCCAGGAAATTCTTATAAATCAGTTTATCTGAGACAACAGTATTCTGCTCATCTGTTCTAACAGGTTGCTTATCAAAAAAAATTTACTTCTTAGCAGTTACTCCAAGACCCTTCCTTTACTGTGTTCACCAATGTTGAACTGTTATGTCTTGAATTTTGGGTGATTGAGATCAGTTCCCTTCCTTGAAAAAGCTGCCTTAAACCAATTGAAGCCAGAATCCAAAATCTATATCTCACTTTTAAACTCTCCCCTACTGATACATTAAACTATTTCAAGGTAGTGTGTTTATCTCGTATTGCAGTGGATTTGAATAACCTGAGTTTTCACTTTATTAAAATTAATTATATTTTGGAAATTTCAACCATCTCAAGGTTCACTAGGATCCACTTGTGATGCCTGCAGTGCCACAGCATTCAGATTTCCCTGACTGGAATAGTGGGGCAAATCTTGAATTAGATCTGCACTCCAATTATTTTTCATTGAGCCATAAATGATATGTTTATATTTCTTCCCAGGAAACGATTTCCTTTTGAGGAATCCTTTGATACTATGGGTTTACGGATTCTTGTCCTTGATGGAAACTTGCTAATAAAACAGTTTTGCTTCTCGCTATCTGTTCTTGTCTCTGTATGTTTTAAATTTCTTAGAGTGAATGTATGGGGAGAGTTTAGTTATAGATTTGATAAGTCCACCTATGAAAACCAGTCCAGAAAATCTGGTTGGGCATACATCCCTGCACACTGTTTCCCTTGGGTCACCTTATCTAGACATGATAAGACTTTCCTCAGTCTTGTCTGCGTATCCCTGAGAACTTTGTTTGGTCCCATCTACCCAGAGTCTGGAGTTTTGTCAGCTTCTCAGTCAGCAATGATTAGTCTATTGGCCATATTCTGGAGACATGAAATTCCACACTTAGCTCTCACTGATCACGATAGTGCCCTTGGAATTGTGTCAGTCCACACCTAAGCTTGTTCCTCCAATGAGCTACCCTTCTTACGTGTGTTACGCTGTAACTCCACTCCATGTGGCTGTCACTGAAGAGCACAACTTCACCAAGGATCATTTAAACTGATGGTAGCTGTTTTGGGGGGTCTTTGATGTGAATAAAATCCATGTGAGAATTGTCATACTATGAAAAGGGAATAAAACTCCAAACACTGAATGCTCTTTAATCTTTGATTGGTAGGAAGATTGGTATGAAGAGGCTTTCAAAATAAATTCAAATTCCAAAATTGCATCTTTCCAAGATTCTTTGATGCAGGCAAATTAAATCTGTAGAAAATCTAAAACTAGATTTCCTTTAATCTCTCCAAGTCAAGACCTAAACCTAATGAGATAAATATTATTATCTCGAATTGGCAGAAGGAGAAACAGGTGAAGGAACAAATAACTTGTCCAAAGACATATAGTTAGTGCGCTATGCAAAATATTGAGTCCTCCCCTCCCAATGAAGACCGTGTACTAGCCTCCAGAATCTGTGGATATGTGATGTTACATGTCAAAAGGAACTCTGTAGATATGACTAAATTAAAGATCTTGAGTGGTGACATTATCCTGGATTACCTCGATGGGCCCAATTTAATCAAAGGAGTCCTTATAAGGTTAAAAGTCTCTCTTCAAAGTCAGAGAGCGGTTTGGAGATGTCACATTGCTGCCTTTGAAGGTGGAGGCAGGGGACATAAGCCAAGAAGTGCAGATGGCCTTGAGATTCTGGAAAAGGCAAGGGAACTGATTCTTCCCTAGAGAGTCCAGGAAAAAAATGCAGCCCTGCTAACACCTGGATTTTAGCCCAGTGGAGCCCATTTTGTCTTCTGACTTCCCAGAAATAGATAAATATCTGTTGTTTGAAACCACCAGATTTGTGGTAATTTGTTACAGTAGCCATAGGGAAATAATACAGCTAGTAAATGTTGAAGCAGGTTATTTGTCTTGTCTGACACTAAAACATATTTTTAACCTGTCCAGATCAGCTCCTCCAAAAGGAAAGCAGCAAACCAACCAACCTCCCAAGCTCAGTGTGGCCAAAGCCAAAATGGTAGCCAGAGTAAGAAACTAGGATTCCAGGAGTAAATCCAAGAGCAAAATCTGATTTTTAAAAAGTGTGTGTGTGTGCGCGTGTGCGTGTGTGTGTGTGCGTGTGTGTGTGGTGGGGGGAGGGTGGATTTGGGAGTGACCAGGGGAAGCTGTGCAGTGAGGAAGTGGTTTTATAAAAAAAACGCCTCAAATAAACATTGTTTTTATTACAAAGTGTTTAACCACGGAGTTCAAGTAAACAGTATGCAAACAGGGCAGGCACAGTCCATGACATCCAATACTTCAGAAACGTTCTTTTGAAAAGTGCCTCTATATTTAATTGGTTTGCATGTCTATTCACTTCAGGAAAGCTCTTACTATGTTTAATGTAATTCAATTTAAAGTTATTATCAATAGAAAAATATTTTTTATCATGTTTCCTCTTTCACGTTCTTTTGGTTTAACAGAAATATTACTGACATTAGCTACTTCAGGTAGGGGAAGGTTGCATGATAAACTGAACTTGGAAGGAGTATTCTTTGGTTTCTATAATGTTACATCCTTGTACACTCATGATGATACAATAACAGACTTTCTAATTAATCTGAAGACCTTGGTAGCCAAGGTTCTCAAGGTTCTGTGAAATGGCTGCCCACCACCTCTACCCTCATTGCTATAATTGTCTGTAACTATCTACAACCAACTTCCTCTTCATTCAAACATCCTAAAAATGCTAGCAAGAGAAAACTTTTACCATAGATCCTACTCCATATTTATATATGCTGTTGTCATATATATGCCTTATCCTTGTATATATCCTATATATATCCATATATGTCCCCTTATCCCTAACTTGTATTTATGAAAACAGATTTAGAGAATATTAAGTCCTACCAAATACTTATTTTCATCTCTGAAATACCTCTTCCGCTTCTCCCTAGCTCCTAACTACATTAAACAAAGTGATATCTGAAGAAATAAGTGTAGTATTGCTGAGGATGTATAATTTTCTTTTTCTTGAACAAGGTTTTGGTGTAATTTAAATTCTTATAAAGACACCTGAGATTACATTCAATGATAGTTACTCATATTAGTACTACTCACAGGACATCTGTTTGTGAAACTCTAATAATAAAGTACCCTGTGTTATTGCTTAAAAAAACAAACTGTAATTCCCTCATCTGTCCTTTTTATTTCCCAAATGCCATTTTGGAATAGTGTACATTTGCTTCTGTTTTGGCAAAAAACAAAAAGTACGCAATCTGGTGACGCTTTTCAGCACTGGGCGTGGACAGCACCAAGGAGGCCAGTCTTTCCCAGGCAGGAGTTGCTGTTTGTAGGCACAACAGACATAAAGGTAGATGCTGGACTTATAATTTTCTTCAAGTAATCTTTTTGTACTGGTCACAGGTCAGAAGCCACTATTCAAAACACTTTAAACAAGGAGAATAAAAGCTGTTGTTTGTTTATAAAATTATTGTTTATTACATAATATATGCAGTTGATATATACCCCAAAATACAAAAACCCTATCTTCTAATCATTTAGTTGCCTTCCATCAAGATTTCTGCTATAGCCATAAAGCATATATTTTTCTCTGTAAGCCATATCAAAGCCTTCTTTTGCTTAGTAATATCAGCTAGTAGCATTTGAGCTCTGTGCTTAGCGGCCATTTTAAACAGTACAATCACCAACAAAAAGCACAAAAACATGACAAATGTGGCATTGACCCTCAAAAGAACACTTGTTTACAGTATGAGCACTGAAACAAGAAGGCACAGAGTCATCTTGTTCAACCCGCTAGGAACATGTGCGCTGAGTCACTCAAATATTCTGCTGCTCTGTGCGTATCAACAAATGAATGCAGAAGTTCCATGAATGTTGATTTGGGGGCTATAAGAAATTTTACTGAGTAGGTGAATCCACAAATGCAGAATCTGCTTAATGAGGATCCATTTCTTTAACAATATTCCAGGGCAATTTTCCTCTAATAGTACATAGAATGTTGCCCCATTCTTTTAAATAATTACATTTTATTTCATTTATGAATGCAACACAATGTAGTTAACTACTTTCTTGTCAATGGACTTTTAGATCATTTCTGTTATTGTTGCAAACAATGCTACAAGAAATATTCTTTTGCAAGTTATTTTGTACCTATGTAAGTGAAGCTCTAGTATATATTTCTAGAAATTGGATTGCCAGATCAAAGTATACATGAATTTTTCATTTTGGTAGTTTCCCTTACTGTTTTGTAACTCCATCTAAAGCTGCATCACCAAAGTACTGCTCTCCAGATTTTATAAGCAAACATGTCATCTTTTACTAATAGAATTAAAACATTCTTTTAAGAAGGAATACCATATTTTTAAGTGGAAAAATCTAAAACTTGAATTAAGTACAATCCTATAGAAAAAAAGCAAGATTCTTTTGAATTGATTTTGATGCTATGAGACAAAAGTACATAAAAAAAAAAGATGATGTGTTTCACATCATTTCCTACTGTTTCTGGGACTTAGTAAAAGTCCAGTTTGTTTCAAGAAGAACATGATGATTAATAAGTGATGACAAAGTTCAAAGGCAGTCACATACCCAGGCATCTACAGGCATCCCCCATCCCACCATGCTTTCTTTGGGCAGCAGACTTATTGGTGCTGGATAATTGTAACATGAATTCCATGTGTGTCCACCGAAGGAGATAAGCTGCATATTCTTCTTGTCAGATTAAAATGTGGAAGGAGATACAGGATGACCTTGCACACATTATAGCTGGTCTCCTGAGGATTTCAAGTTCACTTATTACTGTGAGAAAAGAGTATATTTTGGCACTACTTTTGATCAACATAAGTCCAAGAAGGATTTATTATTGATATTTGACCTGAATTTTGACATTTCCTTTCTTTGACCTGTTGAGTGACATAGTGGAAAAATTTGGCTCTCCTTGGAGGAGGGAAAGAGCTTTGTAAGATTGCTCATTACAGAAGGATGAGGCATAAGAGGTTTGAAATTCAAAAAGTGTTCTTTGAATAAGAAGCCTGAACTAAAATGTGTAATATACATTTAGAGGGGTGATCAGTTCCAGAGCTATTTATGCTTACAAAATAATCAAATTAGAACCAGGTTGCTGGAACCATTTCAGGAGGCTGAAATATCAGAATCAGGCAATGCATCAGAACAGATAACTGCTGGACGACCAGGCAGTCCATGAAGTTGAAAATGAGCTTGACACATGTGCATTATCAATTGTAGATCCACTAAAAATTGAAAAGAATCAAGGCTAGTTGTGTAGGTTATAAATTTAGTAAGATGGATCCCTACATTGACTAATGAGTTGTTTTATCCATGGCACATTTAGGTTTCTATCAGGGGAAGAGCTAATTTCTAAGTTTGACTGTCCTGAATTCTGTGGTTGAACTTAAGCAGGAACACAAGGTGGTGAAGGAGCATAAAAAGCTTCAGGTACTGTATTTGCTCAGTTGCTTAGAAAATTTCTGCTATATCAATGTTACAAATTCTGCTTTAAAAGAATCCTTAAGAATTCTGCCTACAGGATCAATGATAAACTCTTGAATATGTTACAGAAGGGCCATCAATTTTGGCCCCAACACCATCATTCTGACTCAGTTCTCAGCACGTAACCACCCTGTTCTCTAGCTACTCCAAAACAGTAGAAATTTTTTAGTATGCGACGTTCATTCCTGCCTAAGGTTTCCATCCTGTCCCTTCTGCCTACAACATCCCAGCCTTCCTCCTGTCCAATTGTCAGACTACTACTGGAGCATCATCTTGGAAGCCTTCCCCAGTCATCCTAGTAGAACTAAGTGCCTCTCTTCTAGTTCCCATGACGTCTTACATACATCACTCTATTTCTCCTCTTATTTCTGCTGCCACTGATACTATTCCCATATGACAGGCATGGAAATGGAAGCTCAGAGATTACAGCAAAAAGGCACCTGCTCTGAACATCAGCTATTCCCGCACTGTAATCACTGAATGATCTCTTCAAGAGGTTTAATCGTCTGTATTGTCTAGGTGTTTTTGATATTCAGTTTCTTTCTGTCTGAATGGGATAAAGTGCATGCCTGACTCTCAAAATATAGTGATAGCTGAATTTCTTTTTAAAGTGAAAAGACCAATAGCCTTGAATTAAGGGCCAGTAAAATTACATCTTTCTCGTGGAAAAATTTATTTTATCTATCTCCAATTATACTTATAGATCATTTGATGGTCTTTTCTATACTCTCAGTCATAATAATTACAATAATTTACAACTACTTAGAATTTCCCTGCTCGTTTCCCTCAAAACAAGCCATCAGGATAGTTGTCTAAGATGATTACAGACAAGAAGGTATGATTTACCCAAAGTAATATAGTCAACAGTAGTGATGTGACTTAAACACAACTTTTCCAAGGCTTTGTACGCTGCTCTATTACACTGTTACATAAATAAACTCTATTGATTGCTCACATGAATTCTCATCTAAATTTCTACAAATTATATGTAGTCTGCTATCATCATAAAACATGAGCACTTGAAATTTTGTATGTGCATGAATGTTACTCAACAAATTCAGGCAAGCAAAAAACAGTATATCTCTTCCTTTCCACAAATCAGTTGATTTCTGCATTCAGCCATCATCCTACCCAGAAGGCAGGAAAATTAATCTCAGTAATTCCTGAGCTTTCCTTCTTTCTCAAGGTTATGTAAGGGTCTAGGATTTCATAGTGTCAGATTTCGGGAGGAGGGTCACCAAGTCATATGTCTTTGTAAGTTACCTGGAGACAACTAATGTTCCTGCCCAAATGGCCCCTTCAGGTGTGTGGCTACCTGGCTTTGTGCCCGTGACCCGGAAAGACATTCCTGTCTGGGGTCTTGTCTGCACTGAGCCAAGGCCTCTCCCCTCGTCCTTTCCCTGCCCTCAGTGATGTACATAGTTGGTGGGTGGCTGAGAAAGTCTCCCAGCTTTTTAAATTGACCTGCCTCTACTTTCAAGCTGCCTTTTTTTTTTTTCTTTTTCAACAAACTTGCTGAATTTTCTAAGGGCTTAAGATTTTGGAAATAAAAATGAGAAAGACATGCAGTCTTCCTCATTTTTTCAATCCTTTCACATACCATGCTTTCCCTGAGCTGACTACCTGTTTGGACCAGGAAAGAAGGTGGGAGAAGTATGTGTGGTGAGGGGAAAGGGGAAAATAGAGTGGGAAAAAAATTGTAAATTGATCTAAAAAATCTCAAAATAGCAGTACCATCCATCATGTTTTTACCTTACAGTAAACCACTTTTCTAAACCGGAGATGCAGGTATAGAGTACAGGAATTGGAAAAAAATTAGGCAGATATAATGGCACAGTTTTCAAGATATTTCAACATCAAGCCATTGAGAATTATAGTTATCACAGCAAATATTAACCAGCCCATGATTCAAAAACCTGGACTAATCAGTAAATACGCTTACAGTATTTTAATTAGAATTAAGTCATTTAATATAATCATTGTGTCTCTGAGTTTCTTCAGTTGATTTGCTTTAGGAAAAAAGCTGAATTCCCTCTAAACATGATGTATTTGTCCTGTGTACATGTTGAACTCTAGAGCTCTCTACTTCCTTTATGAAATTTAGTTTTCTTAAATTACTTTTAGGTGGGAGGGAGACTTCTATGATGGCTTCCATGTTGAAAGATGTTTTTTGTCTTAGCACACTCAACCTTGGAACTTAGCATTTACTTCTCAGGGAGGTGCAACGAGTTCCCTCATTGCTGAATTTGGCAGAAGAGCTGGGACTCAGTCTACAGTTTTTCCCCATTTTCTCTCGAGTCAACCTGCTTATAGAAAGCAGGCCTTGTGACTTAACACATTGTGGGAAAGGCTCCACCGGGGAGTTCTGCCTCGTCCAGTCTCTGAGCGGGTGGGTGAATCAGCCAGCTCTGGGCAGCATAGAGGAAGCTATTTTAGATCCCTTTCAAAACCATGTTAATCAATATTAGTTTTATCAGTCATACAGATGATTTTTTAAATATTCATTCTGTCTAAATTTTCTGTCTTATATTTTAATGAGTTTAACCTTTGGGTAGAGAAAAGTAATGATGTAACTAATTAGGTTTCTTCTAAAAAACTAACCATCACTTTGAGCTAGCTCTTTAGTTTCTAGAATTAAAAGCTGTGCTTTATATGGAAAAAAGCAACTGGCTGAAAAACTCAAAGCAAAACAATTTGATCAACTTTTCGACACATTGCCAAATAAGGATGGCTCTATTGTTTTCTATTACTTAAATTGAATTTCTATAAAGTTGAGGTCAACTAAGTCTACCATTCACTTTGTTTTCATAGTTTCAGTGTCTAGTGCAATTTTTGTGTATTACTTTTAAAATTTCCAATTAAAAAGCAATCTCATTTATTTCACAAATATTTTTGAATATGGCTCAGACAGGCAGATGTATATATTTAAACTCAATCATTTATTTTTCCTTCCAGCTCTTCTATCAAACACACTTCCTCCAATGATGCTGGTCAGTGTAGCCTTTGCCTCTTGGGTCTTTTCAATTTTACTGGAAGTAGAGAAAAGGAAAACACTGACTTGTCCATTATAGACATTATGAATGTGACTTCGGAACCACTCCAGAACTAAATTGATATATTCTTTCCCAGTGTTGGGAAGTTATGGTCCCAAGACAGTTTTCTGGAGAAATTCCCAAGTGTTATTTGGGTATTAAAAAAAATTAATTAGTAAATGACTGGTTTGAATGAAAATAATAATGGGAATCTAATTTTATACATTTTTGCTGGTCTTATAGATAGCCCAAATATAGAGAACAGAATCAGTGCAGGTGGGAGGAAGCTGAGTTGTTTTTTGTGTATCATTAAAATTGACTTAAAGACAGCCAAAATTTTTCTAAAGTGATTAGGTAACTGAGTGTGGCTATAATTTCAGACCTTGCCTATCCATACGTACACCTGGTGTAAATTTCTTAGATTTCTTAAATTGTAAAACCAATAATACTGTGTTGCTTGGTATATAAATATAATGGGAAGAAAACACAGTATGAATATACAGTTTGAATGTTTTTTTTCATGTATTCTTCATATCTTATCTTTTATTTACTAACTTGTCAGTTAGGGTGACATCATTAAAATGAGCCAATACTTTGTTTCGTTATTTAACAGTAATTAAAAATTGTAATTCTTTAAGCAGTATTGGCCATGCAAGAAGTGAGTTTTGCACTTAAGGCCTTTTTTCTATTACTATCCTACACCCCTCACACCCTCAAGTCCTTCAAAACTCATCTGTTCATTTTCTTAGTGACTGAGATTCTTATTTTTATGGTAATTGCTATCTCATTTATGAAACTAAACTATGATTTCATTAATATCCCTAATAAGTTACCACTGGAGAATGAATGTTCTCTGGAATATTCTATAGAAGTGGATTGTCTAGTAGTGAGATTTTTAAGTGTTATGTCAGACTAATAGAAGACTTGTTTGTGGCAGTTAGAACATAAAAGGCCAATAGGAGAAGTATTTGAAGTTATTTAGAAGTTTCATGTAATCACTTAGCCAATCATTTATACATTGAACAAGTTTTTCTTCACCATCTCTTCTACACCAGACACTATTGTACTAGGAATTAGGGTTGCAGAGCCTTATGCAACTTCTCAGGTCAACCATTTTAGTATCCATTCCATCCATCAACCTATCCATCTAGTCATCCATCCATCCATCCATCCATTTATCCATCTAGCCATGCACTACTAAACATCTTATATATGCCAGTTTCTTGTTCAGTATTTGTCTTTGTTAGAATATAAATTCCATGAGGAAGTTTCCAATGTTGCATACCTATAACTTAGCATATTTTCTTGCATATGGTAGCTCAATTTGTTGAGTTAATGAATGAATGTACCAGGCTCTGTGCTTGGTGATGAGAAAACAAGATCAAATAGCGCACTATCTTTGCAGTACTATATCTTAATGCCTATTTGGGAAATATAGTAAATCCAGTCTTGTCACTTCAGTGATCAAAGGTGAACCTTAATGTAGTTTCTCCTGAAGAAGAACCTAATTTCTTACAGCTAAAATTTCCCATCTGAGCACCATAAACCAATATTATATTTTCCAGGTCAGTCTCAGCCTAAGAATGTTTATCACATTTGACTTACTAGTAACACCTTTTTTACTCCTCTCAGTAAATCAATATAAATCAAATACTCTTAATGTGCTAATAGTTTTATCTTTCTTTCTGTCCTTCCATCTTTCTTTTTTTTCTGAAACCCATCTTTAAATTGAAATAACTGAATATATTTCTGAATTAATATTTTGCTTGTAAAATATATCTGAAGAGTGTCAGAATTTGTAAGACATCATTTCTCAAAAGGTTTCATTTCACTATCATATTTGTGTTTATCTACTGATTAGAGTGCTGGTAAAATTTACGTGTTACAACAAACAGTTAAAGGTAAATCTGTCATATGCACTAGTCCTTAAATTTTTAATTCAGAGGTGTAAAAATATGGCAGAATAAGCTATCTACCCAGACCTCCATTGGCAACTCATAAAGCTTAACATCTAATCGCGCACATGTTGGAAATGTGCACTGAGGCTTGGCTGGAGGAAACACCTGATAAGACACATATCTGCACTGTGGATGTTCTCATTTAGAGCTAACCCAAGAAGTGAAGATGTCTGCAATGCTATCTAAGAGGAGTTCTGATTTGTATAGTTAGAGTCAATGTGCATGTCATAAGCTGCTATGAGATGACAAACATCTCTAAGGAAACATAATGTCTGTTACTAGGAAAGTACCATTTGAAGAACAGCTACTTCCCCAAGTGCCAGCCTGAATTAGATTACAATTACAACTGGGAGAATCTCATGCAAGAATGGTGACTTGCAGGCAGGGACTGTTATATTTTTGGCCTCTTTGGACCTTTGCACAATTCAGTGACTTTTTGTTAATTATGTTGTCAGTCCTGCAGACCAGTAACCTTAAAGGGCCCTTCCACTCCTTGGAGAAAAATATAATGGAAATATCTACAAAATATTTGCCAACCAAGTACTTGTCAGAAATATTTACTACCTTCCTATGTCAGTGTGGAAATAAAGGAAGTCAAGAAAAATAGGAATTTTTTTCTGACTGGAGAGCCATGTGCTCACAAGAGAGAAAATTGAAAGGTTTTTGAATTGCTGACATACACGTCATTTTCCTTCCTATTCCTGGAATCCATGTAGCTTATGCAAAATTGAAAATATGAAATTGTAGCACTGTACACATTCATGAATCATAGGTAAATCTTATTTTCTACTATTTTTTCTTAAAACCATGGAAAATGATTGTTTTTACACTTTATCATAGAAATAAATGGATTAGATTTTCTATCCATATCATCAAATGGATCAAAGAAAGAAAACTTAAACTAATTTGGATGAGCTAACTCAAAAATATAAAAGGTTATAATCCACTCAATCTTTTAGGTCATGTATACTAACAAATAATCAGTTTGAATGATATTTCCTCATTATATAGCCATTAATATTAGCATTAATTAACTATACTATTAGGTTTCCAGAAAAAAAAAGAGAACAGATTTGTATTTGATACATATTTCATGCAACATCTGAAATGTAAAAGGAATATTAATAGCTGATAAACATTATCAAATAATCCATACAAGTTAAGGAGGGTGTACTATTTAAAATGCATTATTTATGATCATAAGATTAATTACATATTAACTTTTTCAAAGTGGAAAAAGTGTAGTGACTTTCTGATTATATGAGTTATACATACTTATAAGTACTTTAATAAATTAAACAATGGAGAAAACGTGGAAAAGAAAGAAAATCACACCAAATTTCATAACTCAGAGATAGTAATTTATATTTGTCGGTCCTTAGATATTTCATAGACACTTTAGAGTCAATAAATCCAAACCAAAATTAAGACCTTCTATCATATTTCTGCTATTGTCTTCTCTTCCCCTTTCAGAAGTGTCAATCTACCTAGCTCAAGCAGCAACTTCAGGATTAATGCCTGATTTCTTCTTCTCCCCCACTTTCAATATTCAATGGATCAAGATCAATTTGCCTCCCTCAAGCAGTGATATTTATTCACTACCCCTGACCATTTGTACTTCTACCTTCCAGTGTAAGCAAGCTTTATCTCCTGTCTGGTCCATTCAACAGCCTACTATCCAATCTTCCCACATCCTCTTGATTTCCTCTAATCTAGTGGTTCTCAGTTGGGGCAATTTTTTTATCCACAGGCCATTTGTATACCATTTTGGTGGTCAGAAGTAGTGGGGTAGTGCTACTGGCATCTAGCAGGTAGAAGTCAGGGATATACTGATTTTTCTACAATGTTCAGAACATTGCTCTGCAACAAAGAGTTATCTGGCCCCAAATGTCAATTGTGCCAAGGTTAAGAAACATTACTTGAATTTTTCTTATCATGTCTACTGCATTATTTAATAAGAATGCAAGTTTGATTAAGCCAAACTCCTTCTTGAAACATCTTGAATGTTCTCATTGTTTTGAAATCTACGTTAAAAAGTTTGAAGTTAACAGGATTGGTAGTAAGGCAAGGAGTATATAGCCAATGATTCTGTAACATCTTTCTATTTTGACAGATAGTAACTGCACTAGTTGGGGTGAGGATTTAATAATGTGGGTAATGTTGAACCACTACACAATTATAATCCAATTCACTACATTCTGGAATTGTTGCATGGTTTTATATTTATTTATTTTTTAACTCAGAATAGATATACTCTCTTGAAATGTTATATATCACACCTCCCTGTTACCTAACTTCTTCTCTTAAAACTGTAACAGAGCTGAATACTGACAGTTTATATAATTTGTTCAGCTGCTCATCTGTGTAAGATGTTGGAACACTACTTTGAACAGTGAATGATTAATTAAGGGGTCCTCAACTCTGTGCTTCTCTAGAATTATCTGAAGTAAGAACTAGATTTCCAAATTTTTGATATACAATTCTCAATCATAGAAAGGCTCTTAAAGTTTTCTTTAAAGTACCTCTACTCAACGACACTGCTCTTAGTAGTAAGCTTGTTGTTTTGATATGTCAGGTTTGTAAGATATATTATACTTCATTGGCTTTTGTTTTAAAACTGATCCAAAATTGATACTATTTTCCATGGTTGCTATTAATAAATGACAATGTCCCCTTTCAAAATGTTTCCACTATACTGCTTTATGCATTACAGATAGAATTATAATGGTGAGAAATTTTTGCTTTTGGCCCACAATGGAATAACAGGGACAACATTTAATCTCTCATCATAAAACAACTAGAAAATAAGAAAAGAAATATACAAAGTAATGGTTTTCATATATTTTGGAAAATAGGCAACACAATACTGGGATCCTTGAGAAAGGGCAAGAAAGCAAGGCTGGCTCTATAATCCCTCGGTTTCTCCTTGGAGGCCTGTTCCAAATCTCAGTGCCGGGAGGAGGAACCTCATCAGATCATGGTTGAACATTGTGGGGTTAAGATTTTGGAAATGGGGGATTCAGACAGAAGAAAACTCCATAAATCTTCCCAAGTTCCCTCTTGGTTCTCTTTAGAGTTTTAAATTGAGCATGTGTAGGATGAAACTCCATAATGTTGGACAAAGAAGCAAGAGTGAGCTCTGAGCTGAATGGGTTCTAGACATTGTACAACAGGATTGGAAGGTGTTTAATGTCCTACTAGCCAGAGTTGAGACTCCCCACTGATCATTCATGGCATTACTAGACACCTCAAAGAGTGATGCCTTAGACATACAGCTTAAAAAAATAGAAATAGGAGTAAACATTACCTGGAGTATAAGCTACTATATAAGTACACTAATAAAGTTAATCTTGAAAGAATCACACCTAACCTCAAACAGCTTAATTGACTAGTAGAACAAGATCAACACCCTTTAAAGGAAATGGGCAACATAAAATTCACAATGTGTGACTTTCAATTAAAAATTAGTGGGCATGCCATTAAACAAGAAATTTTAACATAAAATCAGAAGAAAGATCAGTGTGTAGAAAAAGATCCACAAGTGAAAGAAGTGAGGGGATTATAAATATGTTCAACTACATAAAAGAAAAGATGAAGACAGTGAAGTGAGAAATAGAAGATATAGAAAAGAACAGAATAAAACTTCTAGAAAAAAATCAATATCTAAAATGAAAAAGTCACTGATGGTATTAGCAGAAGATAAGAGACTCCAGGAAAAAAAAATTAATAAACTTAAATCATAGCAAGAAAAACTACAAAATCAAACGGCGTGATACTCTTCTGCCAGTGAGAAAGAAATGCTGAAAAATAATGAACAGATAATTGTGAATTGTGAAATCATATAAAGCATTCTTAGCATATATGTACCAAGAATTTGCAAAGGAAGAGTGTCAGAAAAAACATTTAAAGAAATAATGGCAAACATTTCAAATCTGATGAAAAGGGAATACAGATCCAAGAAGTTAAAAAATCTCCAAGCAGGATTAAAACACAAAAAACACAAGCCACCTTGTAATGAAATTGCAAAAAAATAGGTGATAAACAGAATTTCATAGTAGTAGCTGGAGGAAAAATATGCATTAGATACCGTACAACAGAGAAAAGATATAAACTTTTTATCAGAAACTATACAAGAGAGAAGACAGAGGAACAGATATTTATGTAATGTACAAAAACAAACAATAATAACCTGTAAACCTATAATTTTTTACCCTGTAATACTGTCAGAAAGCATGATGTAGGCTTAAACCCGACATACCTATAATTACATTAAATGTAAATAGTCTAAACACCAGAATTAAAAGTCAGATATTGTTAAATTGGATTAAAAACATAAACTCTATACTGTCTAAAGGAAACTCCCTATTAAAAAGGAACAGGTTAAAATTATGGGGATAACCAAGATATACTATGTAAACGATCATCCTAAAAATGTTGACTTCACAACAAGGATAAAGAGAGACATGTCTAATCATAAAAGGTCAATTTATTAATTAGATTTAGTAATTCTAGGTATGTGTGCAATTAATAATAGAGCTTTAAAATGCATGAGTTCAATACCGACAGAACTAAATGGAGAAATTAAATTTGGAGTGTGATATTCTTCTGCCAGTAATTGATAGAATTACTATTGAGGATAGGTAGGCAGAAAATCAGTAAAGATATTGAAGAATAGAATAACATTGTCAACCAGGCTGACCTGATCTAATATTATAGAACATTCCACCTTTCTTTGTAAATTCTTAGTACATATATTAATGAAACTGAAGAATGCACATTTATTTCAAGTGCACATAAAAATGTATTTAAATCTAGACCACATCTGTCATAAATCAAGTCTCAATTAATTTAAAGAATTGAACCTATTCAAAGTATTTTCTTTGTCTACAACATAATTTGGAATAAAACATCATAAGAAATCTAGGAGAACTCTGAGTATTAAGTAATATATTTCTAAATTCATAGGTCAAAGAAGAAATTACAAGAGAAATTAGAAAATATTTAGAATTGGAAGCAAAAATACAACAAAACAAAATTACAGGCTTCAGCAAATGCAACATATAGAGAAAAGTTTACAGCTTTAAATGCTTATAGTAGAACAGAACAAGTTTCAAAATCAGTGATCTATATTTCCACATTAAGAAGTAAGAAAAGAAAGAACAAATAAAATCCAAACTAAACAGAAGGAAAGATATAATTAAGAAATCAATGAAGGGAAAAATGAAAAAACAAAAACAAAAACAAAAAACAAAAATGAATGAAACCAAAAGCTTACACTTTGAGTACAGCAATAAAATTGAAAAACTTCTAATTAAGTTAATCAAGAGAAAAGATAGGTAATACAAATTAGCAATATCATGAAAGACAGAATATCAACATAGATTCAATGGCCATTAAATGGATAACAAGGAAATATTCTGAGCACTTGCATATCAATACATTTTACTGTCTACATGGAATGGGCAGATTCCTTGAGGGGTACAAATTGTCAAGACTGATTCAAGAAGAAATGGAAAATCTAAATAGCTTTATATCTATTAAGAAACTTCAATTAATAACTATAATCTTCCCACAAAGACAACTCAGGCTAAGATGCATTTGCTGGTGAATTCTATCAAAATGCAAGAAAAAAAATATAATTTTACAAAACTGTTTCCAAAAATAGAGCAGGAAAAAAATTATTTCTAGTTCATTATACTCTGAAGTGTAAATCTGCCAAAGAAATTACCAAAAAAGAAAACTTTATATCAAAATCCCTAAAAAATATAGGTGTAAAATATCTTAAATATAGCCAATCAAATCCTAAAGTTAATACATTAAGTAAGTGACCCAGTATTGTTTATACCAGGATGGCAGTGTTGATTTTACACTTGGAAATACATTTTACCATATTAACAGAATAAAGCAGAAAATTCATATGATCTCTAAATTCAACAACCATTCATGAGAAGAACTATCACCAAATTAGGAACAAAAAATGACTTCCTCAATCTGCTAAAGAGCACCTACAGAAAAATACAGCACTGATGCCATACTTTTATCAGACTGAATGTTTTGCTCTAAAATTGGGTATAAGGCAAGATCGTCCTCTCCTATCACCTTATTCAACATTTCAGCAGTGAGGTATAAAAAAGAAATAAGACACAATGAAATTGGACAGGAAGAATCAAACTATCTTTATTTGCAGATTACGTGACTGTTATTTAGAAAATGCTATGAAATATGCTTCAAAACTATTATATTTAATAAATGAATCTAGCAAAATTACAGGACAGCAAGTCAATATACAAAACCAACATTATTTTTATTTACTAGCAATGAACAATTGGAGATAAAATAAAAAGTAGTGTTTATAATAGTAACATCAAAACCATAAAATACTTAAAAGGCAATTTTAAGACAGTATGTGTAAGAATTATATACTGAAAACTACAAAACATTGCTAAGAGAAATTAAAGAAAACTGAAATAAATAGAAAGCTATATAAGATGGATTGAAAGTCTAGATTTTTAAAACATCAGTTTTCCAAAAATTGATCTATGGAGTCAGTACAGTCTGAAACAAATTTTCTGCAGGTATTTTATAGAAATTGAGAAGCTGACTCTAAAATTTATATGGAAAAACAAAGGACCTAAAATAGCCAAAAGAATTTTGAAAAAAATTATGACAAATATTAACTGATTTCAAGACTTACTGTAAAGCTATAATTAATGCTTTGTGGTACTGACATAAAGATAGACAATTACAAGAATGGAACAAAATAATATAGTTCAGAGACAAAGTCATGTTTGTCATATATTGTCAATTTATGTTTTTTACAAGTGTGTCAAAGTACTGCACTGGGGAACAACAATCTTTTTATCAACTTGTGAGAGAACAGCTGAATGATTATCCATATGCAAAAAAGGAAGCTAGATTCTTACCTCATATGATACACAAAAATGAACTGAAAGTGGATCAGAAAGTAAATGTAAAATTGAAAAGTATAAAACAAAACCCAGAAGGGAAGAAAAATTTTTCTTCATCTTAGATAGAATTTTTGGAATAGGATATAAAAGCACAAACCATGAAAAGAACAAACCGAATATATATGCCATATATCATATATCATATATATATATCATATATATATACACACACACACATAAATTTCTCTCACAAAAGAGTTAGGAAAATGGCAGGGAGAAATATTTTCACTATGTATATCTGATGAAGGGTCTATGTCCAGAACATGTGAAAAAATCTTACTACTCAATAATAAGACAAGCCAAAAAATGGCCAATAATGACATAAAAGTTGCTCAATATCATAAGTCTTCTGAAAGATGCAAATTAAAACTACAACTAAATACCATTACATAATACTATAATTATTAAAAGAATATGAAGTATCTATAGAAAAACTTGTACACAAATGTTATATCAGCTTTATTTATGATACCATTGATTGGAAAAATCTCCAATGTTCTTCAGTGGTTGAGTGAATAAGTGGCTGGGTGTAACACAATGGAATACTACTCAGCAGTGTAAAGGAACAACCATACTGATACAAGCAACCATATGAATGAATCAGAATAGAATCCTGTGAGCTAAAGAAGTCAGATACAAAGACTGATATAAAATATCATTTATATGAACACCCTACAAAAGGAAAATATAATCTAGAATGAAAGAAAGCAGGTCATTGTTTGCCTGGGGCTGGGATAGAAGGAGAGGGATTGATAGAAAGGGATACATGGGACCTTTGGGGTGATGAAAGCACTCTAGGTTATGGTTAAGATTACAATTGTGTATACAGTTGTCAAAACTCATTCAAATGTACAGTTAAGTGGGTGCATTTTATTTTGTCAAGAAAACTTAGGTTGCTATCCTTAAGTGTATTTACAGGGACAAGGTATCAGTAGATATTCTGGAGCCTCAGAATATACGTGAACTTATTTATAAGGATGCACAGTACAACCTGGGACTCTTAAAAATGATTCAGTAAATGTGTGGGTGTGGAGGTTGGAGCTGTGGCAATT
Organism: Phataginus tricuspis; assembly: GCA_029783875.1. Classification (NCBI taxonomy): domain Eukaryota; kingdom Metazoa; phylum Chordata; class Mammalia; order Pholidota; family Manidae; genus Phataginus; species Phataginus tricuspis. The sequence goes on from JAQQAC010019963.1 coordinate 16,226,085, forward strand.
TATACATGGAGATACAGTAAAATCTGTTGCGGTAAAAATCCTGATGTGACCTTATTCATTTATTCATTTCTGCAGACTCTTAAGATCTGCAGAAGTTATATGAAGTACATCCAAGGAAGCAGAATCATATTTTTCCTTAAGCTTAAAAATAGTAGTTGATAAGATTTTCAAATAATTTAATTGTGGTCTTCCCTAGAAATAGAGCAAGGAATGTATCACATATCTTGAAACATCTGTAGTGTGTAATAAATTCAGTTTGCACAGATATTTATGATTAGTGGAGTAATAAAAATAATTTTGGCCCATAAAGCAATATACTGAAAAGTTTACACAGAACCATAGTGTCGGAGCTAGAAAGGACCTAAACATATTTAATCCGATTTTTTCATGTCAAATGTGGCGATAGACTAGTTCGTTGCATGATGGTCCCTGCTTTTTTTTTTTTTTAAATATCTACCTAGGCTTTTGACATGTAATTTTGGAGTTCCTCACATAAAAGTGGAGTGTATTTCCTGACCCTTGGCATTTGCATTGGCCACGTGACTTGCTTTTGTTAATAAAATAAGGCAGAAGTGACAGTGTCCCAGTGCCAAACCGTAAGTGGAGTCAGAGTGGTTCTCTTGGGCTTCTGTCATCACCATGCAAAGAACATGCCTTGGTTAACCTATTGGTCTAACAAAGAAAATAAGACAGGGGGCCCAGAGCTGCCCCAGTTAAGCTGTCCCATCTAAGCCACATCTAGAACAGCAGATCACTAGGCAACCTGCAGAAGCAATGTCTTATCAGTGTTTTCTTATTGGTTTTCTTATGTCCAATAAAAAAACTTACTTTGAGGGAGTCTGAGGGTGGTGTAACATAAGTTGTGGAGCTACACGTACTCAGTAAAATCTAGTGTTTCTCCAGCAGTAGAGAATGTTCTTGTACTAATGTATACAAGAGTGTAAGTTCCAAAACGAAAACATAAAACAAAATTAGCTTTGATGCATGCTTAACCTACCAGAAGCTAAGTATTTTCAGGTGTTTGAATGGTTTATTTTTGGGATAGCATAGTTTGAATGCCAGCTCTTTTATTGTATATTAAATGTGGCTGTATTGTCATTGACCCTAAAGCTGTGGGGAATATAGGAGGCAATTTTTAAAAGAATGAAAACCCAAGAGAAATAGTCTTGTTTTTTGGGAGAAGATAATCCTTGCTGTCCTTATCTCAGAAGTCATTATTTTAAAAGAAGTAGGATAAAATGTCTTTTTTCAGTTGAGTGAGTAGGAAGACTAGAGGAATCATCAGGATATGAAATATAGAAAAAGTTAGTGTGATGTTCTGCTTTGCATAGCCCAGTACTGCCTTCTCTTATCAGTGTGGCTACTAGCTCGCATGGCCAAGACCATCAGGTGACCCGTAAGCTAGCCTTAGGGGAGGTCTGGGAAAGTGAATGTAAAGCACAGAAGAGACCCTGAATAAACCATCTCAAATAACTATGGAGCAAACATAAAATGAGCACAGCAGCAGACTCACAGAACCCACGAATGGACTAACAGTTACCAA
>JAQQAC010019963.1:16227727-16256314 GCA_029783875.1 Phataginus tricuspis
GTGGGGGGGACCTGATGAAGCAGGTAGTTTAATCATCACAATATTGCTCGTGTAATTGTAGGTTAATGATACTAAAATAAAATAAATTGTAAAAATAAATAAATAAATAAATAAATTATACCAAATGTGAAACAGATAAATGATAAGTTGAATTAGTAGCAGCATAGCCACTAACACCATATAAAGGGTAACCCTTACGGATTTGAAATCTGACTTCAGTAAAGCAAAGAAAGGAATTTTGTAGTCAGCAAAATTAAAAAAAAAATCAGCCTGGTGAGGACTACCATGAATTCTTAGATAACCATCATAAGGCTTGGCTGGGGGCCATGCTGCTCCTCAACAGTCTGACAGTGGGTAAAATGAACTAAGTGAACCAAGTGAAGCTAAAATTTATTGCACTGAGGGGCTGGCCTCAAAGGGAGTAGCTAATTGTCCTATGCTTTTAGTATTAGAAAACAAAACCATCTTGAGCCAGCTTCAAACCAACCAACCAACCCTCCCGTGAAAAACGAAAAACACGCAAAAAAAAAAAAACCTATTGATTGGAATGAGGCAGAGTTATCTTTTAACAGGAGTTTACGGTGCATGGCTTGGTCTTACGCAGGCTTAACTGGAAGTCTACTTTGCCTCTTTCTTCCTGGGTCCCTCTGGTCTCTTGGCTCTGATTTTCTCTGTGTGCTTGGCAGCACTCTCCACTCTCAGTGATCTAGCTTTACCTTCTCCTGGCTGAGCCCAGGACGTGATACTAGTTTCATTCCTGTTGTTCTGCATGACTTCACATGAAGCGGACTGCCAGCCTGACCTAGAATCTCAAATTCCAAACTTCCTGGAAATATGATTTCATTGGTTTAGCTCAGTGCTGTTACATGGCTGATCTATCAGTTATGCCCAGAACGGGGTGTTTGTGTGGTCGTGTTGTAGAAATTGCCTGCCAGAGGCATTGCTCCTATCTGCGGGCGGTAGGGTCAGTTGCCATAGGAAGAAAGTCATCATGGCTTGGGGGACATGGCTTGAGGCATCTCCCCAGTTTTATTCTTAGGCTGTTCAACAGATGAGTAACTCCTTCTTCCCACATATTCATAGATATTCTTGAGCATGTACCTGATCACAAAAGCACTCCATTATTTTCTGATGCATGGCAACTCGGGCCCAGGCAGCTATGGTGTCCAGAAGAAATCCTCAACAACTATGGCTACCTGTAACTTACAGTGTGAAAGAGGATGGAAGAAAAAACTCTCATTAAAAAAAAAAAAATCCCATTTAGCAAAAGAGGCAAAAACCAACATCTCCAAAATAGCTTGTGCAACTTTGTGTCTAAAGGATAAATCTCGAAATGGACATACAGGAAAGTAAATGAAAGGATGGACAATTTATTGTAGCAATGGGTGTGAACTGGCTTATAAATCTGACCCCTATTTTGTTCCCTACTGAGTGGCTTTTTCTTGCTCAGGGTCTCCAGGGAACCACTGGGAAAATTTGGGGGTCAGATACTATTTTGGGATGATATGTGGCCTTAGCAAACTACTTCTTTGTGTCTTTGTAACTAGTCCTAGAGCATGCAGAGGGCCTAGAGCAAGCCTGTAATCTCTTTTCTGTAGCTGGTGTTTTTCTGATAGTACCACTTCTATAACAATTTCAGTTTCATTTTGGAGTCTTTGCCTTACTGTAAGACTGCTCAAGAATTCTTGAAAAGTCATGATCTGGATATTTGAATTAAAAACCAGATTTGGGCCAGGGTAGTATGAAACTTCAATTTCTTAGCTGCAAATCTGACTGTTACTCTATCTCTGTTATTCCCTTCCAAATGGCCTTAACCTCAGGGTAGCACAGAGAATAAAGACTTGAAGATAGTGGAGAATCTACATTCCATCTTTAGAAATCAAGGTGTTTGGTTTTATTTTTACTTTATGTGTGTTTTGATTTATTTAGGTTATTTTCAGTCAATTGGAGCTGGGCTGTGGACAAACTATGCTGTAGTCCTTGGAGGGGCCTGAGTAATGGTCCCACAGTGGGCCATCTTAGCCATTTCTATTCTAATTGCCAGTAACCTACATTCTCTCACGCAGCTCACTAAACGTTTTTACGGTACGGGATTTATTAGCACAGGTAATTCTAGGTGTTGACAGATAAACTCCCAAATCATGTTTTAACATAGTAAAAATTTCTAGGTCACAAAGTCTAGTTGGCTACTAGTGAAGAGGACAGTCATTTAAGGACTTGGGCTGACTCTGTGCCATCTTAAAAAATTTGCTTGCAAGGACTTTGTGGTATTCTACTTCCAACTAGTAGATGCTGGAAGAGAGAGAATTAATCATGAGGGCTTTGCATGGCCAAGATCCAGAAATGGAAGGCCCCTTCCCATTGTCCAGAACTGTCACATGCCTGCATCTAGTTGCAGGGGATGAAAAGTCTAGCTGTGTGCCCTGAAGGAAAACAACATTTATTTGGTAAATGGCAAGCCAGTCTCTGCCATACAACAGTCCTCTCTTTTAGTGACCTAATAACCATTTGAGACTTTTCTCTGCAGAGAGACACCCCCAAGTCCCATCTGTCCACTGCTTCTGCTCAGACACTACCATTCCCAGGTGGTGCTCAGTCATTTCCATCCGGCTAAAGAGTGGTGTGAGTGGATTATGTCACTGGATAAAGTGATGTTAGAACTAAAAAGATGAGTTATCTATTCCATCTTTCCTCTACATAATTGTGAATTAGCCACAGGTAATAGCAATAAAACCCCCATGCAGAAACAGGTTAAATGGCAGAGATATGGCAATAATTGGCCCAAATAAATAACAAAAATCTTACCCAAATAGTGAGGAATGTTCCTTAATTAGACCCTGTGTGCTTTGTTGGAGAAACTGACTTGTTTGTTGTTCTCTGTGGACTGAGGCTCCACCTTCTGGGAGTTGATTCCTTTTTCATTATCCTCCATGGCCACTTCTGGAATTGACAATGGACTATTCTCTCCTTAGGGGCTACATGGTCTCCAGAGCCCATTTCCTGCTGGCGCAAAGTCAAGAGCCCCCAAACTGTATTAAGACTGCTACAGATAAAGGTGTGTTAGGTCTGGCATTTGCTTTTGGTAATACAATCCCCTTATAGACTCAGTAGGCTGCGGATCTGCTTGCTTTCGGTAGGCTTTACGTGCCAGTGACCACCCGCCAAATTCTTTTCCCGCTGTAATTCTCAGGCTCAATTTATGTCTTTTCTTTCTTGCCCTCATGCCTCCTTCTCAGTTTACAGCAGGTCACTTCAGGTCCTTCTGAAATAAACAGGTGGGATAGCTATAGTCCGAATCTGACCATTTCTGTGGGGCTAAGTATTAAGGGGCTTTTGGAGCTCAAATCTTTTTTAGCCTTAACTCTGCTTGCTTGGAAGCTGAAGCAGGCAGTGTTATAACTTTCAAGCCTCTGAATTTCTGGATTCTCTTTCTTCCTGCATCTACCCTAGTGAGGATTCAACGATGAAATCAGAGAGTCAGGGCGTAGTGGAGCCACTGATGGGTTGAGTTTGTGTCCTTCAGTTCATTGTAGGGTATCTGTTAAGGCTGCTGCCTAAACAGAACTTTTGCTTGAGTGAGAAATGAACTTCCAGTATGCTAAGCTTCTGAAGTTTTGGTGTTGTTTATCATAGCAGTTAACCTACCTTTACTGATTATAGTGGCAAAGCATAGAATTCTCTTATCATAAACTTTTTGATCTAGACATTAGCCATCTTTATGTATGTGCCCTAATTTTCTCCACATTCTGTGTAAAAAGCCTGGATTAGAGTTTGTCTCTTTCTGGTTCATATACTCAAAGCATCTGAGACTTACAAGCACATTCTCATATTTTTCCAATATCCTTCTAAAGACTGCCAGCCACAGGCCCAGCACAGGAGGAATGCTTGTAGTCGTGCTGTGGGCCTTGGCCAATACCACACTTTCTCTTAGAGTCTATTACTAGGGACACCATTTCCTGGCATGAATGTATTATAAGGATTCAGAGATTTGTATAGACTGCAAAGGTGGAAAATAGAGATGAGCTTGAAAATGGAAAGCCATCAGGAACTAAAAAAAAAAAAAATGAGGAACCCAGGCACTCTTTCCAGGGGCTACCTGGTCTTCAATTCTGCTTCTCCCTGCATGTCAGCTTAATTCTTATCTCCTGCTGACTGTTTTCCTGCAGCTCTGCTGGCTGCCCTGCAGTTCTGCAGTTACATTACCTCGATCCAAGTGAATATCTGTCGCTGAAGGAAAACCCCTTCATCCCAATTCTTAAAGCTCAGAGTGAGAATCATGTTGATCTAATTCAGTCTAACTCCCATGTCCATCTGTAGCCTTTAAACTAGACAGTTGGGTCATGTGATACAAACATGGCTGCAGGGGGCCCAGTCTTCTGAAATGTGGGGAAAATTCCAGAAAACCATATTCCCAGAAATGTGAGACTACAAACCTGACAGATACTTTGTAAAATTTGTATGTTAACCAGCCACAACATTCATGGGGACTGATACGTTCATATCCGCTCTGGGCTAATGGCTGATGTCTACATATAAGAGAAAAAAGAACATTTTATGCAAATAAATAGCCATGGAATCAGAGATCCTATGGTGTGGCTAAAACAATTAGACTTAAAGTCAAAAGACCTGGTATCAATTGTGGCTTTGCTCTTATGTGGAAGTAGGATATTACACAAAACATTTAACCTCATTAAGTATCATATTTTAGTGTTTGAAATTGGGCTAAGGGTCTCACAGTTACTCTTTTTTGATTTGATAGGACTTAACTAATGGTTTCAACTATATATTTTGACAAATACTTACTGTCACTGTGCAGATGGTCATAGTTTTATTTTTAAGGCCTCAGGCTGTCTATCTGATGGATTGAGTGAACAAATATATTCTAAACACTCAAATTCATTAACCTTATACCAGTCCCCACACGCTAATGTCAGTGCAACAGGATCTTTCCCAAACGGGCACTAATTTCTAAACAATCTGATGTGGAAAATCTATAAATTAAACCTTAATTCATTATTAAAACCATATTTGCTTAGATCACACAACTGCCAAATCTGAGAGTATTATCTGGCACAAATGAGGTTTGCCTAAATGTGTTTTTAATCACTTTGTTTTCAGTGTACCGTAAGTGTCTTATCTAATCTAAATAAATGTTGGTACTAATTCAAACAGCAGTCAGACAGTCTCTTCGCTGCACTTTGCTAGTGCTCAAGAACTCTGACTGTGTCTACACGGCATCTAAAAGCACTGCTGGAGGCTCAAGTGTGAGGCGGTGAAGTGAGTAGTTTGCCTTGTGTAGCTTCCTTGGAGCCGACCAGGGGCCCAGAGAAGAGTTTTTGTATTACTAACTGTCTAGCTGCATAGTTAAATGTCAACCTTACACAACCCTACAGTGAGGTAAGACAGTATAGAAGATTCTGGAAGTATATCCTTTCCTTCATAAAATTAATCCATTTCCTGTGAGTAGTGTGTTCTTTCAAGGCCCCATTCTCCAGTGGAACAGTAGTAAATTAATCTAAAGCTAAACGGATAATGCCACTTTCCTGATGGCATTTTGTTGGCTACAGGTGTTAACCTGAACCTGTTATTGAAGCCGCCATGATCATGGTTATGCTTGAAGTTCTGGCTATGGTTCCAGTTACACTTGCCTCTTAAACTTCATTTCTTGCCACTAAAGTTTTACCTTCAATTATTGCTTAACTCCATATGCTTACTAGGCTATTCCACACAGATTTTTACATTATTTCTTGTAATTCCCTCTCCATTTTTGACCTGTCTTGCCAATGGGTTTCAGCCCCGGGCAAGTTCACTATGGATTCAATGTGACCAAAGAAATGACAGTACAACGTTCTTGGAGTGAAAGGGTTATACCCAACTTTATTTTCATGGTGGCAGGTCAGTCACTAAAATCTCGTTCACTCAGAGTGAGTCTGCATGCAGCAAGCCGGTCTCTACCTCTGGGCCTCTCTGCGCGCACAGCCGTCCTCTGGGTCTCTGTCTTCAGCGCTACCACCACTCCAGCCTTTGCTCTGCTCTCCTGCAGCAGCCGTGCTACTGTGTCATCTTGTCGCCCACACCACTGGGTGGAGATCTTTATATAGAGTTAATAGCAACATATTGCACACATGTGGGTAGTGAGCTAGCTACCCAGGGCCAGGTGAGAATCCTGGCCACAGGAACTTTCATGTTATCCACAGCCCCCGTGCAAACACTCTGTGAAGAATCTCTATACGAAATTAAGTGCAGTGATTTATTAACCCTCTTTGGTGTCTCAACTATTTATTACATGTCTCCAAAATAACACTCATCAAAATGTATTGCAATTATTTTTTTTTCATGTTTAACATCCCACTAGATACTGTGAACTATTGATAAAAAATAAATGTATCTTGTTTTTTAGCATGTACTTAATCCCTACCAGGTTACCTGGCACTTAGAGTGTGCTCAAAATATTTTTGTTGACTAGAAAAAAAAGTAACAATCTTTGCTAACATCCTGGATAATCAGTGTGTCAACTCCCAAGGAAACAGCTTTTGACCAAGGGAAAATAGATTCGCCTAACAAATTATTGTGTTTGGATACAAATTTTTATCTAGAAGCAATGTTTCCATCTTCTGCACACATAAAATCATAGCTCAAATACTGATAGCTGGATTTAATATTGTTGCTAGCCTTAAATATTGGGAAAATGGTTGAAATATTTTATTATCTGACTATCAGTCCTTGGGCCACTGGCATTGTGTAGGGTAACTGGAACTTGGACAAGATGTTTGAGAACAATGCCAAACACAATCAGTGCTCCTTATTGCCTTGTTGTGGATAAAATGAGAGTTCCTGTGGCCAGGATTCTCACCTCGCCCTGGTTGATTAGCTCACTGCACACCTGTGGGCAATAGATGGCTGTTGACTCTAAATAAAGAGCTCTGCCCAGTGCTCTGGGTGCAACACGGTGGCATGGCTGCAAGGCTGGAGGAGAGCAGAGCAGAGGCTGGCGTGGTGGCAGTGCCAAGGACAGAGGCCCAGAGGATGGCTGTGTGGATGGCTGTGCAGACAGAGGAGCTCAGAGGCAGAGACCAACTTGCTGCATACAGACTCGCTCTGAGTGAATGGGATTTTAGTGACTGACCTCCCACCTGGAAATAAAGTGGGGTATAACTCTTTCACCCCAAGAACGTTTTGCTGTCAATTTCTTTGGTCACATTGAATCCATAGCGAACTTGCCTGGGGCTGAAACCCATTGGCAAGACACTTGTATACAACAAATCAAGTTTGTTTAGAGTCAACATTTTCTCATGGGAAGAAGAAGAAAAAGTCTAATTATTATTAAGAACCAGTACATATAAGGAAAGTAAACCTGTAAACTGACAGAACCCCATTCACATTTTTTTTTCCTTGTTAGTATTAAGTATATAGAAAAGACCTGGGAGGATGTGTAATGATAAGGTTGTTTCTGGTTTGAAAGAATGTGTAACAAGTTAAGATTGTTTTATTTTATTAGCCAACAGTATTGACTGTCTCTCCCCTACTCCAACATTTTTCTTCATATAGGCAAAAAAAACCAAAAATGCTTTTTGGCTGACATTGTAGCCCTTTAAGTAACAAATAGTCATACTGTCCTGGTTAAATGTTTAGAAGAGCACACCTGTAGATCAGCAGCATGCTCAGGTGTTTTGGCTTGTAACTGTGGTTGCACGAGTAATCTGAGCTTAATTCTAGCTCTTTCATGGAAACTTTAACAGTATTAGTCACAGAGTTGAGGTAATAATTCTTTGCCCCCCAAAAAGGCTAATCCGTAAGTAGTATAATTTAGGGACAAAGGCCCTGGTATCTTAGCGTGAGGTGTTGCATTTGGAGTACGATTGTGTAAAAGTGTGTTCTGTTGTATTGTTTTCATGTCTTCATGTGCCTCTTAAACTGTCCTTCCTTGCTCAATTTCTATGCTCCTTTGTAGGACTGATGATCTAAAAGTGATTTTTGGGTGTAAGCAAGTGAAAATATATTATGGTGATGCCTTAGTTCGTTTGGGCTGCTGTAACAAAAATAATTTAGACTGAGTGGCTTAAACTACAAACACTTAGTTTTCACAGTCTGGGGGCTGGGAAGTCTGAGATCAAGGCATGTGTGGACTTGGTGTTTGTTGAGGGGCCACTGCCTGGTTCACAGGCGGCTGTCTCCCACTGTGTCCTCATGTGGTAGAAGGGGTGAAGGAACCCTCTGAGGTCTACTTTATAAGGGCACTGATACCATTCATGCACACTCCAGTCTCATAACCTAATCATCCCCAAAGGCCCCTCCTGATACCATCACATTGAGCGCTTGGATTTCAGCATATGCATTTTGGGGGTGCAAGAGCATTCAATCTGTGCAAATGATTAAATAATCCTTTATTAATTACATTTATTGAGCTTGTTGAGGGAAGCCTAAGGAATAAGGGCCTGATTTCCTTGGCTACTGTTTGTTTGTCCCCATCCCTCCACATAGTTTTGTGTAGTATTAATATGGTATTGAACTTTTATTCCCTTTTGCTTTTTACATTTTTACCCACAGAGTCCTGCTGTGTCAATGTGTATTTCCTTCCATTAGTATTTTTCAAAGTGTAGTTGGAGCAGCAGCATCTGAAAAACTGTTAGAAAGGCAGATTTCCTGTCCCCAGCTGAGATTTACCGAATCAGAGACTATGGAGGCAGGGCCCGGAAATGGGCTTAGCCAAGCCCTCTGGGTGACCCATGATGTGCACGGAGGTGTGAGAGCCTCTCAGGCGTTCTTTAACTTTGGCCCTTCTTCAGTTGGCATGTTGGGCTCACGTCATCTTAATGTTCTCCAGTTTTGTTCTATGACCTGTTCTTGAAAGTCACATAGTTTCACTTCTGATGTACTCTCTCAGTCAAAACAGTCATGAAGTTCTGCCCAGGTCCAAGGGTAGGGGATACAGACTCCGTCTCTTGATGAAGGAGCAGCAAAGTCACATTATGAAAAGTGTTTTCAGGATGGGAACTAGCCAATCCATCCTTGAAAAATACAGTCAACAACACCCTGTGAAACCTAAACATATATAGAAATGTAAGACTGAGAATAAATGGGATTATCGCGTTTGAAACAAAACATCAATGAATGAATAGCTAACAATGGAATTAATCTTCATGGACAAGGACAAGGAAGACTTTTGTTTTAGAAAGATTAGATGTTTCTTTTCCCTTTAAAAATTCCTCCTATTGTATTTAAAAAGTTCAAACAAGATGATAATTTCCCAGTATTCTGGCCATAGTCTATAAAATAAAATAAAAAATATTAAGAAGAGAATAGAAAAACTCATCTACCAATTAATAGAAATTGATACATAGGTTTATAGTCTCCCTGGAAAGGAATATATGGGTCCTGTGAAGTATTAATCAAAGCCTGTGAGATAATACAACTGGGGAGGCCTGAACCAACATGCATAAAGCACTCATTTGGGAAGAGATTCTGACAATTGAAACTTGCCCTAAGAGGATAGTGGAAGAAGATTTTCTAGGATATTGTACAAGCAAACACAGGGAAACCAAAACACAGCACCTTGGAGTAAATAAAGAAGTGGGGGTCAAGCAAGCAAACAGAACAAGCCACCTAGTGATTGGGAAGAAGGAGAAAATCATGACCTTCGCAATGGGAGGCACGTAAGAAATCCTGAAGTAAGAGGGGAACCTAAGGCCTTGGATCTGTTCTAGGTTAAACCTACTTTGAGGCTTCAACAATGTAGATGTCTCCCAATGACCTTACGGTTGAAATTATTTATTCCTGAGTGGTTTTTTTCTCTATGCTACTTGTAGTTTTCTCCTTCAATTGAAGTTCTGGTCGGTAGGTGTGCTCTGCGCAGACCCTTTACCTGGCAAGTGCTGTTTACAGCTCAGTGGCCTCGTGTTACGGTAGTGAACCCAAATTGTCCACAGGTCCAACACGGGAGAGACAGGACCTGAACTCCAGAGTAAAGAGAGCAGCGTTATAATTGCCACATATAGCCTTTCATTCTACCTCCATATTTTTTTTTCCTGTTGCAAATAACTAAAAAGGATATAGACAAGTGAGTATATTTATTGTGAGAAAAATCTGTGATTAAATTTCTAAGTACAAAATCAGCAGCAGCTACAAAGGCTGTCATGGTTTTACCTGAGCTGTTCACCCACTCGAGAGCCAGAGAATAAGGTTCTTCTAGGAAGAATAGTACTAAATTGTAGTGTGGAAATTACCTTATCTCTCTCAATAACTGCTGCTAGAGAGGCATTGACTGACTAAAGAACTAAAGAGCATCCTTTCAAGCCATGCCTACACAAGACGCAATAAACTGTGTGGGACCGAAGAGATAAACCAAAATATTAAAGGCAAATGTAGAGACACACACGCACATATCAAAACATAAAACCTGTTTCCCGAGACAGTTCCTCCTGAAGTTTTCACATCATGGCACACATGGAAAATGGGAGTATTTGTACAGCAGATGGATAAAAAGGTGAGGCTGCTTACTGAAGCAGCCTTCAGTGCCTTCAGACTCTATGGATTCTGTCTTGCTATCCCTAAGGGATTCAGGGGCTGATATTCCGAGCATGGATACTCTATTTCCTGTATACTTGTTATAAAAAAAAAATGAAGGAAAAACTAAAATTTAAAAGTTGTTTTATTTCATATCAACCAAGTTTCATTAGTTTGCTTGTATCTCAGATGCAGATATTTTCCTATGTTACTGATGCAAATGAGTGTTATTTTGGTTTTGCAGGCAGCATAGTCTTGAGCTAGTTCCTGATTCCTTTCCATGACAAAGTTCTAGAAAGGTGAGGGATAGGACTAGCTAGAATGATTGCAGGTTTAAACAGCAATTCTGAGTAAAGAACCAAAATACAATAAATACAGGCCATGCACATATCAATAGGGAAATGAATTTGCCTGTTTGCAATGTTATTTTCATTAGCAACAGGTTGTTTTGGTTAGCTCTATAAAATGAGGACGTCATTCTTGACATACTGTTCCTGTCACACTTGTTTACAATGGTTCAGTAATCATTAAGATACAAGCTAGCAGCGTGCTGTGCATGTGAGGAGTTATAGCGCCACACAAGTAGCCATGTTTACTTAATTTTAAAGATAGCACAGTAATTTTCCACTTAAATTTCTCTCTGTGAGTCTATACTAGAAACTTTTTCTTGGTTATAGGTTTTGCTGCTTTAACATTTGTTGTTTTGGTTATGCATTGCTGGCCTTATTTTCCTTTATGCTCTATTTCAATTAGATATTTGCAATTATGCAGTGGCTTTGAGAATGTACCTTAAAGGGAATTTTCTGTTTTCCCAGATAAGTTTTTGAAGCTCCTTTCCATGTTCAGGTAACTATGTCTTGCAGCTTTATTGATTTGGGCCTAATTACCTGACCCAATTTGTGTCATTTTTTTCTGTATTAAGAATGTTTTATAGCTTTTGTCTCAGGCTATTGGTCTTTACTTCATTAATGATTTTTTTTTAAAGGTTACAGACATTTTCTTTTGGAAGAACTATTTCTTAATTCATCATTTTAAAGTTTGCAAGTACATCTTCTATGCATTAAATACTGCTATTATCATTAATATTACTAGCAGGTTTTTAATGAAGTGTCAATACACTGGATAACATAGAGCATGTGGAGGTAGATATTCTTCCTCGACAGCAAGCTAAACATTTGAAAAAAACATTGTACTTTTTTCCTTCCATTTATTTGTGAAAAACAAGCTTTTGGGAATTGATGAAGAGTCTCTTACATTTCATGCCTATGATTTATTATTTCTTTATGTAACTGTGGTGTGAGAGAATCATGCATGCTGAAGCATAATGAAGCAACTGGTTCCAAGAGTTGCATTTTGTCCTAATGGTAGAAGGTTCAAATTCTCCTTTCTTTTCATGTTTGCACATTTTTTGTGATGTGGCATGAATGATCACGGCAGTGATACGTGACACAGGAGGAAACGTCCTACGGTAGAGAGGATACAGGTGGGCTCTAGTATTTGCTGTCGTGCTCCCTGTCTCTTTCCTATAAAGCACTTTGAGGAACACATGCAGAGGCTCCCCAAGTTGTGATGGTGGAATACAACCAGCCAAGCTGCTGCTTCAGAGCATGCAGGAAAAGATAAGAAATTGTGGGCCAGGTATTTCCAGTTGTGTCTTGAATTCTAGGTTAATGGCATGCTTCTTAGGATTTGCAAACATGGATAAATGACAGTCAACAAAAGCTTCCCACCTCTAAATTGTTCAAGGGGAGATGACAATATCCACTCAGGACAGGTATCTGACACGTGGGTCCTTGAAGGGCAGCAGTGAATATTGCAACTACCGTAGAGTATATCAGATGGTTTGGGTGGGGTGAGTGTGTGTCCTACCCAGCTCTCTCCCTTATGCCAGCTCTAAGTAATACAAAGCCTTGAGAATTTTGCCTTCTAAATGTTTTCAAATATGTCTCTTCCCCATCTTCAAATGCTATCTTAGATGAGGCCCTCGTCACCTTGCAGCCTGACCACTGAAAGAGTCTATCAGCCAGTTTTTCCAGCTTCAGCCTTGATCCCTTCAAATCAGCCCTTCACTGAGCCATCAGATGGATCTGAAATAAAAACCTGAGACTGTCATTCTTTGTTTAAAACTTTGAGTGGCTCGCATTGCCCATAGGATACAGTCTAGGTTTCCTGACATAGACACCAAAGCTCTGCGCGATCCCTTTGGCTTTCCCGCCACCCTCCCCTTCGGCGGCACTGAGCACCTCCTTCCTCCTGCCTTTGCTCAGGATGCTCTATGTGCTTTGAATTTATTTTTTCCCCTATTTATGTTTGGCTTTTCTTCACCCTTTAAAATTCTACACAAATATCAGCTCCTCCAGGAATGATCCCTACTCCCTTCCAGGCAGGATTAAATGCCCCCGCTCTGGGCCCTGTATGCTTACCGAGCGCTTACTTTATAATGACACTTCCTATGTCATCTATGTGTTCCTCATCACTATATACTGCAAGCTTGTCGAGGGCAGAGACTCTGTTTTATTCTTTGAATTCTCTTCTTTACTAGTTACATGACTCATTAAAAACAGTCAGTACGTGTTTTTATAATGAATGAACTAAAATGCCTCTGGGACTAGATGAAGTCCCTATGAAGCAGGGAGAAGAGAAATCTGGAGTATACCTTTGGAAATTCCCATAAATTATGTCCTTTGTTATATCCCATTTCATTTCTCTGTTCTTGTTCTTATCTTTAGATGAACGGCTATAACTGATTTCCTGCTTTCTCAGAACAACTTCAAATGGATGGTATGGTTCTCAGCACACACTGTGTGTTCAACGAGTATTTCTGATTGACTGATAATCCTTGGGACACCACTGAAATATGACTCAGTGCCAAGGCTGAGCAATGTATAAGAAAAATTGGTTCAGAGTAGAAATATAAATACTCAATATTATATCACAAGGAATGATATTGTACCTTATAGAAAAACATGAACATTTGTGGAGAAAAAGACAAATTGAAAAGCAGAAAAACCCACCCCCTCAGTCCTCATCTTATAATTTATCATCCATCTCTTATCTTCCCAAGCTATCTCACTGTACCCATCATCTGTTTCCTACCACCAATCATTGCATTGGTTGAACGCAGCAGCATATATTTTGTTTCAGTAGCACCAATTGAATGTATATGTAAACAAGAGGGAAAACTGAATGCTGACTTTAACTGTTTACATACATCCTATTACTTATGTAGATGCCAAGGTCATTTTCTTCTTCCTGTCATAACTTTTCAGCTAGACAACTCTTCACTTGGTCAATCAGAAACAGTTATATCATTCTTATATACCTAGAAAGTCAGAACGGTGTTCCATAAAACTGTTCCATGTGAAATTGGCAACAATTAATGCACTGAGCTATTCTTTCTTCATGATGGAAATGTCATTTAAGAAATATGAGGATATAACTTCATTGTACCAGGAGGAAAAAACTAGGCACCAGGAGGATTCTTATTCAAGCACAGATAGCTATTAAAACCTTACCTCAGGTGCCCTGTAGCAGGGCCTCTCTCACATGCTGTCTTATCTTTGACAGCCTGTCTTAATGCTGTGTCTTAAGGCCAGAGACAGGCCACAGCTCAGAAGCATAAGCACTGTGTCTGTTGCACTAGATTCTACAGTAAATGCTTTTGTCCATGAGTCCCTCCAGTCACTTTCTTTATCACTGTATATATCCATGAAGCTCATGATGGTTGACATTTATCAATCAGGGGAGGTTTACTCTCCCCCCTTGCCACTCACAAGGCACTTAAAGAATTGAGGCAACACAATTCCACTGGATTGTATCTTTGGCCACAAAAGGATGTTTCACATGTATCTGCAGAGCAGCAAGCTAGCATGAAATGAGGCATGGTTAGTTCCAGTATATACTTGATCTTGTTAGCAGAGATAAAATTCCTTGCTGGAATATCTAAAATTCTTAATAAACTTTCCTGGAAGCCTGTGAACTCCTTGACAGCATAAGAGAATTTAGGAGAAAGAAATAAGCATAAATATGTCATGTTTAAGAGGACTGATTGGGGCTTCTGGGGGACATGGGAAGAGTTGCTAAACACTGGCATGGCTCTTTTCCCTGAACATTGAATATATTCTCTGAATATTGTGTATACTTACCTAAAATATGTAAAATATATGAATGGAGGGAAAATTAATCTGTAAGGAGACCACGGGTCTTGAACAACTCCTTAACCCACATTATAAAGAGTATCGGACAGATACAAGAAAATTTGGAACAAAATGAAAGACTGTGACAGTCAACAGTTACTCCCAGATGGTGAATATGTTGTTGCTTTCAATAAACTAAGTAACAGAGTGGTGAATCGCTCTGACAGTAGACCTTATCTTGGAAAGACAGGGACTGGGGACCTGGGGGAACCAAGAGTGAAGTGCAGTGTGGAGCATGCTGGTTGAGGTCTGTACTCATTGCATAGAGAGCTGTGGAGATCCCACATCGTCGTAACTCACACAGAGAGCTCGAGCAGAGGCACCCTGGTGTCAAGTGATATTTCAGAGGAAGCAAAAGGAAGACAGGCCTTGGTGGCAGAACAGTAAGCCGTCTGAGAAGACACAGCTCCTGGAACGATGTTATCTCACCCCAAGGAATTGACCACACCCGCCGAGCAGAGGATATAACAGATTTGGAATTTTGAGATACACGTTTGTACGTCAGCTGCATCCTGCCCCAAGGCATTCATCGCTTCCACTGTTTTCATGCCTCCAACACTCACAAGCAGTGAGAGTGAGCCAGAGAAACAAAATAAACAGTCTTTAGTTCTCCAGCTGGAGACATAGAGGGGTGTTTCTAAGGGCATCTCATCTGAAAACGAGGCCAACCAGTGAGAGTCCACACACACTGTTTTTCTGGATATTACAAAACAGATACTGTGGTCTGCATTTAAAGATGATTAATAAATAAAAAAGATCTGGTTTGCATAAAGCATCACAAAAACAAATGAAGGAATGGGTTAACATTCAAGACTATTAAGGTTGAATTTTATAAGAGGAAAACTATTCAGAAAAGAAAAGACAATTTTAGAAAAAGATTTTCTGCAATCTCAAGGAAATGAAAGAGAACTATAAACTTCTTTCGATGAAACAAGGGATCATATAAAATACAGGAGTTATGACAAATCCAGGGAAAGAAGTTGAGGTGACACATAAAATATGAAAAATACTTTTAAAAAATCATTAGTTTTTAAGAAAGAACTGGTAAAATGAAAATCAAGAAAATGAACACCAATAATAAACACTAAAAAACAAGGACATGATATGGGTGGTAGGATAGGTAAGAGCATACGTATTACAAAAGGAATATTATGAGAACAAAATGACTAGAGAGAAAATAATAGGTATGCAGAAATGGCTCTATATACATTTATTAAATGCATATGGCCAGGCGTGTCTCTCTCTTCATGGAAAGATCTTTGGGCTTCTAGAGGGGTCTCGATGTGGGTTAGTTTGGGTCTCCTCAGGACACTTGGCCTGCTTAACCTATGACTGGACCTCTGGGAGCTGATGTTTTAAGAAAACAAGGCAGAAGTGCCTGGCATTTTTATCACCTACTCTGAAAAGTCATTTTGACTCACATCTCCCAGAGTCACAAGCCTGCCAATATTTCAGGTAAGGGACCATACACCCCGCCCCTTTATGAGTGGTGACATCACATTTTAAGAAGAGCATGTGGACGTAGAGGATACTATTGTGATGATTTTGAAAACACAATCTGTCACACATATGGAAAGCGGTTACTATAAGTATAGTAAGAATTGATGATGAATTAATAGAGAATAATGGGCAGAGAGATAACATGGTGACAATCTGAACTTTAAGGTTAAGGAAAGACAATATAATCATTCTGGAATAAGAAAAATCACATGTGAGGGGAAATTCAGACTTATCTGAGGCTCCCACACTAATGTTCAAGAAGGGGAACTAACTGAGCACTTCCTCTAGAGTTATGAAGAAAAAAGACTTTTCCCAATAACTTGTATCTAGTCCACCCATGCAAGTTTCATATATAAGGATGATAGGAAGATATTTTTTAAATATGTAGAGGATCAGAGTATATGTCATCTATTAACCACTAAGAAAAATCTTGCTGAAGACCAAGCCTAAACACATTAAAAATAGAAGAATAAAAATTCAAAATAAATCATGAATAGGTTTTTTGTTTGAACATTGGAATATAAAATCAGCATTTCCCCCCTGTCTACTATAGGTCATCCAAAAGCACCGAGGAGAACAGTGAATAAAAGACAGAAGTACCATGTCTGGTGAAACTAGAAGGCAGCTAAAACCCTGGGTCACAAGATATTAAAAATAATAGTAATTAAAGAGGTTGGGAGGAAACTTTAGGAGATGATGCATATGTTTTTGGTATAGATTGTAGGGATAGTTTCACAGATACATACTTATCTCCATCTCATCAAGTTGTATACATTAAGTATGCACAGTTTTTTGTGTGTCAATTATACCTTTTTAAACTGGCTTAAAAAAAAGATGTATGGAAAAGTAGCGTAGAGCAGAAATTGTACAGTAGGGTGAGTAGGAAGAAGCCAGTGAAAGATGATACAGAGATGGCATAAGAGCTATGGATGAGAAAGAGCCAGCAAAAAATATAGTATCAAAGATGAAGGTCATACCGGGTGGTAAACCAGAGTTCCTTATTTTCCACAGCAGATATAATGCTATACCTGGCATGATTTTACTTGGCCCAGTATGGTTCCAGGAAGCAGAAGAATCGAGACTAAATGGGCAATCCTATGGACTGTCCATATATGAAGGCAATATTTTCTGTTGCAGCATAGAAAGAGAGTTTGCACTGAGGAAAGATCTAATGATGCCTAACTCCGTTGCATGGGAAAAAGTCACACCCAGAAACCTTGATCATAAGACAGATTCAATTTGTCTTCAATACTGTTGTTTTCTGTCACTGACATACCCTTATGGCAAATAGATGACTCAGGAAAAACTCACCTACCTTCTCCAATGTTAAATAATACAAGCCTAAGGTCTGTTCCGTGACAGACTGGAAAAAGAGGAGGAAGTTTTTCACTGTAAATTTAAAAAAATAATAATAAATTAACTCTTCCATAAGGGTATAGGGTAAAGATGCAAAAGCTCTGGGAAGATAGGTTAAGACAATAAAAATTACTGGCTGGCAGAGCTCAGGAAAGTGTGGAAAAACACAAAGATATTAAACAAATTCAGCTGAACTTGCAAGAAGTCTGTTAATAGAATATTTTGAAAACAAAGGATACAATGGAAGAAGCAAAATAAATAGAAAAAATATGAATATGAGAATTATGAAATTAAGAAAACAGTAGCATTTGAAAAATGACAGATTTGGAAGTCAATTGGGATACTCTATGAAAAAAAAAAGAAACAATGGAACAGAACAAATATATAAGGATAGGCCAGACTATTTTTGAGTTAAAAAAACATGAAGTTATAAATTGAAATTCATATTGTGCTGTTCCCAGTAGAAAAAGATCAAATGATTAGCAATAAGACATAGCATGGGAAAGTTGTCTTTTAATGTGCAAAGAGAATTTGCTGAGAATTCAGATGAGAATATAAAGCAACTTATATAAATTAATTCAACTTATACTTCAGATCAACCTTTTATGCAAGCAGTCAGCAGAAAACACCTAGAAAATGCTAAAGGAAAGGGACTGTTCCCAAGGATTTTATATCTAACCCACTGTCATTCAAGTATTAAGGCAATAGACACATTTTTGAATGCTTTAAATACTTTTTACTTATTTTTCCACATTTTACTTTAGAATTAAAAAAAGTAATGGTAGAAAAGTTTGATAAATACTTGAATATATCCTCCACTTGAATTCAATAATTTTTGCTTTTTTCTGGCATATTTGGTTTATCTCCAGCCTCATCTTATTCTCTCCCTTCTTCCTGCTCCCTGACTCTTCCTTCTTTCCTCCCTGTCTCTCTTTCTGTCTCTCTCTATATATACATGTACCTATTTAAAAGTTAGTTTAAGACATCAAGTCATGTCATCACCAATCGCTTAAATATTCATTTCCCCAGAATAAGGACAATTCATTATGCTTTTATCACACCTAAGAAATATAAAATGTTTACAAAACTTCATTTTATATCCAGTCCATATTAAAATTCTCTAACTTATCACAATTACACATTTTACAGTTTGCTCGACCAGGGTTAATGATTTGCAATGGGTGATTTTTGTATGTTTAGTTTTTTTTTTTACTTATAAAATTCCCCTGCCTTAAATCCATATATTTTTTATAATATTCACTTTATGAAGAATTCAGGACAAGTGACATACTGGTTTTTCTCTGTTTTCTCTTATGTTGTTTGATCTGCTCCTTTATCATTCCTATTTCCTGTAAATTGGAAAGTAGGTTTAGAGGCTTAATAAACAGTTTTTAAATTGCACAAGCATAGGGAATATTTTACCCATGAGTTCTTTTTAAGGGATTTACTGGAAGACAAACTTTTATCAAGATATGACTGGAAAATGTTACCACAAAATGATCAGGGATGATCATTGGATTAATTTTAGTATTACATAGAGTAAAGGCTAAGCCAGTTTAACAAAATGGCCCTGGGTTCACTGGTAAATTGGATAAAATCCTTGTTCTGTTTTCATGAAATAATCCAGATGTGAGTAGTCCAAGGCTGATGGGGTGGCTATAGTGGAAGACATTCAGGGATTAAGTTTTTATATCCTCTTTTTCTAATATCTCCCAGAATTATTTCTTTATCATCCCCCCCAGAATGATACACAGCTTAGACCGGCTCATTCCCAATCCAGGATCCCAGGGGAAAATGGAAGCCACAAGCAGCAGCTTCTTTTCCAAGGATCCGTGCTGGAATTATGACATATCACTCTAGTTAATACTCAAGTGACTGGCTTGAACTTAAGTCAGAAAGGCACACCTAGTTGCATCACAGGCTGGGAAATTTATCCTATCAATTGATGACCATGGGCCCAGACAAAACTAAAGGAACTCATTTTAAAATAGAAAATGAAGATGTTACTGGGAGACCACAAGCAATGCTTTCTGTAATTTTAATGTAGTGATAACACTAAAAGAATGTGGAGTTGCAGGGAGAGAGAGGACTAGAAATGCCAAATGCACCAGCAACATAGAAAATGAAAATTAGGAATGAAGAGAACAAAGGTTAAGAGGTAGAGCAAGAATATTGATTTCTTCATCTCTATTAACTGGAAATCAAAGGAAATCATTTAAAATTACCAATCAAGATTTGTTGCTGTTTGTCTTCTGGATGTTGGCCATACTAACTGGTGTGGGGTGATATATAATTGTGGGTTTAATTTGCAATTCTCTGATGTAGAGAATGGGGAACCCTCCTACACTGCTGGTGGGAATGTAAACTAGTTCAACCATTGTGGAAAGCAGTATGGAGGTTCCTCAAAAAACTCAAAATAGAAATACCATTTGACTCAGGAATTCCACTCCTAGGAATTTACCCTAAGAATGCAGCAGCCCAGTTCCAAAAAGACAGATGCACCCCTATGTTTATTGCAGCACTATTTACAATAGCCAAGAAATGGAAGCAACCTAAATGTCCATCAGTAAATGAATGGATAAAGAAGAGGTGGTACATATACACAGTGGAATATTATTCAGCCATAAGAAGAAAACAAATCCTACCATTTGCAACAACATGGATGGAGCTAGAGGGTATTATGCTCAGTGAAATAAGCCAAGCAGAGAAAGACAAGTATCAAATGATTTCATTCATCTGTGGAGTATAAGAACAAAGTAAAAACTGAAGGAAAAAAACAGTAGCAGACTCACAGAACCCAAGAATAGACTAACAGTTACCAAAAGGAAAGGGACTGGGGAGGATGGGTGGGAAGGGAGGGATAAGGGGGGAAAAGGGGCATTACAATTAGCACACATAATGCAGCGGCAGGGGACACGGGAAAGGCAGTATTTATAGAGAAAACAAGTAATGATTCTATAGCATCTTACTACGCTGATGGACAGTGACTGTAGTGGGGTGTGTGGTGGGGGACTTAATAATAGGGGGTCTAGTAACCATAATGTTCAAGTGATTGTACATTAATGATACCAAAATAAATAAATAAATAAATATAAATTAAAAAAAATATATATATATAAAATGCTAAAAAAAAAATAAAATTACCAATCAAAAGGTATGTAACCAAACTGAGAGTATCATTGATGCCAGGGTTCTTTGCGGAGCTGAAGAATGAACTTAGCAAACACCCAAGGTAGGAGAGCCAGGGAGACTTTTATTGAGAGATACAGTGGGAGGACAGACAGAGCTCCTGGCTCACGCCAGGAGGGGACAAGAGAGCCCGGGGCAGTGTGTTGTCTAGGGGATTTATAGGCAGTTGAGGATTTTGGGGAACTGATAAAGGGCTTAGGGTGTGGACTTGTTAAAAGTGGCCTTAGGATTTTTGTCCTTGATGAGCTATTAAGTCCCTTTTAACATGCTAAAGTGAATCTTACACGTGATTACAAATAATTAGCATAATAAAAACATGGGCTACTTTCCTTTATCTGAGGAGTATCAACTGATTTCACTGAAGAATGACGCTAGAGCTTAACGCTTAACACAGAGTTTTGGTAGGGGGTTTCCTTGAATTCAGTTACATTGCTCTGACTATAAATATCCTGCCTTGCTTTTTCTGGAGGCCCTCATCCTACTCTGTCTAAGCCTATGGTCCCTGTCTCAGCATGGTAAACCTGAAGATGAACCTTGACTAAAAATGGTAATGGAGGCAAGGGAATAGAGAAGAAGGAAACTAAATTTATCATTGATTATAACATAGAATTAATATATATTGTCTAACAAGGAGTATTAACTGTGCTAGAAAAGATTATACACTAAGTTATAAGCATAAATACCAGGTCATATAAAAAACACTTTAAAGGATGACATAGTGAAATGTTTTAAACCAGAAAATATAGCATAAACTAAGATGACAAAACCAAATAATCCTATCAACAAATATAAATAAACAGACATATCAGTGAAGATTTTCAGATCAGATTGCAAGGCAAATCACTAAACCATGCTGTTTACAAGAGAATTGACTTCCAAAGTAATTTAGAAAGGTTGAAAAATAAAAATATGGGCAGAGATATGCCAAATACAAACAAAAAAGGCAGAGTTATTGAATTCAGGCACTTAAAGAATTAATCAAGACAAAGACTAGCAATGCTAAGATGTACAATTAACAGGGAAGAAGGTGTAACATTATAAATGTCCATGAACAAACAAACCTAACATCTTTATATATAAAGTAAAACTATAGGAGATACAAGGAGAAATGAACATATATCAGTAGCAGTAAAATATTTTAATTCATAGATTTTAGTACATGGCTGATGTGAACAAAAATTATGTAAAAATATCCAAGACTCAAATAGTATAATTATTAAGGTAGATATTTTTGAAATATATCAAATTTTGGACCTGAAATCTTTGTATTCTTTTACCTGTGCCTGAAGCAGTCATAAAAATAGTCCAAGGGAAATTCTAGTAAATTTAAAAAGTGTCAATTTAAGAAACTGTTGAAATGTAGCAAGTTGAAAACAAAGTGATAAAACTAGAAATTAATAAAATATATAGAAAGTCACTACATTTGTAAATAGAACAGATAAATCAATAAAAATAATAAATTTATTTCTTCTTTCTTTAAAAGAAAACCTAATTTTAAATTCCAAAAGATCTGGAAAATTACAAAAATGGTAACACTGGTAATTAGAAACTTTGTAATAGAGTTAAAGCAGATCTTGGAGAAAAGTCATATCCTTAAATAATTATGTTAATAAGCAAAAAAAAATAGAATGCAGGATTCAACTGAAAAAGTAGGAAAAGAAAAATAAAACATAATTTTGGGAATAATAAGATATTAATAAAAATAAAAGAAAAAATTAATGATTTAGAATGCCTAGAAAAGTGTATCCAACAAATAGATGTTAAAATGTGTTCACTGAAACAAAAAGTAAAGCAGATAAACTGTTAACTAGCAGTTTTGAGAAAAATATGGGAAGGCACACCATACATAGGACAGAAATGAGAAGTAACCACAAGCATAGAGAAAATAAAAATTCTCATAGAAGATTATGTGATCAGTTCTACTCTCAAAGATATTAAAAAGAATTGACAAATTGATTTTGGTAGGGAAATGAAATATCATTAGAGACATAGAGAAACATGTCAAGGAACTTACCTAATATAACACCAGGTTGTATAGTTTCATGGAAGAATTCAACCAAACCTTTATAATCAATACCTCCAGAGCTATTCAAACTATTATAACACACATGATATGATGCAATAAAAGACCTTATGTATATTAACAATAAAAAATAGAATGCCTAGTACATTAGTTTTTGTGGCTGCTGTAACAAATTATCACAAACTAGTGATTTAAAACAACCCAAATTTATTACCTCACAGTTCTGGATGTCAGAAGTCCAGAATGGTTCTAAATGAGCTAAAATCAAAGGATCAGCCAGACTGCATTCCTCTTGGTTGCTCTAGGGGAAAACACATTCTTCTTCCCTTTATAGCTTCTAGAGGCTTCCCACATTCCTTGGCTCATGGCCCTCTTCCATCTTCAAAGCTATTTTAGGTCAAGTTCTTTTCACAGTGCTAGTCCTCTGGTTCTTCCTCTTCTGCCTCCTTCTTCCCCTTATAAAGGAGCCTTGTGATTACACTGGGCCCACCTGAGTTATCCAGGATAATCTCCACAACTCAAGGTCAGTAGATTAGCAATCTTAACTCCATCTGCAACCTTTATTCCCCTTTGTCATGAAACTTAACATATTCATAGATTCTGAGCACTAGGATGTGAACATTTTGGGGCAGGAAGGGGAAGTATTCTGCCTGCTTGTAACTCCAGGGGGAAAATGTTCTCAGCCCAGGGCACATAACCTTTGAATCCTAAATCAGTCAAAGGGAGAAATAAAGTGGGAGAAATTCATTTGTTGCTCACAAGCAGTCATCCACTTCTGCTCACCCTTGTCTCTCGTGACCAGCTGCAAAAAGGGACCCCACCAAACCTCTCTGGTCCAGATATGCCCTTGCTCGCCCTATAATCACCTATTGATATGGAGATGGACTACTTCTCTCCATCCCTTGGAAAATCCTCTTGATAAGGAGATGCATGAAGGCCTGGGGAGAGATTTTGGAAATATTGCAATTTTACCCACACTACTAAGCCTAGTAATAATTTTAACAATAAAAGTGCAGTGTTTATTATACGAAAACTTCGGGATGATTCATAGAGTCACAAAAGAATGCTTGAACAAATAGAAAGGCATACTATTTTCTTGGATAAGGAGAAATATCATATACTTGGATTGGAAGATGCTATATCACAAAAATGTCATTTATCCCTAAATTATTCTACACATTTAATGCAATCACAATTTTAATAAAAAGCTAAATGGGTAATTTTGGAAAGAGACAAGGTGTTTCTAAGATACATACGGAAACCAAAACAAGCAAGACTAGAAAAACTCTAAAAAGAATAAGAGGGTGTTTCCAGATGTTAAAGCATATTACTAAGCCTCGATAATTCAAGAGTGGTATTGCTCATGAATAAACACATTAATGGAACCACATAAAAAGTCCAGGAATGGGCCCAAATCATATGGGAATTTACTAAATGATAAAGATTACATCTTAGATAGTGACAAAAATTTTATTAAACCAAATGGTCTTGGGGCATCTTGGCATACGTCTAGACTAAAGAAATTTCTTTCATGTTCCATATTTTATATCAGTACATTCCCAGTAAATAAAAAATTTTAAGGTAGAAATAAAAGCCATAAAACTATGAATCCACAGGTTTCTTGTGGTATCAGAAGAGGGGAGGCCTTTTGTATGACAGAAAACCCAGAAGACGTAAGGGAAATGATTGAAACCTTCAAATTGCTTAAATACAATTAAAAACAGCAAAGAAAAAAACAAGTGGCACAATTCATCATAAGTAAATTCAAAATTCAAGTTTGGTAAACTGTAACCCACAGTCAAAAGTCTAATTTCTCTTATATATAAAGCATTCCTACATGTTGAAAAAATAAAGACCAGCAAATAAATACAAATGAAATTAAATTGTTATGAAAAGATAGCAAAGGAAAGACAATTTGGATTTTAGATATGTGGAAAGATCTTCAACCCAACTTACTCATGATGAAAGAAATAAAGAGTAAATCTACAGTGAGTAACTCTTTCACCTTTCAGCTCATCCACAGTCCAAAGGTTAATAGCCCATTGTATGTATGGTGATAAGAATAGCCACACCTATTTATTGCTTGTGAGAATATAAATTGCAACAATCCTGTTGGGAAGTATTATCTATAATAAATTACACATTACATATTTTAGCACCCAATAATCCCATCCCTATAATATATTTAATTATGTACAAAGAAGAAGTTATTCACTGCAGCAATTTCCTTTTAATAGCAAAATATTACAAAACACCTAAATATCTATCAACAAGGAGCCAGTTAATTAAATTATGGTACATCAGACAATGGACATTATGTAGCTGGAAAGTATAATGACAAAAGTCTTTATGTAGAATTATGGAAAGTCCCCCATAATACGTTTTTAAGTTCTTAAGCAATAAAACAAGAAGTAGACCAATGTGTATAACACTGTTATTACCTATGGACAAAGAGGGAACAAAGAATGTATATGTAATGGCTGACACAAACACTTATCTATCCTAGTCAAACTCACTCTGTAGGGCAAATGCTGACACTCCTTTCCCTGTACCTAAGCAGCACATGTGTTCTATTTACTATTTTATCTTCAGTTTCTACCACAAAGCCTGACATACAGGATGCTCACTGAATATTTGGTGAATAATGAATAAGTGATTTTCTATTTAAAGATAGAAAAAAACAAAGCCCAAGTAAGTTAAGTAACTTGACCCACATTGCACAACCAATGGGTGGAAGAGTTTCCCCTCTGGATGTAATATAATATAAACTTCAGAAGTTTACACACCAATGAACTCATCCCATTAGCTATCTTTGAAAACGTGAACAGGCTGGAGGGGGGTTGGGGGACAAAGGTAGAAGTCAGACTTTTTCTATATGCCCTTTTATATTTTTGAATTGTGAAATATGTGAATGCTATTCAAAAAAGTAAATTAAACATATAACTCATGAATAGGAATGCTGACATATAAAACACCAGAAGCAAGCATAAATTTCCTGTTAAATATAAATTACATTAGTAAATGTGGTTAATATTGTTGCAAAATAGACAGTTCTTGACATACGTCTTAAGATACTTGTGATTTGAAAGTAATAGACTGGGACAAACCTCAAATATAACCACAGAAGCTGGGGTAGAAAGTCACGAGAGAGAAACGGGGCAGTGTACTCTAGCTTCTGGGTTTCTCACAGAGGGGAGCCTTTCTCTACAGATTTTCTAAAGATATTTATTGATACATAGGCACCTGTCTTATTTAAATGTGGAAGCATATTCTCTAAAAGCATTAAACATGGTTTCTACTCTGTCAGCAATGAGAGTAAACTATAACAAAAAATGCCACTGGAAGGAATTCATATATTTAATGCACAGTTACCCCATATGGGCTCATAACTAAATTCCAACTCATGCTAATAAAATGTCCAAAATAACTCAGAAACATTGAAATAATGGGAAGAGACATAATTAACAAATGTAAACAAAAAAGAAGGGAAATATATAATATCAAAGTTACACAAAATACAATTTTGGAAAAAACTCATTAAATGGGAACATGGTCCCTTTAAACTTAAGAACTAAACAAGTTTTCAGTGAGCCTTGATTTATCAAGTGACATAACATCACAATACATGAAGAAAATATTGCAGGAACTGAAATGAGAAACATATGGATGTGCAATGGGAGGGGGAGATTTTAAGAGAGAATTTTTTTGTCCTTGAAATATGTATATAAAAATTCCTACATAAAAATCTAAGCAATATTGTAAAAGATTAATATAGCATACTCAAATAAATAAACATATATATTAAAAGCTATAATCTGCAACAGGAAAATTCTTTTTAAATGGCCTCTGGAACATTTTACAACAACAAAAAAATAAATGTAATCATGGATTAGCCAAAAAGAAATACTCATTCAATTCCAAAGCGGAAAAATACTTCAGATCATATTCTGAAGCCACAATCTAATAAAGTGAAAAATAAATGTCAAATTTAGAAACAAAAAAACCCAATGCATTTGACATTTTAATATCATTGCTTTCTAAAGAATTCTTGGGGCAAAAGGAACTAAAAAACCACAATTTCAGAGTATTAATGATAATAACATAGCCTCAAATATTTTTCTACAAACAAAAATAATAAAAACAATAAAATCACTAAGTTATGAAAAAGAACACAGTGACCCCAAGGAACACAGAAGGAAAAAAGTAATGAAAATGAAAGCATAGATGAATGAATTAGGGAACAGAAAAATGGTGGAATTGCCAATAACTTGTTCTTAGGGAAACGAAGAATTTGAACCACTCACCCATTCATGAGAAAAGACAAAAATGCAGCACAAACATAAGAACAATGAATAGGAGAAAAGAAAAATAAATAGTGATGACATTAAAGAATTTCAAGATTTTACTATTTTGCCCAACTCTGTGGTAATAAATTATTAAAAAGTTATACTCCACTAAAGAAAAGTTATATTGTACTAAAATAAACCTATTTAAAAGGGACCTAAAAGGGAAAGAAAACATGAAAGAGACAGATAACCAGAGATAAAAACACGAAGTTGTCTAAAAGCTATATTTAAACAAATTACCAGATTCAGATGACTGCATGACTGGATTTCATCAATCCAATCATGGAACATCTCATTTTCATATCATATGAATGAATCCAGCAAAAATGCAAAAAAAAAGAAAAGCCTGCTTTCTATTTCTTGTTATGAAGCCATGTAACTAAGACCAAAATTCAGCAAATATAACACTAAAGACTAATGTTTAAAAACTTAATAAAGACACATATTAAAAAATAACTCAATGTAACTCCAGTAGGGTTTATCCCAAGAGGTACAAATATGGTTTAATATTAGGAAACATTCATATCATTCACTACAGTTAAGTTAAAGGATAAAAGCATATAATTATTTTGATAGGAAGTGTCTTTGATAAAATTCCATCTTTGTTCCTGATAAAACTTTCTATATACATTATACAAACACTTCAAACTGTTTTGGAAAAACCTCAAGAACTTCAAACAAAACTTCAGAACTCTTTTTTAAGTCTCTAAACCTGATTTCCGGTTTATAGGCAATAGAAGTGATAATGGAGTAAGTTAAACACACACACAAAAAAAATCAGATAAATTCATATTTGGGGAAAATATGTAAGACAATTCATATATATATATTATAAATTTGGACAGCAATTTATTCATATGTAAGATTCTCAAGTGTTCAGTGATGAGATACTGTTAGGAACATGAGAAGTCATTGCCGTATGAATGTTATTGTTCACATTTTCTACAAATACTTGCCAATGCAATTTAGCAGTACCAGAAAGTAAGAGTCAAAACTGTTTAAAGGGAAAGAGAGATTCTGGATATTTTAGGAGAGATAAGAATTTAACATAGTCCTTAAATGGTTGTATCTTGAGAAAATTCCATGGATCTGAAATGGTAGCCGAGCGCTTCATTGTCAGCTACAGTTAAAAAGCTTGAACTTCGGCCTTATCCCACCTTTAGAGAATCTGGTGTTTCTTCAAGCAGGCAGGTTCAAGACGTACGGCTCAAGGTCTGGGGGCCCCTCTTCCAGAATCTGTGGCCAGCGCTGCTAGAGGTCTGTGCTCTGCCCTGGAATACCGAAAGCGGCAGGAGAGCTGCTCACTTGGTACTCACTTCAGCAAAAGCTATACTGCCTGTATTGGAGAGGTCCAAGAAAAACAACTAAAAATAAAACATAAATAATAGTAGAGTTTCATTACATTTTTAATTATTATGGGGAACCCTCCTACACTGCTGGTGGGAATGCAAATTAGTTCAACCATTGTGGAAAG
>JAQQAC010019963.1:16256714-16350108 GCA_029783875.1 Phataginus tricuspis
TCACTCATATGTGGAGTATAAGAACAAAGAAAAAAAAACTGAAGGAACAAAACAGCAGCAGACTCACAGAACCCAAGAACGGACTAATAGTTACCAAAGGGAAAGGGACTGGGGAAGATGGGTGGGAAGGGAGGGATAAGAGGGTAAAAGGGGCATTACGATTGGCAGACATAGGGTGGGGGGGCACGGGGAGGACTGTACAGCTCAGAGAAGACAAGTAGTGATTCTCATCTCACTACGCTGATGGACAGTGACTGTAATAGGGTAGGTGGGGGGGACCTGATGAAGGGGGTAGTTTAATCATCACAATATTGCTCATGTAATTGTAGGTTAATGATACTAAAATAAAATAAATTGTAAAAAAAAATCAAGATGACACATAAAATAAAATTAACCATTTTAAGGTGAAAAAAAAAAACCACCATTAGCTTTTCTATATACAAGCCAGCATCAGTTAGAAATATATGAAAGTCAACATTCACAAAAAATATAAATATGCAGCCTGCGAAAACCAAGAAAAACAGAGATACTGAGAAACTGAGACTGATACTGATGACCTCTGGGAATTGTCCAAGTTATGGATCAATCAAGCTCACCAGCCACAGATGTTATTCACAAACACTATCAGTACCTGATAGGACAGGGAACATTTGACCTGACAAAAGGCTAAAGGAGATAGAAGCCAGACAGAAGCCTCTCTATCCTGTGAGACGACAAAAGCCATTCCCTTCTCTCTCCTGGCCTGCACACCCAAATGCCATCTTGGATATAAGCTGGGTTTGGAGACCCTAATACTGAGAAATCTAACTGACTGAATGAGCATTATTTTTCCCCTTGAGAGTCTGAGCACAGAACACATGTACCCAGAAAGTCTCAAAATTGCTAACCCCAAAGGCAAACCTATTTAAATTATGGGATGAGACCAAATTTTACATCAGATTTAGTTGCTTTATTTCTGCAAGCCCGTTGTTTCAGGGTACATGAGGAAGACCAGATTCACTGTGTAAAATAAGGGAGTTTACATTTTCTCTGAACATCTGGATTGTAGGGTGTGTTAAGCTTTGTTATCAAAGATATTTAGATAGATTTTTTTAAAGGCACAGATAATGAAAGAAAATAATAAAATGCCAAAATTTTAACAGAATTTTTCTCAAAGTTCAGTTAAGATTGTAGAGACTTTTCTTATTTTTCACATCTTTAAAAAAATTTATAATATGGATTATTTTGGCAATTATAAAAAGTAAATAGGCAGTTCAATTAGGAAAGAGAAAAATAATAGGTAAGAATATTTAAACCATACAATATGCCAGATAGTCTTAGCACATGTTAACTCATTTAATTTTCCTATCAACTCTCTGAGTTATGTTATTACCTCATTTTACAGAACTCAGGTTTAGAATGAGTAGGTAAGTTGACCAAGGTCATAAAGCTAGATAATACTGAGTCATAGATTCAACTCCAGGCAGTCCAACTTCAGAGCATCTGAGCTTAACTAATTTGCCCAATTGCCTCCCATGAGGTACCATTGATCTCCTATTCTGTGGACTCAATCTGGATCTAGTACCTCTTTTCTCAAGATTTCTCTGAGCAAAACTGGAATAAGGGGTATCCTGGTGATTGTTATTAGAGACTGGGTGAATTTTTTGGCTGGCTCATTTAGGATTCCCAAATGCACTTTCTGTATGCTTGGGAATTGTCCATAAAATGCTCTTAATGGAAATTATCTGTGGACAGATTTGAGAGGAAGGGATAACTTAATGTCATGTGTACTTTCTCCTTTTATTTACCAAACAACATTGCTGGTGTTTCATAGAATAATAAAATATCAGACCCATGGGAAAGAGAAGACACCATCCAGTAGTCTACAATACTTAACCACTTTAAATTATGTTAAAATGTGTTTAATAGTGCCTGCAGTAGTGCTGATAACATATTAGACAGGTAATATGAACTGTTGTTATAGATAACAATCACTCTTATTTCAGTATCTAATATCAGTAACTCTCATCATTGTTAATCGCATATTTTCACAGACCCTTCTGGGCTCTCCTTCTCTTTTCCTTTTATTTAAACATTTTATTTATTGACCATCCATATTGTAACCATATTTATAGGTGATACAAAAATAAGACCCAGTATCCACCGTCAAAATGTTGTAAGTTAGGAGTGAAGATAAGGCACAAAAATACTCCAGGCAGAAGGCAGTGATGGAAATGTCTTTGAGAAATGTGTTGCTTTTGTTGAGAAAGATCCTTTTTTGGTTAGAGAAGAAAGGAAGCTTTGTGAAGAAAGTCATATTTAAAGTGAGCCCTCTGATATGCATAGGATTTCAACTAGAGGAGATGGGAGGAATTATTCTAGAAAATATATATGTACAATGGCATGGGGGATTGGAAAATAAAACACATGTGCAAAGATTTGTGAGCAATCCAGTTTGGTCATAATGAAGGTAATGAGTGGAATGAGAGAGGCTGAAAACATAGATTGGAACCCATCTGAATATCCCTAAGTGCCCAATAAGAGAGTTTCCACTTTATTCATAAAAAAGGGAGCTCATTTACATTTTTTGATAAGGTAAGTATCACAAGGAGAGATTTAATCTTCTGATCATGTACTATTTTTATAAAAGAGGAGAGAAAATGAAGGTGGAAAAGTATACCAGAAAGTTAATATAACAGCTCAGTTAAGAACCTAAAAGAGGAAGGTAGTCCTACAAAGAGAAAGATGGAGAGTATACAGGGCTGTAGTGTCAAGAAAATATCTGTGGGACTTAGTGACAGACCACAAAGAAGGAAGGGAAAAAAAGATATGATTCTGAGTGTGGATATTAGGAAGAATTGTAGTATTATTGCAGGAAAAAAATTCAGGATTAGGAGCTGGTCTGAGAAGGAGAGATTACTAATTTACTTTTATACATGAAGAATTTGAAGTACCTGTGGTGGTTGGAGATAGATATTAATGTCTTGCTGGTAATTGGAGATATCATAATATAATTGGAAGGGATAATCTTGGAACTATAAATTTTGTAGTCATTCACATTATATGCTAGTCTCAATGTTGGAATGTATGGTCAGTCAACACAAGATAGAAGATTGAAAGAGAGGAAAAAAACTGTGAACAGAACTGAGCAATGCCTACATTTCAGCAACAAAACATCTAGGATCAAGCAGGAGAGGAGACAGAAAAGAATTGGTCAGAGACTGACAAAGAAAATGAGAAATAATGGGTACAATAAGAGGAGACAGTTTTATAAGAGTTGGCCCAGAGTTCCAAATTCTGTGGACTTCTTTAGCTGGGGAAGGGGAGACTTTGAAAATATTTCCAAACATTTAAAGAAGTTATTACTGAGAAATAGATTGGTTAGGCTAATTGAGAAGCCAAAATGCCAAGATTTGGGTCATGAGTTTATTGGGCCCTATCTCCTTCATTCTATAGCTTGTTTTGTGCACTGTATATTTTTTGCAGGTGCTCATCTTATAAACTAATTTTTACTTAGATTTAGCAACTATGATGGCCTACTAATTTTATTTTGTCTAGGGAACACATTT
This sequence comes from Phataginus tricuspis, assembly GCA_029783875.1. Taxonomy (NCBI): domain Eukaryota; kingdom Metazoa; phylum Chordata; class Mammalia; order Pholidota; family Manidae; genus Phataginus; species Phataginus tricuspis. Next base: position 16,260,263 of record JAQQAC010019963.1, read on the forward strand.
CAAGAGTGATTTCCATTTTCCAAGGAAAGTAATCATAAGTTTGTGTGTGTGTGTGTGTGTGTGTGTGTGTGTGTGGAAAGGAGTTGTATTTAAAATATAGTGAAAATTTTAGAATGGAGATATTTTAAGTTATGAAGAACATAAGATTTAAGGTCCTTAAATCACAAATAATGTCTATTTCACCTACTTGATTTTGTACTTAGATCATCTGCTCAGAATATTTTACACACCAATTATCAGCTGTTCTTGTAACCCCACATTGAAACATGGGGCCACCATATCTTGACAGCAATTAATTACCTAGAAAAAGAAAAGATTGTTTCTTGCATCCTTTTGACTAGGTAGAGGTGAAATTTCTGGAACAGTGAGGTTTTCACTTGAGAAAGAATCGTAGTTATTCATTAGATTGTTCACATAGAAGCATATTTTATCTTACAGGATATTCAATTGAAATTTTTCTTGAACCCTTAACAACTTTGTTTTGAAATGGCTTCAGAATTCCAGGTGGTTATACAAACTTAAAGACAATGGTTAAAACCTATGAAATTTCTTCCTGAAGATAAATATAGACTTTTAATTGTGTATGTATATAGTGTGCCTATGGTTGAGTTTGCTTGAAGGTGATAGGCTATTTATAAAAATGAAGTGAGTTGAAAAGTGAATAATGCTTAAAGAGGCTAATTCTCTTATAAAGGGACTTTCAGTATACTTTTATAAAGGGCAAGTAAAAGAAAAGTAAGAATACATTACCATATATATATGTATATAAGGGAATATATGCAAAAGAAAATATGATAGAGATATATGTTCATGAGAAAGAAGATTTTCGTTATCCTAGTTTTCCCACATATCCTTCTGTAGTTAATGCTTTCCTTGTACCTTTGGCCTCTGACAGCCACTGATCCATTTTTTGTCACTGTAGTTTTTTTTTTTTTTTACCTTTTCTATAGTTTAGTACAAATAAAATAATAACATATGTTATCCTCTATGTCTGGCTTTTTTCACTTAATATAATGGTTTTTGAGCTTTATCCATGTTGTTCTCTGTATCAGTAGTTTATTCATTGAATTGTTGAATAGTATTCCATTAATAGATATGGCACAATTTCTTTATCCATTAGCCAGAAGATAGACACTTAGGCTCTCTTTATGTCAACATATGTTTTTATTTTTGCTTGGGTAAATATTTAGGATGGGGATTGCTGGGATGCATGGTAATTATATGTCCACATTTATAAGAAAAGGTCAAGTTGTTCTCTAAAGTATCTGTACCATTTTTCTTCCCCAGGAGCAATGTATGTGAGTTTCAGTTGTTCCATGTCCTTGCCAGAACTTGGTATTGCATTCATTTTAATTTTAGCTATTCTAGTGGGTATGTAGTAGTTTTCACTGTGATTTTAAATTGCACTTCTCTATTGATTAATGATGTTTCCTTAATGAAAACTTGCTATTTGGTATGTTACCTTTGGTGAAGTGTTTGTTCAAATTGGTTATTCATTTCTTAAAGTGTTAGGTAGTTATTCTTAATACTGACTTGTAAATGCTCTTTATATTTTCTGGTTAAAAGTATTTTATCTGGTCTTTACGTTTTACAAATATTTTATTCCTAAGCATTTTATTCTTTTTGATGCTATTGCAAATGTAATTGTTTTTCTAATTTCATTTTTGAATTGTTAATTCAAGTTTATTAGTTAATCAGTTAATCCTAGTTTTTTAGTTAATTAGTTAATCAGTCAATCCATAGAAATATGATTGAATTGATTTTTGTACATTGATCTTGTATCCTACAACTTTATTAAACTTGGTTATTAGTTTGAAAAGGGTTTTTTTTTGATGGATTCCTTAGGATTTTCTATATATAACACCATGTCATCTATGAATAGAAATAAATTTATGTTCTGGATGCCTTTTATTTCCTTTTCTTGACTGTTTTCCTGGGTAGAACCTCCAGTACAATATTGAATAGAAGTAGTGAAAGCAGACATTTTGGTCTTGTCCTAGGCTTGGGGGAAATCCTTTAATTTTTCATTATGAAGTATTATGTTAGCTGTGGTTTTTCTCATTGATGCTTTTTATTTGATTGAACAAATTTCTTTGTATAGCTAGTTTCTTAAGTGTTTTTATCATGAAAGAGTGTTGAATTTTTGAAATGCTTTTCCTGGGTTTATTGAGATGATGTAGTTTTTTTCCCCCCTTTATTCTATTATTATGTTTTGTATTAACTTGTATTTCTGGGATAAATTTCACTTTGTCATGTTTTATAATCCTTTTTATATGCTGATGAATATAGTTTACTGGTATTTTGTTAAGGATTTTTGCATCTATATTCATGTGTGATACTGGTTTGTAGTTTTCTTATATCTTTGGTTTTGGTGACAGGGTAATACTTTACTCATAGAATGGTTGAGAGGTGTCCCCATTTTTTTGGAAGAGGTTGTGAAGAATGTGTACTTAATCTCGTATAAATGTGTGGTAGAATGCACCAGTGAAATCATCTACATATGCATTTTTCTTTGTCAGTTTTTAATTATTATTATTATCTATCATTACTTATTATAGTTCTTTACTTCTTATAGGTATATCCAGATTTTCTATTTAAATTCTACCAGTGTTGGTTTTAAGTATTTTGGTACTCTGTTGTTAGAGTGTTCATGATGTCTTTGATCAACTTTTTTCTTAATTTTTCCTAGAGGTTGTCCTGGTCAACAGTATTTAGTAGTAAATATTGAAATCTCTGAAAAGTTCAGATATTATGTCTGCTGAGATTAAGACTTTCAACTTTTATTAATGAATCTGTATTTGGGTAGGAGATTGCTTTCACCGTACAGAGAATCTATGAGATTATCCCAATTTTATCCATGATGTGAACTTCAGAATTTCTCTTTCAAGTTCTTTATTTTAATTCTATCATCTCTATGTGGATCTGTTTTTGTTTATTTTTACTCCTGGTTATGGGTATTATTTTTCTTCTTTTTTTCATACCTGGTCATCTTTGATCGATGCTGACCATAATGGGTTTTACATGGTTGGATGCTAGATTTTGTTGTGTTCCTTTTAAGAGTGTTGGATTTTGCTCTGGCATTTAGTTATGTCAATCTGTTGACCTTTTCAAATGTTTCTGTGGCATTCAGAGCAGTCCCATTTAGGCTGGGATTAATTTAGTCCCACTGCTAAAGCATGACTCTTCTGAGGACTGTATCCAATTTCTCATGTGTTACAAAATCTCTCTACTTTGACTAGTGGAGATACCTTAGTGGAGGACACAACAGCGAGAGGCAAGGGGATTACTTGCCATAGTGCTTTCTAGTTGTCCTTTCCTGGCCTCAGGTAGTTGCTTCTTTGTCATGTATTGACAAGTATTCAGCCACACAAAGAGAGTTCTGCATAGAGTTCTAGAAAACTCTCTGTATGTCCTTCTCTTCTAAATTCTGACACACAAATTCCAGCTACCTCAGCCTCCCAACCTCCAGTCTTGCTCTTTTCAACTCAGTGAGTTTGCCAACCTTGTTTGGAATTTCCCTCCACTTACTAAAGCCTCAAACAGGAGCACTAAGAGCTTAGTTTGTTCCCTTCTCTCAGGGATTAGTGTCTGAGAAGGTTATTTTTTTCCCCTATATTTTGTCCCATTTTTTAGTTGTTAATAGGAAGGCTATTGCTATAGCAGTTAATCCTTCATGGGCATAAGCCATGTAACTGCTCTTTTAACGTAAAATTTTCTATCTAAAGAGTGATTATCTTTCAAAATAGCAATAGTGTTCCAACATTGTTAATATTTCATAATTAAAATAAATAAAAATAGCTAACATTAATCAAGTGCTAATAACTGCAATAAAAATTAGAGGCATTTTATAAATTGTGGAGTCTCCATTAGAATCTTCTTCAAAAGGTCATGAATCATTTTAGAATATCTTCTATGATCTAACTATTCAATTGTAAGGGTTGAGTAAATCATTTGAATTTGAGAAGTTAATAAAATATATGATTAATACAAATATTCATTTTTTGGAAGTAAATAAGATGTGATTATTTAAAATATTAAACTCCTCATGATTTTGCACTTGTTTCTCCTTCCTTTTGTGCTGGGTAGCTCTGAGATGTGCATTGATACTCAGATGACATCTTCACGAGGTGGGAGTACGTCCACTAGCCCGACCTGGGGAAGGAAAGCCACCCTGCCTTACACCTCCTCTGTAAAATGGGGATTCGAAGGGTGCCCGTCCTATGAGGTTGTCAGGGTGTCCGTCATGGGCAGCAGAGTTGTCCTAATATATTTTCACAGCTCTCTGTGCACTCTACACTCTAGACAATATGGTCTGTCTGCTGCTTTGCTTCTTGCTTTTCATGTGTTTTTTTGTCTTCCCCCCAGTGCAGAATCTCTGGCATATTCACCAAGTATGATAGATTACACTTTCTCAAAAATTTTTATATTTCCTCCTTTTCTTCATTTCTAAGCTCTCTGTTTTCTTTAGGACCCTCATCATCTTTCTTCTGTATTTTGGTAGTAAATTTCTGAATGTATTTTCCCATCTCCATACAGGCCTACCTACTAAACCTATTGTACTAAATGATCTTCCAATGGCTCCATGTTGTTTTACCAGAGTCCTGTTTCTTTATCACAGGAAAGCACACTTACTCTGACTATTAACTTCCTCATCTACTTACTCTGACTATTAACTTCCTTATCTACTTCCATCAACACTGTGAGATCCTCAGAAACAGAGGTTCTGTCTTTGGCTGTAACCTTTCTAGCATCAGCACCTGGCACAGTGACTATGGAGAAAGTAGTTCATGCCACTGGTCTGTGATCCATTTCCCTCCCATTACTAAGGGATGTTGCCAGGAAAGAATGCACACACTGATCTAATTGGTCAAATTTTGTAAATATGATGTTAATGATGAGCCTCATGGTAAACAGACTAATGATCGTATTAGCTAGGAAAGAGGGCTTATCAGTAGAATGTTATCCACAGGATATCCCTGTTTTAGGATTACTTATAATTAACAAATATAATACAGGCATACATCATTTTATTGTGTTTCATTTTACTGCACTTTACATATATTGTGTTTTTCACAAATTAAAGGTTTGTGGCAACCCTGCATCGAGCAAGTCTACTGTTGTCATCTTTCCAACATTTGCTCATTCTATGTCTCTGTGTCACATTTTCATAGTTCTCGCAATATTTCAAACTTTTTCATTATTATTGCATTTGTTATGATGTTCTGCAATCAGTGATGATGACTCACTGAAAGCTCAGATGATGGTTAGCATTTTTTAGCCATAAAGTTTTTTAATTAAAAAATGTTTTAATTAAGGAATTGTTTTTTAGACATAATGCTATTGCATACTTAATAAACTATAGTGTAGTGTAAACATAATTTTCATCTGTACTGGGAAACCAAAAAACTGATTTGACTTGCTATATCGCAATTTTTGCTTGATTGCAGTGGTCTGGAACTGAACCTGCAGTATCTCTGAGGTGTGGCTGTATATGGATTTATGAAGCAGGGTTCCCAGGAGATATCAGGTAAGCCATTAAATGATCGCAGCACAAACTAGAGATGATTAACAATGTAAATACCCCTCTCTTGCTGAGAAAATAACATATCTCTTACTTAGAGATGACCTCTGTTGCTTAGGTCGGCCAGAAAGTACGTATTTAGAATGGGAAAGACTCAGTGAGTCACATGGATGGCCCGGACCTCTCTCTGCTTCACCTGTGCCTCTTAACTGTTTGTATTGTGTAAATCATTAGTAAAGCTTGATACTAGCTGTGGTAGGCAGAATATTGGCCCATCAAGGATGTCCATGTCTGAAACTCCAGCACATGTGTATATATTCAGTTCTATGGCAAAGGTGAACAAGGGCGGCAGATGTAGTTAAGAATGCAGGTCAGCTGACTTCAATATAGGGAGCTTACCCTGGATCATCTGGGCGTGTCTGACATAATCATGGGTGTTTGTATAAGGCAGAAGAGCGAGAACTGTAGAAATGGCTGAATGATGAGGACTCGGTCCAATTTTCCTGACTCTGAAGGTGGGAAAATAGTCACGAGGCAAGGAATGCAGGCAGCCTCTTGGTGCTAGAAAAGGCAAGAATATGGACTCTCTCTTAGAGCCTCCACAAGGAATGCAGCCCTCGGGACATCTTGACTTCAGGCCAGTGAAACCTATTCCAGCCCTCTGACTTCAGAATGGTAAGATGAAAAGTTATGTGTTGTTTTTAAGTCACTAAGTTTGTGGTAATTTGTTACAGCAGCAAAAGAAAAGTAAGTGTGATGTCTGACTCATGTGGCTCTAATTTGGTAATACATTTATTTGTGTTAGGTCAGTAACTTTAACATAAAACAGTTTTCTAATTGTCTTACCAGTGGGTTTCAGCCCTGGGCAAGCTCACTATGGATTCAATGTGACCAAAGAAATGACAGGAAACCGTTCTTGGGGTGTAAGGGTTTATACTCAACTTTATTTTCACGGCGGCAGGTCAACCACTAAAATCTCATTCACTGAGAGCGAGTCTGCATGCAGCAAGCCGGTCTCTGCCTCTGGGCTTCTGTCTCTGGTGCTGCCACCACTCCAGCCTCTGCTCTGCTCTCCTGCAGTCTTGCAGCTGTGCCACCGTGTCACCCAGACCACTGGGCAGAGCTCTTTATATAGAGTCAATAGCAACGTATTGCCCACACATGTGTAGTGAACTAGCCAACCAGGGCCAGGTGAGAATCCTGGCCACAGGAACTTTCATTTTATCCACACTAATAATTACTTTTTGGGGTTAATGAATTATGGGCTGAGTGTCTTCTAAGACTGACTTAATCCTTGTTAGATTTTTTAAAGCATTTGGTATTAGAACATCATTTATACTTAGATCATAAAATGGGAGACAACTTTAAACTTTGAAAATTCATCTCTGCTTTGAAAATTAGTATCTGACTATTTGTAAGAGGGCAAAATTGTGTAAATGTGTTAGTGGTCATTATAATTCAATTTAATTCATAAAAGTATTAAACCTTGTTTATGTTCAAAGCACTTTAGCAGATTCTATGAATGATTTTTCAAAAGGACAGTTATGAGATTTGGTCTGTGAACCTGCTATGTAGGGATAGATAAATACAGATAATGTATAACAATGTAAGAAGCATTAAAATGTAGCTACAAAAACACAGTGAAAGTACTGAAAAGAAAATTTCCATGTGCTTCAGGAAAACAAGCCACGCTTCATGAAAGAGTGCTCTTTGATTTAATAAATAATTTGGAAAGCCAGAGGTGGAATCTCATGGAGAGTGGTATAGGAAAATTTTGGAATGAAGTCTAACTACAGGTGTTGAAGTGGCCAGTACAGTGCATATTTAAGAAGAGTCAAATATTCCATTGTGATTGTTTTGCAAACCCAAGCCATGTTTTGTGCTCATTAGGAACTGTGGGTCAGCTTGTGCCGTGCCTTGGTCAAGCAGGTGAAATTCATTTCTATAACAGGTGGGGAGACATTGAGTGTGTTTTAAGAGGATACCGCTATGATATTTACATACCTCAAAGGATTCTGTGGGCAGGTGTGTATGCAAGAGCATTTGAAAGTCGATAGACCTTTTAGGATGCTATTACTATTTTCAAACAGGAATTCATCAGTGATACTGTAAGTACACTGGCCACTTCCATTAATGCCTTCTAAGTTACACCATCTGGCATGCTGGTTTTGTACCTGATCAGTTCTTCTGTGCATTCTCTTACCTGCCCTTTGTAAATATTTTCTTTGCAAGATAGACATTGCTTTTAAACTGTGCAATTAAATTCTGAAAATTAAGCAGCAAGAAGAAAAAACAATCTCAAATATTCTAAAGTCAGGGTCTAATGGGTCATCATGTTATTATTGTAAACTCATGTTTACTAAGCATTCAGTGGGGGTATATGAACTCTAGTGACTTCAGAATATAAATTAACCAACAGCTAACTACTGGCAATCATAAGGAATCAGGATCTTAATACCATAAAATTAAACAACCCATGTTTTCCTGTACCAGCAATGCACCTCTTCCACAATAAAGACCTCTCTTAGTAAGTGGGAGATGATATTTTAACGGATTAATGCAGTTTGTATTCGCATAAAACTAGCTCTCCTCTGTTCTCAGCCATACAGTGACCAAATGCTTATTCATTGACATCAGTAATAATAAAGTTAACATTAGCATGTGTCAACTATTTCTAGACACTATTCTGAGAATTTGAGTTCATCAATTAATTTCATGTTCACAGCAATTTTATGAGGTACTATTATTAAACCCAATTTAAAGATTTAAAAATGGGAGCACATAGAGAAGTTAAATAACTTGTCCAAGATGACAGAGCTGGTCAGTAGTGGAGCTAGATTTGAACCCACGCAATTGACTTTCAGGGTCCAAATTCTTAAGTACTACTACACTCCATTCCTTCCAACAGAGTACTTCTTGGTGACTTGTTTGGATACAGTGTATTGGTATCATTTTCCAGTTCAGTATTGATACTGGTCTGCTCCCATCTCACCTCGTTCATTTGGTAGGAGCAAAAACCGGGCAAAAAAATGTGAGTAGAGAAGGCTAGCCCAGAGGGACAGGAGAGGAACAGGGGGAGGGAAAAGGCATGGGTAGTTTTACTCTAAGCAGTGAAACCTGTTTAGCAAAATTAAAAGAGTGCATACATAAAGTCAGTGTTATTATGTAACAAAATATTAGTTCTAGAAGGAGTCTTGAGACATCAACTAATGACTGTATCATTTTTGATTGGTGGAAAATGGATTCCCAAGTAGTTAAGTTACTAGTCCAAGGTCGGGTATTGATAGTGGGAAAGGAAGTATTTAACCATCCTCACTCACATGACAGTGTTTATCTATTGTAATATTTTGATAAATGTGATACGAAAAAAAGCTCTTTAGAAAACTTCATGTACATATGGACCTTGAAATGATTTTGTCACCATGATTTGTCATTACAGCAAAAGGAATTTTCATTATTTGTTTCTTTTGTTGAGTTTTGTTTTCATCAGAGTTAAAGATGCACATATCTAAACGCATTCTCTAAGGCTCTAGGTAAAAAATGGCATGGCCCTGCCCTCACACCAACTTTACTGCTCCTCGGTGGTAACTAACTCATTTCAACTATTTAAAGCCCATTAGCTTTACTATTATCTCCATCTTTAAGTGCCATGCTTTTATCTCTACTCTTTGCCTTTTCAGTTTTGACCTCCTTCTATGGAAGATGATTCAGCTTAACCACACACACACAACCTGTCTCCCATCCTCTCAACTCTGTTGTATCCTAATTTTGCTTGGTTAGTATTCTGTGTGCATTTGCAAATTAGGTTGTTTTTTTGGCTCTTTTCCCTGGTTCCTTGAGCTTCAATTTATTTGGGTCTGCTGATTCATTATTACTTGTTCTTCTGCTTTCCAACTCACAAAATTTTGCCTATTTTACCTGCTCTCTCATTTCATTTGTCCTTGTCTGGATATGTCCTTAAACATGTCTCCTTGCTGTTGTGTGTGTGGTAAATGTGTGTTCAATATGCATCTTTTCTCAGATGTCCTTTTTTATTTTATTTTATTTTATTTTTTATCAGATGTCCTTGTTTTACATATTTTTTTGGAATTAGAGATCCTAAAATATTGGAGTATAGTTGTCATATAATATTAGCTTCAGGTGTACAAAGAGTGATTTGGCATTTATATACATTATAAAATGTTCACCATAGTAAGTATAGTTACTGTCTGTCACCATACAAAGCTGTTACAGTATTATTGACTGTATTCCCTATGCTGTACCTTACATCTCCTTGACTTATTTACTTTACAACTGCAGTTTTGTACCTCTTAATCCCCTTCAACTATTTTGCCAATTTCTTTCCCCATCCCTCACTCCCAATCTGGCAACCACCAGTTTGTTCCCTATATTTATGAGTCTGTTTATGGAGTTTTATTTGTTTTTTAGACTCACATATGAGCAAAACCATATGTATTTGTCTTTCTCTGTCTGACTTATGTAATTTAGCATAATGCCTTCTAGATCCACTCATGTTGTTACAAATGGCAAGATTTCATTCTTTTTTATAGCTGAGTAATATTCCATTCTGTGTATAAACCAGTCTTCTTTGTCCATTCATCTGTTGATGGACATTTAGGTTGCTTCCATATCTTGGCTATTGTAAATACTGCAATAAAAATACGGGTGCATATATCTTTTTTAATTAATGTTTTCATTTTCCTCTGTAAATACCCAGAAGTGGAATTGCTAGATTGCATGGCAGTTCTATTTTTAATTTTTAATGCACTTCCATACTCTTTTCCTTAGTGGATGCACCAGTTTGCATTCCCATCAACAGTGCACAATGGTTCCTTTTCTCCACATCCTCACCAACACTTATTTCTTGTCTTCCTGATACTAGCTATGCTGACTGGTGTGAGGTGGTATGTCATTGTCATTTTGACTTGCATTTCCCTGATGATTTGTAGTGTTGACCATCTTTTTATGTATCTGTAGGTCATTTGGAAAAATGTCCATTCAGGTCCTCTGCCCATTTTTTAATCAGATGGTCTTAGTATCCATCAGTAATCTGGGCAAAGCTATACAATAGGGACAAGAGCAGTGCCTTGAGGATAATCAGAACTTTGAATCAGGTAAAGAAGGAATGGAAAATGAGCTGTTTGTTTTGTAAAATAGATTTAGAACATGGAAAACTCTGTTAGGCTGCCAAACTTGTTGAGTGGCAACATCTCTTGTTTTAAAGGTTGTTTGCTTTGTAATGATTAATATTAAAATGGTTAAAAAACATATTTGGAAATTTGTTTATAAAAGTAGATTAAAATTAATCTTTTTTACATGATGTCATGACCTCATTTATACCAATAGTGATAACCTTAAATATTATAAAACTGAGATTGCTAATCTCTCTTCTAAGTCAAGTCAGAATAAATGTCTCATTCAAGATAGAAAAGTTGAAAAAGATAATGTAGAAAAACTGGACTTTTTAATGCTTATAGCAAATTGTTGATTTGTATTTATTAATATCTCAATAATTCATGTAGAGATATAAATTTGGATTAAATGTTCATTCCTTTTGAGGATTTCCTAAGAAAGGAATGCTTCCTGGATGTTAGCATATTATATAAGATAGTTATGAATCGTTTGAACCTACCAATATTATATATATTTTATTTTATATTAGTTACAGTTGTGGCTTCTGGTGTGTCAAACTTGGACATTCACATTACATTATGTTAAAGTTATGTCTTTAAATATTGGAATTCACAGCTCATGGAATTTCTCCTTTAATGTTATACAATTACTTCTTGGAATAGATACAAATTTTGAAAAAAAAATCAATCGTAACAAAAAATTAAATTGTATTTTTTTTCAGGGACAAGTTAAATGTCTGAAAGACCTCATTCACATTTTGATAAACTTTTCAGTCAATCATTTATCCCTTATGAGGCAATTAAGTCACTCATTCAACTAGTCCTTACTGAAACTATTCAATGTGTGACATACCGTCTTTGGTCTTGTTGTCAAAGAATGAGATACAATATTGCCTTCAGGGAGTTTGGAGTCTAATAGAAATGCCATTGTTGACATTCTCTTTGGTCATAGACTGAAACATGGAAAACAATATTTTCTATGTTTTCCTTTCCCAAGAGAAAGTTAATGTATAGAGGGAGCAGTGTTGCCGAAAGCATGTGAACTTTGGAGCTAGTCAAGCTTAAATTTAATTTCTGCCTTGGGCAGTTTTTCACTGGTTGAGCTTGGAGATGTCTCTCATTGTTTGAAGTCACAGTTTCTATAGGCATAAATATCCTACAGGCTCATTGTTAGGGATAAAGGATATAATATACGGGAAAGCATCAGACACACAATAAAGCTTAACAGTTTCCTTTTCTTCTCTTTTCATAGATTTTGGCATATGCAGTAACCCAAGTAGCTCTGGGTAGAGAATCACCACTGAAACACCAACAATTCTGATGAGAACAAATATTTGGCAAATGTTTAGAAGGGACTTCAGAAATTACCTAAACCCTCACCTTTGTAATCTCTGATCTCACTGGTGCACAGTTAACAAAAGGCAAAGCCAGGACAAGACTCAGCTTCCAAAGCTTAATGCTCTCCCACCTTTATAATAGAAAAGACATTAAAAGTCATTTTTAAATTGTAGTAAACTATAAATAAACTAAAAATAAAACTATTGTGGGTATTTCAATGCCATCCTAGGTAACAGTTCTCAGTGTAATACCTTGCTAAGTCTTACAAGAGTTGAAAAATGTATGACCTTGAGCATTGGAGGTTTAAGTGACTGAAGAGAATTTACCAGAAGTTTGTGCTATCGTTTCCTAGCTCTCTTTTGAAATTGTTCGGTTAACATTGGATGTTCATGAACAGCGCTGTGTGTTAAGTCAGAAACCATAAACAGCGCCAGAAAACAACTTCCAATATTATTTCAAATGTCTAACTCAACTGATAGTTGGCTGATTTCAGAATTGTTCTTTTTGATACCCTTTCTCTAATCTGTCCCTCCTGAGAAGAAAAATTGGCTGCTTCTGTTCCAATCACCTTCAGATATCTGGGTGAGAGAAGAAGAAAACTGGAACTGTGGGAGCAATATGTTTCTGATGGAGTGTAGAGATTTGGAGAGCAATGGAATACTATCTAATTGCAGCTTACTCACAGCAGTTTTTAAATACAGGTAGTCCACTGTAGTTGTTAAGAACTTTCTACAATGCAGAGATGGACTCTCTCAGTTCTCAGGTCATTCCCTGAAATATTCTGTGTCTTATGAAAACGATCACAAACAGATGAAATCTTTTTAAAAACAGCCACTGTATTTTTTATCTCTTTCCCAGAAAGGGCTTTGGGTGAGCCTAGCAGCTAAGAAGTGAGTCCAGGCAGCAACTTGCTCAGTCACCAAGCCTTCCAAGTGGTTATAACATCAGTGTAGACCCTGAATTATACTGACAGGCCAGTAGGTTTGGGGAGCCCCTTCTACCTTTTTTTTTTTTTGCTTTTCACTTGAATCAAGGGAAAGTAGCTTGCATTGTGTTAGTATCTAAATCACAGTGAAATAAATGCCTGCCGGCAGCTTAAACAGTTGGCCTTTAGCACTGAATTCAATTCTCAGGCTCCTGCTGTAGAGCAGCCAGAAAATGCTGATTTATGCTGGGAATAAAAGAAAGGTGGTCTCTATGGCCCTCTTTCGTCCGGCAGAGCCGGGATATTTCAGGTATCTTAAAGATGAATTCGCACTGCTTCCATTGGATTTCTCTCATCCTGAGATAGATTTGCAGATGGTGGAGGGTTTACTTATGCTTTATTTCCGCCAGGTCCATACTTTATCAGAAGAGAATTGTCCCTTTTTGATGCATATGCCTTATATTATCTGTCACGCTCTTCCGCTCTACAGTGAGTTGAAATAAAAGCAATTATCCTATGACTTCCCCTTTTCGTCTCTCTCCTTGACTTTGAATGCAACTGATGGGAATGAAGCAGACATTGGCATTTTCTGCCGCAGAGAGTGACCAGTGTTGAGACGCCTTTGACAGGAAGAGCATGACTGCGGCTCTCATGCTGCTGTCTTCCTCTTGGCTGAGTAAGAGATAAATGAGAAAGCACCAAGTCTCCTAGGGAAGGTACTCTCAGTTTGACGGTTAAAGTGCTCTAGATTACTGGTCTCTCAAAATGCACACACTACTAATCTCACTTTGACTGCTGACATGTAAAATATATTGTGCAACTAACATGGGAAACCATTTTGAATAAAACAGAATGATACCAGTGAAGATTCAGTGATTATGAAAATGAAGTATTTCTGGAGTCTTTCCCCTTCATTGCTCAGATTTATTTGGCCTTGAAGTGTACTGCGCACAGTAACTGTTGGTTCGACATTTCCTTATAAAACATGGGTGGGTCCTTATAAGCTGGCCATTGGGAAAATTATTACAAGACTACAGACTCTTATTCTCTCTGAGTATGAAGGGGAGTGAAATGACATAAAGACCTTTATAGTATGTCAAAATGGAATGAGTTGCAGGTGAACTGAAGCCTCACTTACCACCTTTCTCGATATATGTTTCCCTAATTCCAGCAGCAGGTACAGTGCATGCAGGAGACCTGCGTGGAGGAGGACCAGTAGGCTATGCAGTTATTTGTGGCGAAGTATAAACAACATGTGTCCATGCTCACACAGAGACACACACACACTTTAGTTACTGAAAATCTATGTGCCAGGCCCTACATATCAATGCATTCATGACTTACCTGTCTCTCCATTCTTACAGTGGTTCTATTCCTTCAGTTATCACATATGTTGAGGGTACCCAATCTGAGGAAGGTATTTGTATTCTCATGCAGAGTGAGAAGGCTGAAACCCAAGAAGCTTCACATTTCTGCCTGAGAGATTACAGAATGCCGAATCCACACCACTCGGTTGTCATTACGCCATCAGAGCCCAGCGTCCCCTGCCCCATGCCTCCTCTGTCTGGACACCCGAGCTTCTCAGGCTGATCCAGACGAAGACTTCTGATATGTGACCCTGAGCAAACCTCGCTTCACTGCTCAGAGCTCCAATTTCTTCGGTTAATGTAGAACTTTAATAGATCTGGGATTTTCAACACACAGTTTTGCATCGTCCAGTGTAGAAAGGAGGCTATTTACAAAGCTGCTTTTGCTGAAACAAGAGTGGAGCCCAGCGCCCCGACCTTTGCTTCTTCTGACAAAGGGGTACTTCCTCCTCTTAAATCAGAACCGGCTGGTCTACTTGACTCCTTTCTACTGCTTTTTCCTTTTCAGTTTCTAGTTATTAAAATAATCATCTATAAAGTAAAATTAGTGAAAATGAGTATCAGTACTACCTGCGACTCATAGTATGATCTGTTCTGCTATAATGAGATGTGTGTGTTCCTAGATCAGCTAGGAAAAATAATGTAGTAAACCCACAGGGCTCAGGGAACAAATGGGGGCTGGGGATGCAGCACTCAAAACCTAGCGGTGAACCTGGTGAAGTTGAAGGGGATCGGCCAGCCCAGCTCCTCAAAAGCAGTAACTTGCTCTGATGATCCCTTCCCGACCCTGTTTGTGACCATTAGCCCGACTGTCCATGGGGATTAAGCTGCCGTGCGCTTGAGGCAGTTATTGTTGATATGTTTCCCATTGCCATCTCTTTCCTCTTTTTTTTGCATCTAGTGAGGGCATAATCCTCTGAGATCCTGAACACCAAGCTCCTGTCTTGCTCCCCAAATCACATTTATAGGCAGTTAGACCTAAATTCCTAGGGCTTGATGACAGAAGATCTCAGGTAATACAGTGAGCATTACCAAGAGTGACTACCATGTAAAGGGATCCTGTGGAGTTCTTTACAACATCATTTTGTCCTCACAGCAGCCTGTGAGGTGTGATTATTATTCTCCATTTAAAACATGCATGAAAGAAGGCTTAAAGAAGTTTAGTAATTCACCCCAAGTCTATAAAGGAGGTGAATGGCTAACTTGGAGAACACATTATGATTTGCTTGGTACCCAACCCATGGCCTCTGAACTCCATATTAATCCATGGTGCATCCTGGAGGAGTCCTGGATAACCAGAGCTGCAGCCCAAGACCTTCCATTACCTGTGGGCCAACCGTGCCCACTTCCTACTTCTAGTTCCTCTTGCCAGATTGGATGTCCTTCTTTCCCTCTGCTCCCCACTTTTCCCCCCTCCACTTCTGCTACCAGCTGCCTCATCTTTCCAAGCCAAATGCCCGATATTTCTGGGATTGAACTTCAGATTAATGGCATCCCTTGGTCACTGTGTCTAGCCTGTCTGATGACCCCAGAGTCATCTTTGCCACTAACCTGGCTACCCTGGTGCCCACCATCAGGGATCTGGGGCCTGATGTTTCTTCTGCAGTCTTCCTCCACAGGCGTTTTCCCTGATCCCGAATAAATCCTTAATGAAACCTCTCTTATGTTTGAACATGAAGCAAAGTTGTTCTTTTCTGCAGACATCAATGCTTCTCTATCTATGTTGCTTCTGAACCTTACAAGCAGACCAAGAATGCTCATGTTTCAAGTAAAAAAGGCAAAGTCTTTTCCTCGGGAATCTCTAGCTTTCCAAGCAGCATCCTGTTCTAGGATCAAAGCTTCTTTGCTCCTTACTATAGTTCAAGGAGCCAGATACCTTTCCTGTGGGTATGTAAGTTCTGTGTATGTCTTCAAGTGGGTTTGGCTTTTATTTCCTTATGATGGAGAGTACTGAGCTTTGAAAAAATTTGCACTGAATTGTTCATTTCGACAGGGAATTCATTATCTTTGCTATTTCTGTTTTCAAAACCAGGACACCTACTGCCCTTTTCACACTCAAAATGATAGCTGTCACAAGTAGATTAATGAGCATCATAAGGCTGTGTGGAAAAGATTTGGAGCACTGACAAGATAATTGTGTCATTGACAGTAGGAACGGTGGATCGAAGAGAATGAGTTAATTGGTTCATACACCAAACCAATCTTTTAGAAATTAAACACTTTTCAAGATTTAGGAAAGTACAGTCAATTTTTGTTGGCAGTAGATCTGTTGTGTTTTTGTTTTTTGTTTTTTGTTTTTTGCTGCAGAAAGTAGCAGTGTGACAGTGTGTCTGTCCTCTGTGAGAAAAAAGCTTTGTTGGCTTTAAATTATGCTCTCATGTATGAGTTAGATTTTTACATTGCTATTTTTCTTCTTTAACTATTAGAACCTGAGAGTTAAAAGAAACTCTTATTCTCTGGGTGGTTGTTTTGGTCACCTTGTTCTAGGGCAGAATACGACTCCTTCGAGGTAGTCAAAAATGAGCATAGGCAAACAGTTCGTGCAAAACCAAACAGCCACTCAATTGTTGAGAAAATGGGGCAGGGCTGAAATGTACAATCTGTACAAGGCATCCCTTCTCTTATCTCCATTTTACACCTTCAAGGTAGTTATTTGCTGAAAGTGTGGGACAGAGACACTTCTTTATTGGGTTTTTAAACACACTGAGGAAAAAAAATAGCCTGTGTCAGAATCTAATTGACAAAGAGAAATTGTTCTTTACATTCTTTTGTTCTTTGACAGCCAACTTTCATGTTATTTTACAGGAAAGAGGGGTGCATGTGTTATGCTAAGAAAATGCTATTTCCTCCCCTATTGTAAAGTGAGTGATTTTGGACAAAAATCCAGGACCTCATTTCATGGGCTCCCCAAGGCATAGAGTCTTGGTCAGATTGATATGATAACATACTCCCCTCTCTGTAACGTAAACCATAGTGAATATTCAGATGTCATTCTTCCTTTATTAAAAGGAACCTTGGAGGTCGTATTTCAGTCTCTTTATTTTACAGATAAAGAAACAAATGGAAACTTTCAGAGGGTCAGTGACTTACCCAAGTTCTCTGCAGCTCCTTAGCAGCTGATTGGAGTGGGCCGTCGCTCCTCTGTAGGATTAATTGTTTTCTCTGTGCAGCGTCATTTGTAGGTTTATGACTTAAGAAATAACTAATGACCCCTGGAACAGGGCACATCGGCAGAAAAGGAGGGATTGAATAGTTATACTCCCACCTGCAGAGAGATGCTGATCTCTCCCTGATTATGGCATAACGGGAGGTCCAAGGAGGCTCCAGAGATTTTAGAAAAGCACCGATGGCTTGGCCGAAAGCAGGATTATTAAGATTAGGACAGTGCTTTACATCTTTCTTGTCCTCCTGGTGACTTAAATTCACTCCCCCCACTGTCCTGGACTAGTATTTCTGGGGAAATGTATGACAGCCAGGCCTTCCCAATGGGGTGGAGGGAAGCCCATAATGTTATTTCCATTTAAATTTTCACATATCAGAGATTCATCCAACTTCACTGATTTTATTCTTGAATATATTTTGTCTTAACACTGAAAACCTGTGTTTAATAATTTTCAAATTACTACTAATTTCCTGTATATATGTTGCTATATCCTAGCATAGGAGATATATAATGTTTTAAACTATACATATATATTTAAACTATATATATATTTAAAATGGCATGCAAACACACACATCCTAATTTAAAACTTCAGTATCACTATTACAAACAGGAATTCATTGTTGAATGGAGCCTAAGATCTCCTCTAGTTCGGTACTACCTCAGAATGTATCTTATTAAGGATGGACAATTAAGTCCTGTCAATTGAAATTTTTTTTTTCCCTATGAGGTGGCTTGTTATCAATTTGTTTTCAGTTAGGTTTCCTTGTTTTATTTTGGTTTCCGTTTTAGGGCTTGCCTTTTTATTCATTTTGATTGGGTTTTTAAATTTTACTATGTGAAACATTGACATAGACCTCCAACCAGAGTTATGTGAAGAGCCGCACCCCGAGTCTAACCTCTCTCTGCGTCACCTCCACTCTCCCCCCTCTGATCTGTGCTATAGGAAACCACGTCTATTAGTTCCTGGATTACATTTTAGGGATTTTGTTGTGGTGGTTGTTTTGCAAGTATGTGTCTATCATGTCTTTTCAGAATGCATGTCTTCTTTTTCCTCCCTTTTCTATCAGACATAGTGTGTCATTTCCATGGTTCTCCATCTCATTTTCACATGACAGTAGGTCCTGGAAATTATTCCGTATCAGTACAGAGACATCTTCTACATTCTTTCTGAGGGGGAGGAGGCTATACATCACTCCACTGTTTTGGTTTTCCAAAATTTATTTCACCAGCTACTATTGATCAACATTTAAGAGGTTTTCAATTTCTGAACATTGCAGGTAATGCTGCAGTGAATAATCTTATTCTAGTGTCATTTTGTATTTATAGAATGTGGATTTGGGACAGAGTCCTAGAAGTGGAATTGCTGGATCACAAGGAACACTCATCTGTAGAATTGCTGGAAGTTGCAATTCTTCTCAATTGGGAAATTATTTTGTACTTCTACTATTAATATATGAGAGTATGTATTTTCTAATACTCTTGTCAGTGTAGTGTATTGTGATTTAAAATTTCCCAGTCTGATATGTGAGAATTGGTAATTCATGATTTTATTTTGCTTTTTAAACTAATGAGTGAAGTAAATATCCTTTCATATATTTAAGAGTGATTGCTTGAGACTCATTTTGAAAGCCAGATTTTTTTTGACATAACAGGGTTAACTTAAACTCTGATAATAAAATGTCACAAAGATATAATCCTATTTTTTAATTTATTTTGGTATCATTAATCTACAATTACATATGCAATACTATGGTTATTAAACTACCCACTTCATCAGGTCCCCCCCACCAACCCCATTACAGTCACTGTCCATCAGCATGGTGAGATGCTATAGAATCACTACTTGTCTTCTCTGAGTTGTACAACCCTCTCCGCGCACCCCAAACATTACGTCTGCTAATCATAATGCTCCTTTTTCCCCCTTGTCCCTCCCTTCCCGCCCATCCTCCCCAGTCCCTTTCTCTTTGGTAACTATTAGTCCATTCTTGTGTTCTGTGAGTCTGCTGCTGTTTTCTCTTTCAGTTTTTTTCTTTGCTCTTATGCTCCACATATGAGTGAAATCATTTGATACTTGTCTTTTTCCACTTGGCTTATTTCACTGAGCATAATACCCTCTAGTTCCATCCATGTTGTTGCAAATGGTAGGATTTGTTTTCTTCTTATGGCTGAATAATATTCCATTGTGTATGTGTACCACTTCTTCTTTATCCATTCATCTGATGGACACTTAGGTTGCTTCCATTTTTTGGCCTTTGTAAATAGTGCTGCAATAAACATAGAGGTGCATCTGTCTTTGAAACTGGGCTGCTGCATTCTTAGGGTAGATTCCTAGGAGTGGGATTCCTGGGTCAACTGGTATTCTATTTTGAGTTTTTTGAGGAACCTCCATACTGCTTTCCACAATAGTTGACCTAGTTTGCATTCCCACCAGCAGTGTAGGAGGGTTCCCTTTTCTCCACATACTTGCCAACATTTGTTGTTGTTTGTGTTTTGGATGTTGGCCATCCTCACTGGTGTGAGGTGATATCTCATTGTGGTTTTAATCTGTATTTCTCTGATAATTAGCGATATAGAGCATCTTTTCATGTGCCTGTTGCCCACCTGAATTTCTTCCCTGGAGAAGTGTCTATTCATGTCCTCTGCCCATTTCTTAATTGGCTTATTTGCTTTTTGTTTGTTGAGGTGTGTGAGTTCTTTATATATTTTGGATGTCAACCCCTTATCGGATATGTCATTTATGAATATATTCTCCCATACCATAGGATGTCTTTTTGTTCTACTGATAGTGTCATTTGCTGTACAGAAACTTTTCAGCTTGATATAGTCCCACTTGTTCATTTTTGCTTTTGTTTCTCTTGCCCAGGGAGATATGTTCATGAAGAAGTCACTCATGTTTATGTCCAAGAGATTTTTGCCTATGTTTTTTTCTAAGAGTTTTATGGTTTCATGACTTACATTCAGGTCTTTGATCCACCTTGAGTTTACCTTTGTGTATGGGGCTAGACAGTAGTCCAGTTTCATTCTCTTACATGTAGCTGTCCAGTTTTTCCAACACCAGCTGCTGAAGAGGCTGTCATCTCCCCATTGCATATCCAAGGCTCCTTTATCACATATTAATTGACTGTTTTGTTTGGGTTAATGTTTGGATTTTCTATTCTGTTCCACTGGTCTGTGGGTATGTTTTTGTGCCAATACCAAATTGTCTTGATTACTGTGGCTTTGTAGTAGAGCTTGAAGTCAGGGAGCATAATTCCCCCTGTTTTATTCCTCCTTCTCAGGATTGCTTTGGCTATTTGGGGTCTTTCGTGGTTTCATATGAATTTTAGAATTATTTGTTCCACTTCACTGAAGAAAGCTGTTGGTATTTTGATAGGGATTACATTGAATTTGTAGATTGTTTTAGGTAGTATAGCCATTTTGACAATATTTATTCTTCCTAGCCAAGAGCATGGGATGCATTTCCATTTGTTAGTGTCCTCTTCAATTTCTCTTAGGAGTGTCTTTAGTTTTCAGAGTATAAGCCTTTCACTTCCTTTGTTAGGTTTATTCCTAGGTATTTTATTCTTTTTGATGCAAATGTGAATGGAATTGTTTCTCTGATTTCTCTTTCTGTTAGCTCATCGTTAGTGTATAGGAAAGCAATAGATTTCTGTGTGTTAATTTTGTATCCTGCAACTTTGCTGAATTCAGATATTAGCTCTAACAGTTTTGGAGTGGAGTCTTTAGGGTTTTTTATGTACTATATCATGTCATCTGCAAATAGTGACAATTTGACTTCTTCTTTACCAATCTGGATGCCTTGTATGTCTTTGTTTTGTCTGATTGCCGTGGCTAGGACCTCCAGTACTATGTTGAATAACAGTGGAGAGAGTGAGCACCCCTGTCTTGTTCCTGATCTTACATGAAAAGCTTTCAGCTTCTTGCTGTTAAGTATGATGTTAGCTGTGGGTTTGTCATATATAGCCTTTACGATGTTGAGGTACTTACCCTCTATACCCATTTTGTTCAGAGTTTTTATCATGAATGGATGTTGAATTTTGTCAAATGCTTTTTCAGCATCTATGGAGATGATCATGTGGCTTTTGTTCTTCTTTTTGTTGATGTGGTGGATGATGTTGATGGATTTTCGAATGTTGTATCATCCTTGCATCCCTGAGATGAATCCCCATTGATCATGGTGTATGATCCTCTTGATGTATTTTTGAATTCGGTTTGCTAATATTTTGTTGAGTATTTTTGCATCTACGTTCATCAGGGATATTGGTCTGTAATTTTCTTTTTTGGTGAGATCTTTGCCAGGTTTTGGTATTAGAGTGATGCTGGCTTTGTAGAATGAGTTTGGAAGTATTCCCTTCTCTTCTATTTTTTGGGAAACTTTAAGGAGAATGGGTGTTACTTCTTCTCTATATGTCTGATAAAATTCAGTGGTGAATCCATCTGGCCCGGGGGTTTTGTTCTTGGGTTTTTTTTTTGATTACCGATTCAATTTCATTGCTGGTGATTGGTCTGTTTAGTTTTTCTGTTTCCTGCTTGGTCAGTCTTGGAAGGCTGTATTTTTCTAAGAAGTTGTCCATTTCTTCTAGGTTTTCCAGCTTGTTAGCATATAGGTGCTCGTAATATTCTCTTATAATTCTTTGTATTTCTGTGGGGTCCGTCATTATTTTTCCTTTCTCATTTCTGATTCTGTTTATGTGTGTAGATTCTCTTTTTCTCTTAATGAGTCTGGCTAGGGGTTTATCTATTTTGTTTATTTTTTCAAAGAACCAGCTCTTGGTTTCATTGATTTTTTCTATTGTTTTATTCTTCTCAATTTTATTTATTTCTTCTCTGATCTTTATTATGTCTCTCCTTCTGGTGACTTTGGGCCTCATTTGTTCTTCTTTTCCCATTTTCAGTAATTGTGGATATAATCCTTTTTGAATTACTATCAATTGCATTTGATATGCTAAAAAAAATTGGGGATAGTACATAAAGAAATAAAGCTGTTTTCTGTATCACTGAAAGTTTCTGAATTAACCTCCCAATTAAAAATATTAGTAATTAATGTTTTTCCCTTTTAAAGTAACATACGCTTTTTTAATTTGAAAAGCCTATAGAAGCCAAACAGGTTCTACCACCTAGAAGCAGCACATTTTGAAATAATTCCTTTCTGTCATTTTTTTCTCCTTTTTAAATATTATTGTTCATAGTATTTTTCACATTTTAATAGACTATATTTTCAAGCATTTTTAGGTTTATAGAGAAACTGGGCAGAAAATACATAGAATTCTCATGAACATGGAATATTTCTCCATTTCTTTAGATCTTTGATTTCTTTCATCAGAGTTTTTTAATTTTCCTCATATAGATCTTGTATATATCTTTTTGGATTTATACCTAAGTATTTGATTCTTTTTTGTGCTAATGTAAATTTTATTTTGTTTAAAAATTTCAATTTCTAATTGTTCATTGCTGGTAAACTGGCAAACAATTGACTTCTGTATTTTAACTTTATATCTCGAAACCTTGCTATTATCACTTATTTACAGGAGGGCTTTTGTTGTTGACTCTTTGGGGTCAATTAGATGATCAAGTAATTGCAAACGGAGACAGTTTTAGTTCCTCCTTTCCAACCTGTATGCCTTCTATTTTCTTGTCTATCTTAATGCATTAGTGAGGACTTTCCATGCAATACCAAATAGGAATAGTGAGATTGTTTTGCCTTGCTTTTGCTTTCAGAGAAGATCATCTAGATCTTCATTATGTATGATGTTAGCTGTAGGTTTCTTGTAGGTGTCCTTTGTCATGTTGAAGCTATTCTCCTTCATCCTTCATTCTTAACCTGCTGAGAGTTTTCATTCTGAATAAAGGTTGAATTTTGTGAAATGCTTTTTCTGCGTCTATTATTTGATCATAGCGTCTTTCATCATTAGCCCTTTGATGTGATGGATTACATTAGTTGATTTTTTTATTGTGAAAATAGCCTTGTATATCTAGAATCAATCTCACTTAGTATATAATTCTTTCATATGTTGTTGAATTCAACTTACTCCTGGTTTGCTAAGGATTACATCTATGATCATGAGAGATCTGTGTAGATTTCCTTTCATTTTATTCTGGTTCCCAGAGTAAGTTAGGAAGTATTCCCTATGCTTCTGTTTTCTGGGAAAGATTGCAGAGATTGGTACCATTTTTTCCTTAAAATTTTGGTAGAACTCAACAATGAAAGCATCTGGGACTTTCTATTTTAGAAGAAACAATAATTATTGATTCAATTTCTCTACTATATCCATGCTGACAGTCTCTGTTTTTCATTGACACATTTAGATCATTACTATTTAGGGTGATTATTGATATAGTTGGACTAACATCTTCTGTATTTGTAACTGTGTTCTTTTTGTTCTCTCATTTTTTCTTCCTTCCACTCTTTTTCTGTCTTCTCTGGCTTTAACAGAATTTTGTATGATTCCATTTTTCTGTGCAGTCTTAAAACGTCAGTTCTTTTTGTTTTGAAACTTTTTGTGGTTGCCTTGGGGTTTGTAATATACATATACATCTAATCTAAGTGGATTTTCAAATAACATTATAGCGCCTCACAGGTAGTACAGATAACTTAGAGTATTCCCAATTCCTTCCTCTTGTTTGCTGTTGTATTGCTGTCATGTTTTCACTTATCCGTAAGCTTTAATTATCCAGCATATTGTTGCTATTATTACTTTGAACAAACTTTTAATTGTTAGATTAATTAAGAATAGAACATTTTTTTACCTTCATCTATTCCTTTTCTAATATATGTATTTTTTCCATAATTATGTAGATTAAAGCTTCTGAACAACCTCATCTTCTCTCTGAAGAACATCTTAATATTCCTGGAAGGCAGGTCTGCTGGCAACAAATTCCTTCAATTTTTGTTTATTTAAGGAAGTCTTTATTTTTCTTTTACTTTTGAAGGGTAGTTTTGCTGGATGCAAATTTCTCAGTTAGCTGCGTTTTTCTTCCAACACTTTATATCCTTGATTCCTCTCTTATTCTTTTTTTTTCTTTCTTTCAGTCCTCTCTCTTCTTGCTTGCAAAATTCCTGAAGGGAAATCTGATATAATTCTTATCCTTGTTCCTTCATCAGTAAAACAGGTTTTTCTTTTCTGGGTTCTTTCAAGATTCTCTCTTTGTCTTTGACTTTTCTGTAACTTGAGCATGATATACCTATGTGTAATTTTTTGGTGTTTATCCTGTTTGGTGTTTGAGATTCTGGGATTTGTCATGTGGCATCTTTAATTAATTTTGGAAAATTTGCAGCCACTTTTACTTCAAATATTCTTTTCTTATGCTCCTTTTTCTGATGTTTGTAATACGTATACGTTACACATTTTGTAATTGTCCTACAGTTTTTAGACATTCTGTTTAATATTTTTCATCCTTTTATTCTCTCTACTTTTCAGTTTTGGAAGTTTCTATTGACATATCTTCAAGCTCACTGTGTCTTTCTCTTCATTTGTGTTTAGTCTACTGATGAGCTCATCAGGGGGCAGTCTTCATTTCTGTTACATTGTTTTTTATTTCTTACATTACCTTTTGATTATTTCTTAGTATTTCCAGATCTCTGCTTATGTTGTCCATCTGTTCTTGCATAATGTCCACTTTTGCCCTTGGAAGCCTTAGCATTAATGATCAGAGTTATTTTAAATCACTTGTCTAATAATTCTAAAATCTCTGCCTTATCTGAGTCTTGGTCTTTTTTCCTCAACCTGTATTTTGGCCTTTCAGCATGACTTGTAATTTTTTTTTTAATCAAAAACTGGATATGATTCATACGTAGTAAAAGGGATTTAGGTAAATGGGCTTTTGATGTGAAGCTTTATGTTACCTGGCTAGGAGTTAGGGTCTGTCTACTCCTTGCTGTGGTGTCAGATGATAATATTTCCTCTAGTGTCCTTGTTTATATCTCCCCTGATGTCTTTGATTTTCCCTAGAGACTCTAACAGAGTCTGAAGCTTACAGTCCTTTCAGGTGCAATCCCCTAATATACAGGAGCCCTCTTGATGGTGTGGTGAGTTATAGGGAAAGGGGTTATATGTTTACCCTGTTGATAAGGTCTCAGTCCTCCAGTGAATCTATGTGCCTGGGTTGTAACCTTTACAAGAGCTTCTCAGCTTTTAGTGACCCTCCTCAGTTGAGGCAGGAAGACTGTAGGGGGCTGGAGTTCCTGAGTTCAGTTAGGGTCTGGAAAAATCCAAGTAGGTTTGGCTTTACTAAGATAGTTTCCCTTGAGGGTAGACTTTTTCTAAGGAGAAGAGAAAGCTCTGGGTGTCTTTGAAAATGGTTACTTTTCCTCTCTCTTTGACAAGAGCTTGAGGGGATTTTTTTTTCTAATCTGGTAGGTCTCCAGGAGAAAATGTAGGTACCCCCAAAGGCTGAGCCCTCAGCAAGTTCTCTCTCTCAAGCTAGTCCATGCTTGGTCTCCAGCAATTAGTCAATTACACATTTTGTGGCTCTAGCAATGCTTCTGCTCCAGTGAAGGCGTGATTCTATTTTCCTATCTCTCCCGTTTTGGGGCAGCAGTTTTTTCTATGACCTCAGTTCTGTGATGGATCTAAAAAGAATTGTTGATGTTTAGTTTGTTCAACTTCTTTTTCTTTTTTGTGAAGACAGGAATGAGGACTTCCAAATTCTTCATGTATCTGGCCAGAAACCAATATGTCCTATGTATTTTTACAAACATTATAAGAAGGAAAATAACCTGGCATATTTATTTCCAGTTCTTCCTTTTGCCTGTTAATTTTTATGTTTTTTTGATTTACATAAATGTTTTCTCTTTTTGAAGATCTAGCAACAGAAATTATTAGATAATGGGAATGTAAGTATTGTCTTTTCAAAATCAAGTAAATCCCTTTCTAAATTAAATGGTAGATTAGAAGACGGTTGTTTGAATGTACATTTCTTTTCAGTTTTTTTCTTAATATCGTTATATGTGTATAGGCCTATGTGTAAGAGATTCCTTCTTGAAATACCAGTTGAATCTTTCCTACCAAGTAATTTTCAGACATTTCCACACAGGTAGATACTTACTTATTATTAAAATAAACCCCTTGGTGAAAAATTATTCAATTTTTATGACTAACTTTTCTTAATGGACATCATATCAGTTATATTCTGTCTTGTATTTTATGATTTCTCTTTTTTTGAAAGGTAACTTCATAGTGTTATGACCAATAGAACTTTACAAAAATGATTGATCTTGATGCTCTGGGAAAATCAAATTTACTTCCATATTAACCTGAACTTCCTTGTAAAGTAGTAGTAAATTAATATGATCTCTTTAAAATCCACAGATACCAAAGCCATATCTATGGAACCAGTTCTGTTTCATAAAACAATGGATGCTTCCAAACTGTTAAAATAACACTCTGTTTCAGTACACTGGATAATCTAAATTATAAATGAGGTACATAAAACCAATATCATCATCACTCTTTAGGGACAAAAGCACATATGGAAATACTTCATGGATTCATTAAATATCAATCTGAAAAAACATAGCATCAATATTGGTAACAAAAATGATAACAGCTGACAGATGGCAACCAATTAGAGCAATTAGTAATTAATTTGTGTGTCCCTGTCCCACCTTCATCCTCCTTCACCTGCTCCATGAATTCCTACAATTCCTGGAGGTGCGCCTGAGAATCAGTCTTTGGCACCATTGGAATAATGTATGTTGGGCAGTTTTTGAAAATGGATTTGGAGGTAAAGAGCAGCACATCACCCTTCATCTCTTATTCAAACTATGTCTATTCTTTTTAGGGCAAATATAATTTAAAATATACCCTAAGACTTTTTACTAGAGTGAATGGGAGTGATAAAAGTTATTAGTGTTAAAGAACTTTTGAAATACTTATACATTTACATATAAAGAGATTTTTAATACCAGTGGCCCTATAAAATAGTTCAATTAGAAAAATGTCCATGTACATTGGGGAATATACAATGGGGAAAGGAAAGTCTCTTTAGTAAATGGGGTTGTAAAAATTGGACAGCCACATACAAAAGAATGAAATTGGGCCACTATCTTCACCTTACCCTCAAATTAACTAAATGGATTAAGGACTTGAACACTTATGAAGAGTGAGACCATTAAACTCCTAGAAGAAAACATAGGTGGTAAGCTTCTTGACACAGGTCTTTGTGATGTTTTTTTTGAATCTGACACCAAAAGCAAAAGCAACAAAAGCAAAAATAAACAAGCAGAATAACATCAAACTAAAATCTTCTGCATAGCAAAGGAAACAATCAACAAATGAAAAGGCAACCAACTGAATGGGAAAAAGTTAGTTGCAATTCATTTATCTGGTAAAGGGCTAATTTCCAAAATAGATGAAGAACTCAAACAATTCAATGGCAAAATAACAATCTAATTTAAAAAAATAGGCAGAGGCATACACAGACATTTTTCCAAAAAAGAAGACATATGATGATCAACAGATATGTGAAAAGATGTTCTACATCATGGATCATCAAGGAAATGCAAATCAAAATGACAATGATATATCGCCTCACATCAGTTAGAATGACTATATCAAAAGACAAAAAACAAGTGTCGGTAACAATGTGGAGGAAAGGGAACCCTTGTACACATTAGTTGTAATGTAAATTGGTACAGCCACTATGGAAAACAGTATATAGCTTCCTTAAAAAATTAAAAATAAAACTACCATATAATCTAGCAATTTCACTTCTAGGTATTTATCCAAGGAAGACAAAAACACTAATTTGAAAAATATATGCACCCCAACATTCACTGTGGCATTATTTATAATAGCTAAGATGTGGAAATAACCTAAGTATCCATTCATAGATGAATAGATAAAGTGGTGGGTGTGTAATGGAATATTATTCACCCATAAAACACAATAAAATCTTGTCATTTGTGACACAATGGATAGACCTCAAGGACATTATGCCAAGTAAAATAAGTCAGACAGAGAAAGGGAAATACCAAATAAACTCTCTTACATGTAGAACCTAAAAACAAAACAAACAAATGAAAAACCCCAATTTGTAGATATAGAGAACAAATTGGTTGGTTGCAAGCAGTGGGGACTGGGGCTGAGAGAAATGGATAATTTTTTTTAATAAATTGAATAAAACTTTTTTAAAAACAAACTTATAAAAACAAAAAATTTCCAAAGATTTTTTTCTCAAAAGTGAAACTATATAACCATACATATCAATAATTATAAAGGGGTTTTAAAAATTTTCTCATCATAAAACAAAATAACTCTTGGTATATATTCGCACACCTTATTCAGTTTCCATATCTTTACTACCAAGTCAATGGTATTATTTTTGCTAATGTGTTCCTTTAATAAAGTAGTTTTCAATTAAAAGCAATTGCCTGAAATATTCTCTGAAGTTGTATTTTATGGCTAATAAAATTTGAAATTATTGTCATCTTTCAGTTACTTTTTTCTGGAAACGATTTTTGTAACTGAGGAAATATTTTCTCTGTAGATGTTAAAGTATCATATATGTTCAGAAGAAATTCTGTTCAATGCAGTTTATATTCTATACTATTTTTGTATTAAATACAACTATTTCTGTTTCCATTCAGAGTACCTTCATTTGATAAATATTTTCAAGACAAAATTTATCAAGTGAAATGACTCTGATAATTATTATTTTTAATACTTACACAATTTAGATGTTGCAAAATTAGAGGACTTCTTGAATTCAATTCAGTTAATCAGTATAAAGTCTCTAATTCTGAATAGGATTTCTGTCAGAAGATTATTCCCATAAACTGATATATTAAAAATATAGAACTTTAGGGAAGACTCCATTTGTTGAATAATTTGATTAAATATTTCCAACTAATTTTGGCCTTAATAAGACCAAAATCTAGAGGACTCATACATACACACAAAAATTCCACACAGTTACAAGGCACTAAGAGTGATTTACAAAATAATTCTTCAAAGGTTCAAACTTTCTAAAACTCTGTTGATTATAAGCAGCAAGAAAAAGAAGCGATTATTAGGCAGAAATGTTTTAAATTCAGTATCAGCTCCCTTACAAAAAATTATATGTAGCTTTTTTTTGTATGTGCACGGCGTGTGTATGTATGCATGCAAATTTTGACAACGGTTCTCCTATTTCAACTTGAAGAGTATCACAGGATTTTTGATACAATTATGAAATTTATGTCCACTGCAATCCATTCCAAGAACATTTTTGCTCTGTGTAGGCTTTCGTAATTGAACAAGAAGCTTGTTTATATCATGACACTTGACACTGACCTCTCTCAAAACTTGAGTTCATATTATCATCACAGAACAAGTAATTTTCTTCTTAATGTTGAATATTAAAACTGATTTTATCATAACTATTACAATGATATTAGATGTTTCTCCTTTGAAAGTGATTCTCTAGAATCTTTACTTGGATTCCATGAGTTGAATGAGAAAAATTGAACCATTATTGGAATTAACTGGTTTTCTGTCTTGAAGCATCTGATGTGACTGACATAACACTGGTATCATGTAACTCTTTGCAAAGTTCTTCTCTAAAAAATTAACACAGGCAAATTTTAATGAATGCCCCCTCTCTTTCTAAAGATCATCTTATTTATTTGTGCCATTTCAATTATCCTCAATTACCAGATGAAGGAAAAAAAAGATTAGAGCAGTTATACAGTTGGAAAAAAATGTACCCTACACTAATTGAAGCACTGTACAAAATTATTCCCTAAAAAAGACAAGTCATATAGGTGCCCAAATACAACCCTTGTGCCACTCACCAAACCATGGTTCCCTATGGAGTTACATCATCATGGAAAAGTGGGTGAATATTTAAATTAACCCATGTCATTGCTTTCAAACCACATGTCCACAGAGCTGCTGTTGCCCAGATAGGCCTTTTGCTAATTTTCATAAAGGTTCCCTGCAGACTAGGTCTTTCTCTGAATATAACAGTAAAGGGTAATCCTTTTAAGGATCAGAAATAAAAACAGCCTTCCCCAAATCATTACCATCTAACTCCCAACACATATACCCAGAAACCTTTAATTAATTTAAGTTTTATTAGAATAAAAAGACTATTCCAGAGCTTTAACCTCCTAAAGTTCAACCATAGCGGCTCAACATGAAACATTTTAAGGAATTTTTCAGGTTTTGGAGACTTTGGTTAGCCTCTTTCTGATTGTACTTCCGTAACACTATTTGTCAAGGAATACTGCAATAAAAGCTCTTCCTGTAACTTTATGGTATGCCAAAAGAGACATTGGTTTGATGAAATATATGGTTTTTCTAAATATAACTTATTTTTCTATTGTCAATTATGAGCCCTGTAACATTACAGGGATTTACCATTTCAGTAAAAAAACATGACATCATTATCAAGTATACAAAATTCTGACTAGTTTCTAGAACTAGGCTGTTCCCAAAAGTCTCTCCTAACTCTGCATTTAGTATAAGCTCTATTCTATAGATAGGAGGCATAAATGAAATTTTGGAGAGGTGAAGTCAGAGACTAAGAGCTGCTCTCTTTGGATAAAATATCACTTGCTCTTTTCTAGTTCAGACTGAGATTTAATAACAGCTAAAGATAATTCATTAATATGAAGAATTCAGCTCCCAAAAGGATGCCTTTTATGACAAAACGGCTTTTATCTATGGAAGTCCAGAGATTAAAAACATATACATACAGACTTCTCCAAAACAATGTGAACAGCTTGACAGAACTGTGTATCAGGAACCTGATAACAGTGTTACACAAAATCAACTGTAATATGCCTTCTTACACAAAATGTGCGAGATGAGGGCATGATAGCTTTCATTTTCATGTTATTTTATTCTCTTTTGCTCATGCGAGATATAAAAAATATTGAGCTATTTATCACTCCTTTATTTTTTGTAGTAGAGTCGTGTTCATTACGCAAAATAATAATAAAAAATGCGTATGAATTGAAATGGGATACAAGAGCTTGCCAGATGTAGCTGTATCTCTCACATGGAAACCGAATGTTTTCCTTAATCAATCAGAATGAATAATGTTGATGGGCTTGGCAGTATCTAACTCAGCGCTGCCAGCTCCAGCTAACCCCACATGATTTCATCTTTCCAGCCAGACTAAAAAATGCTTTCCCTCCTTTACACTGGACAACTTCATTTCTACACGTTCAATTTAATGAAGCTCAAAAGGAATCCTAAAAGCCTTGCCCTGTCTCAAAAAATATTTACCATATATCTCTACAGCATGGCAGCTGTACTACAATGTTTCATAATAAGAAGAAATAAAGTGGCCATATAAACTCTACTGAGGAGCATAAACAATCATATTGGTGGGAGGTTGTTTATTGTCAGTTGCATTTTTTCAGCAATTTTGTTTAAAACTTCATTTAAACAACTACCCACTATAGAAAATCCTGGACAACTGTAGGGGCTGCCTTTGCTTAAATGAGCTTTGAAAGTGTGATTGAATCAGTGACACCCCTTAACTTCCTATTTTAAGTTGGGGCGCAAATGCCTGTGAAGCAATCTTGTTCTGTGAGTTTCAATGTATATTTCTAGTTATTACTGTATGAACCAACCTATTCATGCACTTTTAATAAATACTTTAAAGAAAGACATGGTCTTTTTTATGTAACCAATCCTGCTGCTTATAGTCAATATGGTAAGACCTTCAGGGAATAAGAGGTAACTAAAAAGTAGATCTAATATGCTAAGACTTCTGTGCGTTTATTTTTATAAGCATATAAATATATCACTGTTTGAAATTATATACATATATTATTTATTCCTCATGACAATTTCATTTTATGGGTGAGGGAACTGAGGCATAGAAATTTCAGTTCCTCATCCAAGGTCTTGCAGCTTGTAAGTGTTAGAGACAGATTCCAGCCTTGGCCAAGTATGATTACAGAACTCATGTACTTGACTTCTACGTTTATTGCTCCATAACAATCAGGATTTTTTTCTTTGTTCAATCTTCTTGAAATATTCCTTTCTGTTCTTGAGGTTCCTAGGTCTTAATGATTCTCGAAGTGAAACTAAAATTCACAATCCTGGTTTCATGAGTGGTGAAGGGCAGTAGGTGATGGGGAGAGGTATAGACATGAAAATTTCCCAGTAATTATCTCCCTGGATCACTTGCAGTGAAGTGAAGGGACATCAGGTACATTCTTTCTTTTTGAAAGTTGCCATTAAGTCACACTTTGACATTTCTATACTGCAAGTAAACTGTGGTTTCCATCATTTTAATCTAGTATGTAGCCATGGTAGTTGTTGCTAAACAGAGTAGCACTCATTCTGTTCTAACAAATTAGTGCCTGTGATGTCACTAGTGGGCAAAGGTCTTTTCTGAATGCAATACGGAATGTGGCCATGTAAAAAATATACATCCCAGAAGGTGGTGACTCATTGCCACCTGGTGGTTAAAGCGATTTAACCTTCATGTAGGTAGAGAAGTCGCAGTGCCATGGTTGGCTAGCTCACATGATTTTACTGACTTAGTGACATATGGTTTTAAGTTAGAGTAAATTCCTCCTCAAATTCATTTCCATCTCCTATATTTATTATATTTCCTCTATTTCAGCTCTCTTTTGCTCTTCTTTCATAGAATTAGGAAAATATCTTACTAAAGCTCCAGATTGAGGACTTTGTATAGTGCAGTCCATTCTTAAATAGGCTTTATTATCCCAGAATATATCTTGGTTTCCCCTGAGGATAGCTAAAATTTTTTCAAGGTCATTATTCAAAGATTTTTGGTTTCTGAAGAACTTTGGAATCTACTATAATACAGGTGGTTGGTATTATCACGATGTATCAGAAGCCAAATAAATGATTTGGGGTCCTGAAATAAACGTTATAGTAAATATCAAATCTAAAATGAAATCAGTAATAACTGATATGACATTAAATGGGATAAAAAAGAGATGAGAACCTGAAGAAAGATTTGTAGAACGGGTACATATCAATCGCAGTCTTTCTGATTTCATTTAATATCAAGGCAATAATACATAGAAAAAAGATCATGGTGCTAAAAAGAAAGAAATACTATACTTACACATGTAATAATAGACTGAAAAGTGAAGATCCTAGTTACTTCTCAAAGCTTTCGCCCTGTGGCAAAAAGCTGCTGGCTAACGCCACACAAATGTAACCAGTACTTCATGTCCTTTCCTTGGCGATTTTCTGTCTCTGTAGTTGTAGAAACATCATGGAAAATCATATCTCAGATGAAAGCTTTTCTTTTCAGTTATGGCAATAACTTTTTCCACATCCCACACTTTTTTACCAAACGCCATCTTAGCAAAGGTTCAGTAGTTTTTAAATGGGATGTTTATTATTAACCCTTCTTCCTTTTTCTTTTCCTTCCAGCAGTGACAGAGCCACCTGAGGAAGCATTTAAAATAAGCTCATTTCCTGGGACTCTCTTGTCCCCTCCTGGCGGGAGCTCTGTCCTTTCACTTTTTCTCTAAATAAAAGCCTGTACCTTGCTCTCCTACCTTGAGGGTATGTGAGGCTCATTCTTGGGCTTCGTGAACAAGAACCCCGGCATCACTTTTAACTTTAAGCTCTCTCTTTTCAACCTTTCAGGGGGTTCTCCTCTCTCTGAGGTCACCCCCACTTCCTAAGTGTGTAACCTTTTAATCTTAAACTTTCTTTCTCCAACCTTTCAGGGTGCCTCTCCTTGGCGGTACTTTTTCTCTCTTTAAGTAACTTTAAATAAAACTTTTACTCTGCTTAAAAATAAATAAATAAATAAACTTATTTCCTAAAGCCATATTAACATATACACATGATCAGTGTTGTTAACAGACAAGCACAACAGCAAGACTTGTACCACTGAGCTGAGTAGATCATATTTTGACAACCATTCAGAGACCATATGCATTTCCTAATCTTGAGCTCTTTTCATTACATATGTATTTTTTCTAGCTGTATAATCATGCATAAAAGTACGATAAAAGGGGGTTAAGCACCCCTCTCCCTTTTTGTCAGCACTGTATCTCATTGTACGTTTATTTCTACAGGATCCATAAAGACAGCTATGCATCAGCAGGAAAATATACTTCCTAACATTCAAAGTCAATGATGCAGATAATGGGGAACCAGTATCCTCAGCGTGGGATACGTACTGTCCTCAGTCCCTGGCCCACATGTTGGAAACAACCAATAAACTATATTATACACATATATAAAAAATAGCAGCTTGAAGGAATGGCCTGCTTAGCTAGATTTATTAGGAGAGATCTTTAATATGCCATATGGCAGCTTATCTCTCCCAAGCAGAGCAGCCCTGTGAGGGAGCAGACTGAAGTGTGAGGACCAGCCCCAGCGTGAGCGTTGATGCCTCCCCAGGGAAACAAGTGCTTGCTGCAGGACTGTTCCCCAGGGTCACCCATGCTATGTGTTCTGGTAGTCCCTTATGCTGCCATATGTTTTCCATCAGAGCTAGGATCTCCATTACCCCTACTGTTTAGAGAAATCTTTAGACGTCTTTGGGATGGAGGATGTGAGAAACAGAGGGCAGGACTGAGATCCATCATGTTGTTCAACATAGCTTCTGCCTTCTATTGAGACCCTTTGTGTAGGAAATACAAACTAGGGGGATTGCTATGGTTTTAAGAGCTATCATTCAAGTAAATGGAAAAGTGGCATCGTATATGTGGTTTGAAATACCAGAGAGCACAAAATAGATTTTTCTTCTACTTGTAAATGGCTGTGTGAGAAGCACTTTTCTTTATTGAAACATCATGCCTTCCACACATAAAGGCTTTTATTCAATGATCTGTATCAACCCTAGTGCTTCCTTTTCATTAATGCACAAGATAATTTTATTGGCATGTTAAAGCTGATAGGGAAGAGTCACTGTGATCTATCACCTGCATCTTTGCAAGTTAAGAATGCAAGCACACTTTCTAGGCAAATGAGAGGACAATTTTTATGGTTTTTACACTATCTTCATTATTTAGTTTTTTATAAATACTTCCAAGTCCTTGCCATGTCCAGGAGCTGGAGTTACTGAAAAGGAACACCAAAACATGTCTTTTAAATGCAAGCTCAGTGTAGAGGAGTATTCAAAACTAAGTCATGTGAAGAATACATGTCACTTATATGATAATACTGCAAAAATGAAAACCTTGGGCCTAATCATGAAGCAATATCAAGCAGGCAAAATTTGAGAAACGTCCTAAAAAAGAGTGGTTCTAGGGAGAAGAGGACAAAAGAGACATGAAAACTAAATAAAACATGATTCTGAACTGGATCTTTGGCTATTAAGGAATTATTGGGGCAATTGGTGGAACTTGAATAGGGTCTGCGGAATAGATTAAAATAATAATGTAAATTTTCTAATCTTGGTGGTTGTATTATGGTTATGTTGAAAATATCCTTTTTTGTAGGTTATACAATATAAAATATTCATAAGTGATAGAACATCATGCTAAACATTTACTCTCAATTGATTCTGTAAAAAAAAGTCTTTACACTACCCTTCAACTTTTCTCTGTGTTGAAATTAGTTCAAAATAAAAAATAACATTGAATTAACTACCTTTTGTCTGACTTTTCATTTTTTGGTGGCTGCACAGGAATGGAAACATTTGCTAATTCAATCAGTAAACACACCCAAATCTACTAATTACATTAGAGAGATAACTAGCTCATTGCTTATCATTATTTCTGGAATACATTAGTTATATAAAATTTAAATAATTATGAAATAATTACATGGACACAATGGGTTTTAATATTTTAATTGGTTGCTAAGTCATTTGATTAATTTTTGGAAAACATTAAACTGAGTAAATGCCACGGAAACAACCATGAAAGTATTACACTATTAAAATACAATGCATGCTGTTCAAGTCAATGAAAAGTTTCTCATTAACTTTTTAAAGTACAATTTTCTTATTGTAGCAAGGCCAATTTCATCTATACATACAGCCTCTTTGACAGAAAACTTGTAGCAATGCAGGCACTTGTCTTGTTTAGCCTTTGAGCATTAAGTGATGTTTGAGTAGTGATATGTGCAGAAGCGCTGTGATGGTTTCAAGTTGACGAGCCATTAACTCCTCTTTCCCTAAAGCAACTACTAAACTATTCATTTGGAAATTTTACAATTAGATTTTCCACTTAGCTGTTTATTGCTTATTACTTCATTCTTCCTCTGGAACCTTCGGATTCTTTAAACATCACTAATATATTTGGGGGGCTTTTCCTTGCCAATTTTTTTTTTATTGATGAGCAGTTAATTGTGGAATAGTAAACTTAACATGGGCATTCATTTAGGCTGAATTGTGCTTCTATCTGTCTTTAATAGCAGTTTATTTTAATGTGGCCGGGCATTTACTTGGGCTTTGGAGCAAATGCATGTTGCATGTTGAGTAGGTGATACGATGATTGGATATAGCGTTTTTGCAAGAATGAGTGAAAGGGAAATATAATTATGCCCAGGCAGAGAATTGGTTAAGACTTTAAAAAGCATCAAGTCCAATGTTGTTCGACTTCTGAAATGAAGGCTCTGAGACTCCCAGAAGCTACAGGGTGGTCCATGGACCCTCAGGTACCATCAGTGTTCCATGGTACCATGAATTGCAGATGTAGATGAAGGGCCATTGCAAATATCATGTTGAAATAAACCCCAAGGGAATTTCTAGAAAGAGCTTCTTGTTTGGAACTTTTTAAGACCTCTGCATTTATTTCTTTATATGGTTTATCCTGGTGGCCCATATGAGTTAAGAAACCATGATGGAAAATTAACTCCTAGTTATAAATTAGCAATTTTAAGTTTAGTGGGCCTTTTTATTCCTTTGAGGTCCAGCCATTGATCACTTGGTACCCTCTTTGCACAGATGTGGCCATTTCATGCCTAAATATTTTATCTCTTTCTCTTATTCTCAAAGGTTAGGCTTTCCCTGTGACAAGCAAAACACTTGTATTCAATCTTATTTTATTCAGGTTTTCTGTCCTAACCAGACTGGAAATGGTGTGTTCCTTGGGCATTAGAAGAAAAGCAATGCTCTTCCTCCAGTGAGGTTTCTATGGGTCACCATCAGCTGGAGTGCCTTATAGCATCTGTTGTGGAATTCCAGCCATGAAATGGAAGCTTGTGCTAGAAACCCCCTCAGCCCACAAGCACCTAGCAGGTGACTTGCCTATTACATCATCAGGAAGCTTTGCCCCAGAGGCTTGCACAGACTCAAACAAGAGTCAAAGAAGGATGGAGAAAGTCCCTCCATCTCTCTGGTCTGAGGACTTACCTCCTTGAGTATAATAGAAAGAACTAAGTGAGGTGATAAGGAAAATGTTAGAACCCAGAGGATTGTGTGCATTATGAGGTCATGTCCATTGGTTTTCAAGTAAAGACCAAAAAAGGAAAAGAAGCTTGTTTATTTTCTTTGTTTTATATTTTGATGATGAGAATCTTTCTTTTCCTAGTGGGTATTTTGGCAACTATAGGGTAGGAATGTGGGAAGAATTTCTATAATTCTGGGGTATAAGGTCATGAAGAAAGAAATTTTCTGAAATTTAACTTTCTCCCTTTTAGTTATGATGGGGTCATTTTGGCATTCTAAATATTTATGTATTGGTTTAATAGTCACACATATTTTTATTTAAAAGAATCAACATGTTATTGAAAACAGAAGGTTGTGAACCTTATTATTTAGCCAAACTGTTGCATATTTCAGCATTTCAATGTGTACAATGCATTTAAATTTTAAAGGGTTTTGATCGGGAGAATATCCAGAGCTAAATTAAATGCTGTTTTAGAAGAATATATTAGAAAAAAAGAATCTTCTCAAGAAAATTATAGTAGCAATAAAAATTTTCAAACTTCAGCTCTAAATATTAACTCAAGATTTGGTGAACATCTGGAAGCACAGTGTAAATATTAAACAGCAATTTGAAAGTTAGTATTTAAAATAAGTGAGAGTTTTCTTTCCATATAGCTTAAATGTGTGATTCTTAAATATCAATTATGTGAAATATCAAATAACATCACTGGTTATTTAAACTGTGTGGGTAAAATTGTAATATTTCCAGAATATATCACTTGGGTTTAGTATATCTGTATATCAATAGGTGTTCACAGGTGGAAAGAAGTACGGCTTTAGTGCATTTGCATCATTCCTCAGGGGTGGAGAGAAGTACATCTCCATATCAATGGGTAATTACCTGGGCAACTGAGGGCTTATCCGTACCTGAGAGGTTAGAGGGGGAAAGGCTGGTTTTGCTGCTGCTGGAGCAGGAGGGATAGGTGGGCCAGACTGCAGTTTGTAAGCAATAAACGGGTTTTAAACTTTATTTCTCCCTTTGACTGATTTCGGTTTTTAGAGGTATTTTGCCCCAGGATTTCCTCTCCCCGAACTTACATCTGGCACAGTCGGCAGGATTCCTCTGAACCCGAAATCTGTTATAATGGGTGCTACCTTTGGGAGGGCCACCCGTAGAAATGATGGGGAGAAGTGGCGCTTGTGCCGAGGGATGTGTGTTTACACTCGTGTGGTCATGGAAGCACCACCACCACTGCTGGCTGCACTGACCCCGGCCCATGGCCCGAGCCTAAGGTTACTGCTTCTGCCACTGCTGCTGTTCCTGATGCCGGCCAGAGCCTGGTCACAACTATGGGAAGAAGCAGAGGTCTGGGTCACCTTGATAGAGAAGCAACTGGGTGCTGTGTACCACGCCTTGCTGGCTACGGAGCCCATCGCCAGAACAGCTCCAAGGTAATAACCACCTATCCCATCGCAAGTACATGGGGAGAGACTGGACCCAAAGGCCACAGAGTGGTGTGGCACAGACACTCTTGACCATGTTTGGCCATTTGCCTTAGGCATTCGCAGGGAATAATGAAGCGGACGCAGTGGCCCAGGTGCGCTGGCTAGAAGGAAAGTCTGCCTCTGATGGTGCCCAATGGCTGCATCAGCATTTGTTGCACATGGGGCAAAGGACAATGTGCGCTGTAGCCCGTTGGTGGGGCTTGCCACTGACCTTTGAAGAAGCCAGCCAATCCCAGATGGAGTGCCCTGTATGTTGTGAAGATTAGCAAACTACCAAGAGGGTCCTACAGTTTCTCTTTGCAGCCTATGGCTGGTTGCTGGTGATTGAGAGCGATCAAGGCACCCACTTTACTGGACAGGCATTGCAAGAATAGGTACAGCAATTAGGAATAAAATGGACGTGGCCTTGGACATTTCAACACATGGGTCAGCGATGGCTGGCTCTTCTAGAACCTTGGGGAAAAGGCCTGGAAGCTGGCCTCCTGTGTATTCCTGGAATAATAGCAAAGTGACCCCCCCCAAAAAATCACAGTTATTTGCTTCTACAGTGCTGGTGTCCTGGATGCGCCCTCTGGCTGCAGTTGCCACGTGATGGCTGGAATGGGCGAGCTTTGGACTTAATCTGCACGGGACTTTGAACCTAGCTGAGTCCTCTGGCTCGAGAATTATCATGATTGTGTTGTTGTCAAGAAAAAAGTGCTTAAAGAGAGGCTTGAGTTTGTCTAATGTTTGTTAAAAGTTTTGTGAACAATCTAGCATGGTTGTTAGGAATGAGTAAACAAATGTAGAAACATATTTTGTGCTCAGTAAGAGTGCTGCTGTCAAGTACATTTACTTAATCTGCATAGGACGAATCCTCTGGCTTGAGGATTATCATGATTTTATTGCTCTTGCTATTGTATGTTATTAGATTGGTCAGAAGAGGGGCAACGGGTAAATTATAAGGCGAGATTTCTGGCGGGGTAGCCTGTGGGTAAAATTATAATATTTCCAGAATATCTCGCCTGGCTTTAGTACATCTGCATATCAATAGGTGTTCAGAGGTGGAAAGAAGTAGGGCTTTAGTGCATTTGCATCATTCCTCAGGGGTGGAGAGAAGTTCATCTCCATATCAGTGGGTAATTACCTGGGCAAGGAGGGCTTATCTGTTCCTGAGAGGTGAGGGGGAGGGCCGGTTTTGCTGCTGCTGAAGCAGGAGAGAGAGATGGGCCAGACTTCAGTTTGTAAGCAATAAACAGGTTTTAAACTTTATTTCTCCCTTTGACTGATTTCGGTTTTTAGAGGTATTTTGCTCCAGGATTTCCTCTCCCCGGACTTAACAACTGAATCAGATTTTCAGACTTTGGATCAGCCTAAGACTTCCCAAACAAAAACCATTAAATTGGATCTAAAATATTAATAATTATGGACAAGGAGGAGGAAAGCTCTCTCCAAAGCTTAAAAAAAAATCTCATAGTTTTTAAGATCAAAATTTTGCTGTAATTTTTATAGCTATGAGACAGCATCTAGTAGTATGTTTATTTTATGTTTTAGATCTCCAACATTGCCAAATACTTAAGTGGTATAATATCTTTTGCATCAAGTATATTTTATATATTTTCTTTATGTGTTTGAGCATGCCTTAATTACTGAATTAATAATATTTATTTATTTTTTGGTTCGTTTTTGGAATTTGGGATATATTATCCTGTAGAAACAAGAATTTGAACAGTGATTTAGATTAGGGAAAACTTTATTTTACCCCTGTGTTTGGCTGATAGGTACTGTGTCTTAGTCCATTTGGGCTGCTATAACAAAATAGTATTGTCTGGGAGGCTTTTAAACAACAAAAAATTTATTTTTCACAGTTCTGGAGGCTAGAAAGTCCAAGATCAAGGTGCCAGCTGATTCTGTATCTAGTGAGGACCTATTTCTGGGTTCATAGATGGCTGTCTTTTACTGTGTCTCCACCTTCCATGGTGGAAGGGTAAGGGATCTCTCTGGAATCTCTTTTACATGGGTACGAATTTCATTCATCAGCGCTCTGCCCTCAGGACCTAATCACCTCTCAAAGGCCCCACCTCCAGATATCACACTGTGGATGGGATTTCAACATAAATTTTGGTGGGACATAAACATTCAGTTTGTAGCATAGTTAGTACCTTCCTAGACCTTATATATTATTGCTAATGTGTAGCAATATTCCTGGGAAGTTCCATTTTAGAAATATTAGCAACGCATCTTGACTCACAGTTGCAGCATACCTTATTAGCCTGCTTCCAGTCCCCGTGTACTTGCCTACACTCTTTACCACTTCCCCCAGCTCAGGTGTTTTAATAGAAGCAGATGCTGAATGTCATAGAGTTAGTAGGCAAGGGTTGGAGGTCTCTCACTGCTAAAAGATGATCTTTTGGCCATTGAGGCAGGGGATATAGGTTTAAGAAATGGAAAAATGGCAGGCGGGTGGAATCCTGGTGGAAACAGACTGTCTCTGGTAGAAGAAAAATGTCAGTATCAGAGGAATGGCTTGGGGGAGCCTTGTTCTCCCAGGTACGGTCCCTGGGTAGCAGCCTCATAGAGGATCTTGTCAGGAGAGCAGAATTGCAAGCCCCACCACAGCCCTGCAGAATCAGAATCTGCATTTTAATTTAAGAACAATTTAATTTGTGAAGCAGTGGTTGGGAGGAGTGCATAGTTTCATATCAAGGAGGACATGATATGCTCTCAATATGCTTTTATGGCTTCAGTATTCTC
Source organism: Phataginus tricuspis (assembly GCA_029783875.1). Lineage (NCBI taxonomy): Eukaryota > Metazoa > Chordata > Mammalia > Pholidota > Manidae > Phataginus > Phataginus tricuspis. Next base: position 16,302,204 of record JAQQAC010019963.1, read on the forward strand.
ATGTGCCTTGCAAAAAGGTTTTGGTGGTGATTTGAGAAGCTGACCTAGGTCTTCTAGATTGTTACTGAACCTCCGGGGCTCCTGTCCTAATTCCTTTAGTCTCCTGGTTCTCTATGTCAACCATCCTCCTATGTCTCTGACCTTTGGATTTGGCTTTAGTTTTTGGATTAACTCTTAGCTCCTCTTCAAGGTCTTGATGTATTTTCTGTTTACATGTTCTTCTTTGAATTACCACTGGCATTTATTTTTCTTTCCTCTCCCAATTTGGCTTCTTAGACTCCAGAATGTATTCTAAACCAATAGTTGCTATGCTTGCCTGGCTTGCTGTACCCTTCAAATAGGGATTCAGACCATGTAAGTTATCCATTTGAGGTCAGAAAGCAGAGCATGTATCTTCTCAAGATCAGATTTTTAGGGAGTGAGAAGAGGAATAACAGTCATTAGTTACTGGGAAGTGTCTTAGTCCCTTCGAGCTGCTGTGTCAAAGTACCATAGACTGAGTGGCATATAAACAACAAAAAGCTGTTTCTTTCAATCCTTGAGGCTGGAAGTCTGAGATTAGGGTGGCAGCATGGTCAGGTTCTGGTTAATGCCCTTTCTCCAGTTGCAGACTGCTATTCTCACATGGTGGAGAGCAGAGAGTTGAAGCAAGCTTTCTCATGACTCATCTAGGGTACTAGTACCATTCGTGAGGGCCCCACCCTTATGACCTCTTCTAATCCTAATTACTTCCCAAAGGCCCCACCCCTAATACTATCACAGTGAAGAGTAGTTTGGTAACAAATGAATTTGGGAGAGGGGGCATGAACATTCATTCCATCACAGCAGACAATAGGGTAAATTAACATATTCAGTGTATGTTATGCATGAAAGGAGATTCTGGGACCCAGAGTAGTTGAATGACTTTTTAAAAAATTCAGAGTTAGTGAAAAGGCTGGAGTTGGTGCCTGAATCCCTAGTTCTCATCAATGTAATAACTAGTTTCTCAGTCCGGTGTATGTGGTATATTTAGATTAATAAAAACACTGATAATGAAGGAATTATCCTTATTTTAATTTCTACTATGTATACGGTACTGCTTTGAGCATTGTCTCTCTCCCACTTTCTTTTTTTCATAAAATTTTCATAACAGCTGATTCAAGTAGACATGATTTTCCTTATTTTTTTAAAGAGAAAACTAAAGCTTAGGAAAGTCAGGTCACTCAACTGGTTTCACATGCTAATATATTGACAGAATCCAGATTTGAACCGATGTCCAACTTTAATCATCTGGAATTTTTGCTATTCCCTCAGGTTTATTTCTGATCATAAGTAATTACTGCCTGCGTCCTCAAATCACCTAAAAAGGTTGAAAGTACAGTTGTTGAAGGCATAAACCCTGGAGCCACAACCTGGTGCAAATTCCAGCTTTGCTGTTTGCAAACTACATGATCTCTAGCAAATTATAAAACTTCATTGTGCCTCAATTTCCTTAACTGTAAAATGGGACTGATAACCAACACACCTATCTCATAGAGTTGTTATAAAGCTTAATTTTAGTTATCTAGAAGAGTATCTGGTGCATGGAATGGAAAGTGACAAATGTTATCTATAATTATTATCATTAGAGATGCCTCGTAATTCTTTCTAAGCGTAATTGGGAAGTAAAAATATTCAATAAGTTTGTCAATTATTTGACTAAATTTGAGATACTTGCAAGATCCTTTCCACTGGGTCTATCATATAGCTCGTATAAACATTGGTTATAAAGATTTGTGTTGATAATGTGAATTTCAAGAGAGTTCTGTTTTGGTTTTGATTAGCAAGGTTAAAAAATAAAAATAATTTTTGTGCGCAGGATATATTCTTCTGAGGTCAATCATGGTTATCCTAACTTTTAATAGGTTTCAAAATCAATAGGGTTAAAATGATGTTAGTCTAGCTTTGAGTCCACAAAAAAACATACCCGGGGAGGTGATTACATATCTGAGTTGATGCATGGGAAATGAATATCTAAACTTTTGACTGCCAGATGGAAATTTATAACCTGAAATGGCAAATTACATAGAGGTTGTATGAGTTAGGGATCTTAAAAGAGTTCATGTTAAAACCAAAGCTCCATATACCTGAGGGGAAAGTACAGATAGTTTGAAACAAATTTTTGTATACTGTCAATACTACCATGAAAAATTATTTCATTATTTTAAATCATGCTTGTTCAATGACCTCAATGACATTCACAGTTATTTATATTTGCTCAATACCAGAAGAAAATTCACTTACTTTGAGTGATGCCGTACAATAAAGTGACTTGATTGCATATTATATCTTTCAGTTTCATTCAAAAGAAGAGGTGTACTTTCAGAATTGTAGGTGCTTAGGAGTGCAATAAAGAGTTGTGGAAACCATTGTCCTCATGATATTGTTAAATCAGCATTTTATTTTATTTTTTTGTTAAATCTCAGAATATTAGTTGAACACCTAGCACAAAGGTTTCAAGAGAGAAAGGTTTCAAAACCAATCTCTTTCCACCCTATGGTGTACAGCCAAGGCCTCTCAATAATGCAGCAGTTATTTTTGAATGGCCTTGAAGATTTGTGATCTTGGGTTTAGAATATGTAATAAGCATTGATTGCTTTTATTCTGTTCTAATTTAAGTTTACTCTTTGTATCTTTTATATCTTAATGTTTTTATGTTAAAAATAAGGGTCCAAGGAATAAAGTAAGCACAGAAGACATTCATCAACTCAGAGTTGTATAGGGTGTTCTATTTTTAGAAGGAATTCAACCAAGATGGGTAAGTTTTACGTTGTTTTAAAAAAATGTTATTAATCATAGTGCACTTAAATACCAAAGTATAATTATAGCTGTCAGCTCTGAGTTTGTCATCCAGTTATGGCATGATGATGAGATGAAGTGGAAAGATGTAGGAGACTATACCGTTAAGAACTGGGTTGACGAGTTAGCTTTGCCATTTGTTATTTGAGGAATATTGAATAAGAATTTTGACCCCTTAATACTTAATTTCCCCATCTGTAAAGTCAGTGGTGATGGTACTTATCTGACAAGCTTCTTCTAAGGAGTAAATAAAATACTTGATATTAGAAAGCTTGCCAGAGAGTAGATTCATGTGCTATGCTGCTCTCTTAATTGTATTATGCACTGATTTAAACATAAAACTCAAGTGGGGAGGTTGCCATCTTGAACTTTTTCATAACTCTTACATACCAAAAATTTTCAGTGGCTTCTCTTACCCAAGGCTGAAATCCGAACCCATTAACTTGACCCTAAAAGCTCTCTTTCTAGCCAGATCTCTCATTACTACTTTACCAAGTAACCCTACACTTCAAAGTGTATACTTCCTGGGCCCTGCTTTCCATGTCACTGTGGCCTTGTTTAGCTGAATGAGGTTGTTTTTCTTCCAAGTTCTCACCATTTCTGGTAGGTCCAGCTCAAGGGATAACTTTTCAGGACTATCTAAAGAGTAAAATCCACAGGACTGTATTCTTTCTGTGCTTTTCCAGCATTTACTGCCTTACACAGTTCATTAAGTACTTAACCATACAAAGCCCTCTGATAATAATGTAAGTAAAGTTAGGGCCAGCTAGGAATAGAGTTCGTTTTTGAACAGAGCCAGGCACCCCCCACACCCTCCATTCATATTACTGCAAAAATGCTTTTCTTCATTAGCATTGTTCTTTTGGATTATTGTTTAGTCATTCATTTGTGCCTCTGTTGTGACCAGAACTATGTACAGCTATAATGAACAAAGCTGGAAACTAGTGTCTTAAACAAGATAGAGTTTTAGTCTTACATGGAAAAATCTCTTGCAAAAGTTGATTTAGGCAACCCAACCTGGGATAGGGTGCAGCTGAGCAGTCATATTGGGCCTAGCCTGTAGATGGCTTTCTGTCATCTCTACAGTGCGGCTCATGTCTCATAGTCCAGCAGCTGGGTCCACATTTTGTTGCAGTACATTAGAGAAGGTAGGGAGAAGGGACAAAGGGCATACGCCACCTCTCTTTTTTTTTCTAGGGCAGGAGAAGAAGATGGATATCTCAAACGTTCCCAGAAATGCTGTGAGGAAGATGAAGGAATCTGATTACGACACCTAGAGTAGTGACACGAACGTTTTTTAATATATGTTAGGAGCCAGTGGTCACACTGCTGAAAAAAATGACAAGAGGGAGAGTCAGAACGTGTTTTATTTTGAGAGTGATAAGATAAACATGTCAGCTTCTCAATCTAATAGTGTCTCCGAGGGTAGCATTTCCTTTACTGGGTAAGCAGGGGTCAGGGCAAGAGCCAGAAACTAGATTTTTGTCGAGGCATTCAGAATTAATTTAACAAGAAGATTAGCGTGATTTCGAAATTCATAAGAAACTGGTATGTAAACTGGAATTCCAGTTGAATTTATGATTTGTGATTCGTTTCAGTGCTTGCAATACATTTGCTCATGGTCTTGTACTGATAAACCTCATAGTGCATGGGAATCTTTAGTGACTAGAATATTCCTGATGAGCAGGGAATCAAAGCAAAATAAAACATAATAGTCTTCAGGGATATGTTCTCTAAGTCCTGGTGATTTCTAATAAGCATCCTTCTACCTACATCTCTCTAGCACTTTTTAGAACGTATATGTACCAATGAGCCTTTTTCAAACTGCAAGGAATAGCAGCTTGACCGGTTTACCTAAATTAAAAAGTGTGGGTATGGAGCTGGAGGCAAGAAGTGGCGATGATGCAGAGTCCTTATGCCAGGTCAACTCAGAAGCCCTTGTTAAGATATGCTTTCCTGCCTGTGTTAATCCTGTCCTGCTCTGGGGTCTTCTTCTTAATTAGAACCACAAGCTGGCTTAGATAAAAGCATAACTTCCTGAGCATGGTAGTGAAGTGTTAATCATTCTGTATAAACTTCTGTCTGGGAATGTCCTGGATCAAGGAAACGTGCCCAAAGGTCCCACACTGATAAAGCATGATGGGGTCATAGGCTCTGGGTCAGATTGATGGGCGTGAGAACAGGAGATGGACCAACAGAGCAGATAAGAAAAACAGAGGTAAAGTTTCAAAGGATTTTGGAACTGAGTGCTTGGACACCATACCCCAACAGAGGTGCCAAGGCGCGGATAACAGGCATGGTAGATTTCACAGACTGAGGTGCAAATAACACCCACATACAGCATTGTAAAGTGAGGCTCACATATACATGGATTTATAGAGTGTATAGTCTGCTTCCTTCAAAACATTCTTATCATGTAAATATTTAGTAAGCCAAACTGTTCAATGTATGGGATGGGGCAGCTGGAAGGGGGGAAGCAATTCCAATAGCTCTGTGACACAAAACTAAAATCTGCCGTTGGATATTGCAACAGTGCTTAGGGAAGGGTGGTCATAGCTCCAGCCCAGAATATTGGCACCCAGGTGTCAGGAGGGAAAGTCAGAGATTCCTACTTGCTGGGAGATGACAGTGGATTCTAGTATGGAGGATCCATACCCTTCCTCAGGTTATTCTCTGTCAAGGAGTTCAATGACTTATTCTAAGATTTCAGCTATTTCAAACCCCATTGTATATTGAAAAGTATCATTTTATGGCAAAAAAAAAATTGTAGCTGTGTTAGTTTATTGGAGCTGCTGTAACAGAATGCCACAAATGGGGTGGCTTACAAATAAAAGAAATGTATTTTCACAGTTGTAGAGACTGGGAAATCAAAGATCAAGGGCCTGGCAGATATGGCGTTTGGTGAGAGACTCCTTCCTGCTTCACAGATGGGCATCTTTTTGCTGAAAACTCACATGGCAGAAGAGAGCAAGGGAGCAACCTAGGGTCTCCTTCATAAAGGCACTAATCCCAGTCATGAGGGCCCCACCCTCATGACCTAATCACCTTACAAAGCCCCCCCCCCAATACCATCACACTGGGGATAAGGTTTCAATACTTGAATTTTGGGGAGTCAAAGACATACTCAGTCTATACCAGCAGCAAAGCAGTTTCTCTGTGAGCAAGCAGCATTGTCTTTAAAGGCTAAGTCCCAAGCAGTAAGTGTCTTCACTTTTCAGCGCATAGGTATAGATTCCTGTCTCTGCCATTACAGTTCTTCCAGAGCAGATTGTCTCACTCCTCAGGGTTGGCTTGGTAAAGGGAAAGCATGCCAGAATGACAGGCTTCCAGGAGTCTCCCCTTGACCTATTCATACAGACACTTAACCAGGTCACAACCCACCCACTGTGCCCTGTGTGCCCCAGAGTCTTCCAGGAATTGCCACTGCAGTGTCTCAGAAACCCCATCCCATCTCCTCTCTGGGATCTGTCCAGGAGTTTGGGAACTTTTTTCCTTGAGGATTTCTCTATGTTGCTGTTAGTCCTAGTCAGGACCCACCTTGACATCTTCCCTGATTTTGAATCAGCAAGAAGGCAATGATCTTTTAAGCGTTTGAATCGTCTCATCATTTTCTTTTGTTAAACAGCTTCATTGAAATATATTTCATGGACCATAAATTTTACCCACTTAAAGTGGATAATTCAGTGGTTTTTAGTGTACTCACAGAGTAGTACAACCATCACAAAAATTTTAGGACACTTTCAGGACTCCCAAAGGAAAGTCATATCTATTAGCAGTGACTCCCCATTCCTTCAACCCTCCTCCCCGTGACCAGTAATCTACCTTCTGTCTCTATGGATTGGATATTTCATAAAAATGAAATTCTACAATATGTGGTCTTTTGTGATTGGCTGTTTTTGCTTAGCATAATTTTTCTGAGGTTTATCTATGTTGTAGCATTTATCACTACTTCAATACTTTCTGTTGTTAAATACTATTCCATTGTATGGATATGTAACATTTTATTCATCGATTGATGGTTAAATCCTTTCTCCTTTTTGGCTATTATGAATAATGCTTAATGTACAAGTTTTTGTGTGGAAGTGTATATTTATCTTGGGTATATTTAAGAGTGGAAATGCTGGATCATGTGTTTCCACGTTTTGAGGAAATGGCAAACTGTTTTCTAAAGTGGCTGCCCCATTTTACGTTGTCACCAGCAGTAGAGGAAGGTTCTAATTTCTTTACTTCCTTGCCAACATTTATTGTTTTCCTTCCACTTTAGTGTGTATGAAATGGTATCTCATTGTGGTTTTGATTCCCAGTTCCCTAGTAACTAACAACTAATTATGTTGAGCATCTTTTCATGAATTTACTGGTCTTTGTACATTTTCTTTGGAAAAATGGCTATTTAGATCATTTGACCATTTTTGTTGGTTATATATCTCTTTACTATTGAGCTGTAGGAGTTCCTTATATATTCTGGATGCAAGTTCTTTATCACATATGCGATTTTCAAATATTTTCATTCATTCACTTTCTTGATAGTGTCCTTTGAAACACAAAGGCTTTTAATTTTGATGAAGCCCAATTTGTCTCTTTGTTTCTTGTACTTTGGTATTCTCTGTAAGAAACCATTACTTAATCCAACGTCACAAAGACTTACTTGAATGTTTTCTTCTAAAAGTTTTTAAGCTTTAGTTCTTATGTTTAGGTCTGTGATCAACTTTAATTTTTGTGAATGGTGTGGGATAGGAGTTCAATTCTGGACTCACAATTCTGTTGAGCTGTACATTTATCTTTACTCCAGTACCACACTGTCTCGATAACTGTTGCTGTGTACTAAACTTAGAAATAAGGAAAAATGAGTCTTCCAAGTTCATTTTCAAGATTGTTTGTCTATTCTGGGATTCTTGCATTTGCATATGAATTTTAAGACCAGCTTGTCAATTTCTATAAAAATGTCAACTCAGAGTTTGAGAGAGAGAACATTAAATCCATAGATCAATTTGGGAATTATTGCCAATTTAACAGTATTAAGTCTTCTGATGCATGGACTTAGGATGTCTTTCCATTTATTTAGATCTTTAATTTCTTTTAACATGGTGTGGATAAAATTGCAAATTTCCAGAATCTCTCACCTACCCTTAGTGCATATCTGTATCAGTAGGTATTTCCAAGGGGTGAAGAGAAGTAGTCTATCTCCATATCAATAGATGATTACAAAGAAGGTGGAGAGCAAGTGCACACCTGGACCACAGAGGTTTGGTGGGGTCATTTTACAGCTGGGTCATAAGAGACACAGGGTAGCAGAAGTAGATGACCGCTTATAAGCAATAAACAGGTTTCTCCCACTTTATTTCTCCCTTTGACTGATTTCGGCTTCAAAGGTTTGTTTGTTCCTGGCTGGGAACCTATTTTCCCCCCAGAGTTACACACTGTTTTACAGGCTTTGTGTGTAAGTGCTGACCTTCTTTTGTTAAGTTTATTTCTAAGTACTTTATTCTTTTTATTGCTATCGTTAAGTGGAATTGCTTTCTTAACTTCCTTTTTGGAGTTCGTTGTTAGGCTATAGAAATATAATTCATCTTGCAAACTTGGTGAACTCATTTATTAGTTTTAGTATTTTTAGTGGATACCTTATATATGTACAAGTTCATGTCCTATATAACTAAAGATAGCGTTACTTCTTTCCTTTCAATCTGGATGTCTTTTATTTCTTTTTCTTATCTGTTGACTTAATTGCCCTGACTAAATCCTCCAGTGCAATGTTAAGTAGAAATGGAGAGCGCCAACATCTTCTCCTGTTCCCGATCTCAGGGGGAACACACTCAGTCTTTTACCACTGGGTATGGTGTTAGATGTGGGCTTTTTTTAATAGTACACTTTGTCAGGTTGAGAAAATTCCATTATAGCAACTCTAGATACTGATACTTTCCAGGGATTATTGTATTGCTGTTTGCATGCTTTTTTAATTGTTTAGTACTTGGCCGCACTAGTACTTGGCTAGAACTGGTAACTTCTGGGTTACCATCATGCCCAGTATGGATCTTCCACAGAGTCAAGAGGATGGACTCTGCTGATATTCATCAGCTGTCAAATCTATCTGGAATTATTCCTACACTTTGGGGAGCTGGGGGTAATGGGAGCTGCAACTTAACTTGCTTGAGCAAGAGAGACTGCACTCTTCAACAGCCCTAGTGTATCTGCCCTACTTAGTGTGAGTTGGGAGTGGGAGAGAAGGTGCACCAAGCTGTAGCCCCTGACCCAAGTGCCTCCCATAACCCTCAGCTGTGAAAGGTAGAATCTGCTGATGATCCCTGGCCCAGAATCTACCTGGAATAGCTCTTCTCTGACAGGATGTGCAGGGATAGGGAAGGGTGATGGGAAGATGGAAGCTGCCTTTCAGCTATGGCTGTCTTTTGGAGTAGTTTCCCCTCAAGGCTTACCTGTGGGGATGGAGGCAGTTTTAACTGGCATGCTGCTGGCTCACACTGTTCTTACTAGATTTCCTTAAATTTTGATAAATAAATGCTTACAACTTGCATAAGCCCTTTGAGCAATCTCCAGGTAATTTGAATGATTATCATTGCTAATTTTGACTGTTTTTACTCCCTGGGAACATTTCCCTGAGCCCCCACACTGCCATTCTGAAAGTCCCAATCTTTTGTTAAAGGAAAAATTACTATTGACTCTTGTTAAAATACTGGGGCTTTTCCATAGAGGAGAGAGATTGGGCTCAACTCAGAATACAAGGTTAAGTGAGAATTTGTAGCCAGGGAGCAAGGTAGGGTCCATGGATGGAAAATTACTAAGAGGAAATATCATCAGTGTTGGGAAATGCTGGCTATAGAGTGACCTAACGAGATTCTTCTGAAGGTAGTTGAGGGGGTCAGAATCATGTGGGAAATGGTCACAGCTGAGAAACCCAATTAGATTTTGAGGGTCATCAGATATCACAAATGGAAGATTCTGGGTAACCTGATTTGGTATTCTTAAGATTCTTGCTCAGATTGAACAATGAAGAAACCACTATGGAAGCCCAAAAGTCAGGACCTACTTGAGAAGAGAGTTCAGAAAAGGCTGAGTAGAGTTTACTCAAGGATAGGTCTGTCATCTTCAAAGACATCCTGTTTTCAGAATTTTCAATTTTTATCAGTATTTATGACAGGTTTTGCTAATACATGAAGAAAGGATATATTCTTCACATTAATAGACATTATCTTCATATTATTCTTCACGTTAATACATATTATCTTCAAATTTATGACTTGGGTTGTTACTCAAGTTTATTCCTTACTAATGATAATATTCCCCAGGGAGCCTTGATACCTCTACCTATATATCTGCGTTGTCCAATGCAATAACCAATAGCTGAGCTACCGTAATACAATGCGTCCAAAGTGAGATATGCAGTAAGCACATGCTAGATTTAAAAAAATTAGTATAAAAAATAGGTAATATCTCATTGATGATTTTTATACTGATTACGTGTTGAGATGGTAATATTCTGCCTACGTTGAGTTAAATAAAATGTCTTAAATTTCAGCTGTATTTTTTTTTTACTGTTATTTGTTTTTGATTTTAGTGTGGCTACTAGGAAATTTTAACTTATATATGTGGTTCATATTATATTTCTATTGGGCAGTGCTGCCCTATATGACCCCATGCAGTCAGCTGTGAAGGGAAGAGGCTTGTATTTTTGATTTTCCTCATAAGGGATTCTGGGCTTGGCAGACACATAGAGTCTAATAAACTTTTTTTGCAATACAGACATCCTCAACATTTTGTGGCTCTTAGGTTGTATTTTACTACTTTAAGAGTCAGATGTGGAATACTGAAAAATGTGTATATTTCCAGCAAATAGTCTATTTGGCTATAATAATACCAATTAAAATCTGTATAATTTTTCTATTTACAAATACCACATGTTACCATATCTTATATTAGTTCCTAAGTTTCCTTTGATTTAGGCAGAAATTATTAGTATTATAACTGTTCTGGGGATATTTTTGAAGTGGAAGATTTCTAAGGTTACATAATTAGACCAAATATAGTAAAATAACACTTTTTTTGTGTCCTATTGTAATTAGTTTGGGTTCAGAACATATATATTGGGCATCTATTAATTTCAAAGGGCAGTGTTACCACAAAGGATTCAGAAAGCCTTCAGCAACCTTTAATCTACTAGGAAAAGTAAAGTAAATAGGCAAATGATTATAATCTAATTTTGTATTAAGTTGATTAAAGGAGAGAATTTTAATTAGGGAGAGTCAGGGAAACATAACATGGCCAATAATTATGAAAAGAATAACTGCTATCTTTACTTTTGTTTGTTTATGGCTATTGAGGTCATTCAGATCTTCTTTTCCTATCCCACCTAAGGAAGGAGAACTAATCCAAGAATACAATCATAGTGATGTATAAAATTTCATTTATAAAGATTTTCATTAGAACATTGTTTATGACATATTGGCAGTAAGTCAATGTTTCTCAACAAAGAATTAATTAAATAAATGATGTGATATGCATATGGAAAATACTATGAATCAATTATGATTACTTTTAGAATTTTATTTACTGACCTAGAAAACATTCATGATGTATTGTTATGCAGTAAGGATGGCTTAAAGAGAAAAAATTATATCATCATATCATAAAGTACCACATCTTTGAGTATTATGTATTCATATGAATATTATATCCCTGTCTCTTTATATGTCTGTATATACATGCATGTGTCTTCTAGATATATGTATGTATATTTTATATAGTTGTACTTCTACAAAATTTTTAAAAGTTCAGCAAAATGTTAAGAGGTTGAAAAATATTTTTGGTGATATTCTCTATTTTCAATGGAAATATTCTGTCTTTTTTAATTTATAAAAAAGGTTGATTCAAGTTTTGTAGAGGACCTTGTATTGTAGATGAATCTTGAAGGACAACAGGGATATAAATTATCCATGGTTACTATCAGAAATAAGATCTATGACTATACTGACCATTAAGGTATTTTCTCTATTACCCTACAGTGGAATTCATCCTTTAGTTGCTAGAATTTCCTGTATTATGGAGACAATTCACTCTGTCTTAACAAAAGGTAGCTAACAAGAGACGTGGAAGAGAACTTTTCTTTCTAGGCCCAATGAAGATAAACAGCTAACTTCTCTCTGAATTCTCAGAGAAAAGTAGAACTCTGGGAATTAAAAACCACATATTTCACCTTTAGCAGCTGACTAATTCTTATGTCTTACCACAGAGTGAAGACACTGTCCTCTAAAGGAAAATTGTTTAGAAAGATTTGATATATTCATATTTCTCAATTTTAAAATCATTGGAAGATGCTACAGCACAATAAACTAGTATTATTTTAAATAACACAGCACTTCCAATTAAAATAAACATGAAAATGTTCTAGTGATCTTCATGTTTCAAGGTAAGACCTAATTATAATCTGGTACAGAGATGGTAAATCTAAAGATTACAAATCAAAATATTATAGTAGGAAACAATAAAGTAGCCAAGAAGAAATGTTTCTTTTAATATCTTTAAATGTGACATATAACATATTTTTTCCCTATATTTTAAAAATAAATGATTTGCCAAGTTGAAAATTGTAATATATATGTTAGAATACATTATATATCAAGATGTCCTGAATATTTAAGCACATTAGTCAATTTATCAAGGTTCACAATAGTGTATTTGGAAAGAGATTAACTTGCATAAATCATTATAGTCAAACTCTATTACATTATTTTTCATAGTTGAATCTATGTCAAGGTAATACTAAGATTTATCACTTTTCTAAGTAGCCTCATTTTCCCTCAGTTCCCAAGTTGGCATGTTTGCCCGGTTCTGTTCAGCTCCTGTTCTTATGGGGCAATTTCTATTGAATGTTAGGATACATGAACATGCATCTTTCAGTTGACTGGAAGCAAAAATTCTGATTCAATACAGTACTCGTAGAATTTTTCTTAAACAAAGGCATTGGCTGGTCTTTTGTTGCAAACCAGTGGTGTTACCTTGGGTAATTCATGTATCTGTTCTGGGTTTTTGCTTTCTTTTCTGCAAAATACAGAAATACATGATCTTTAGGTTCCCATATAGTTTAATTTAATTTAATTTATTTATTTATTAATTTTTGAGGATTACTTTAAAACATTTATTTTATGGGGAGGGGGCTGGATTTTTTTTTCCCCTGGGTTTAAGGGGAAGACTCTTATTTTCTAATATATATATATACATATTTTTAAATTAAGGTATTATTGATATATGCTCTTATGAAGGTTTCACATGAAAAAACAATGTGGTTACTACATTTACCCATATTATCAAGTCCCCACCCATACCCCAATGCAGTCACTGTCCATCAGTGTAGTAAGATGCCACAGATTCACTGTTTGCCTTTTCTTGCTACACTGTTTTCCCCATGATCCCCCACACCATGTGTACTAAACATAATATCCCACAATCCCCTTCTCCCACCCTCCCCACCCGCCTTCCCACAACCCTCCCCTTTGGTAACCACTAGTTCCTTCTTGGAGTCTCTGAGTCTGCTGCTATTTTGTTCCTTCAGTTTTGCTGTGTTGTTATATTCCACAAATGAGGGAAATCATTTGACATTTGTCTTTTTCTGCCTGGCTTACTTCACTGAGCATAATATCCTCCAGCTCTATCCATGTTGTTGTAAATGGCAGGATTTGTATCCCTCTTATGGCTGAATAGTATTCCATTGTGTATATGTACCACCTCTTCTTTATCCATTCATCTACTGATGGACACTTAGGTTGCTTCCATATCTTGGCTATTGTAAAAGTGCTGCAATAAACATAGGGGTGCATATGTCTTTTTGAATCTGAGAAGTTGTATTCTTTGGATAGATTCCAAGAAGTGGGATGCCTGGGTCAAATGGTATTTCTATTTTTAGTTTTTTGAGGAATCTCCATATTGCTTTCCACAATGGTCGAACTAGCTTACATCCCCACCAGCAGTGTAGGAGGGTTCCCGTTTCTCCACATCCTTGCCAGCATTTGTTGTTCTTAGTCTTTTGGATGGTGGCCATCCTCACTGGTGTGAGGTGATATCTCATTGTGGTTTTAATTTGCATTTTCCTGATGATTAGTGATGTGGAGCATCTTTTCATGTGTCTGTTGGCCATCTGAATTTCTTCTTTGGAGAACTCTCTCTTCATATCCTCAGCCCATTTTTTAATTGGGTTATTTGCTTTTTGGGTGTTGAGGCATGTAAGTTCTTTATATATTTTGGATGTTAAACCCCTGTTGGATATGTCATTTAGAAATATATTCTCCCATACTGTAGGATACCTTTTGGTTCTGTTGATGGTATCCTTTGCCATACAGAAACTTTTTAGTTTGATGTAGTCCCATGAGTTCATTTTTGCTTTTGTTTCCCTTGCTCAAGGAGATGCATTCAGGAAGAAGTCACTCATGCTTATATTCAGGAGATTTTTGCCTATGTTGTCTTCTAAGAGTTTTATGGTTTCAAGACTTACATTCAGGTCCTTGATCCATTTTGAGTTTACTTTTGTGTATGGGGTTAAGCAATAATCCAGTTTCATTCTCTAGCATGTAGCTGTCCAGTTTTGGCAACACCAGCTGTTGAAGAGGCTGTCATTTCCCTATTGTATGTCCATGGCTCCTTTATCATATATTAATTGACCATATATGGTTGGGTTTATATCAGGGCTCTCTAGTCTGTTCCATTGGTCTATGGGTCTGTTCTTGTGCCAGTACCAAATTGTCTTGAGTACTGTGGCTTTGTAGTAAAGCTTGAAGTTGAGCATAACCCCCCCAGCCTTATTCTTCCTTCTCAGGATTGCTTTGGCTATTCGGGGTCTTTTGTGGTTCCATATGAAATTTAGAACAATTTTATCTAGTTCGTTGAAAAATGCTGTTGGTATTTTGATAGGAATTGCAGTGAATCTGTAGATTGCTTTAGGCAGGATGGCCATTTTGACAATATTAATTCTTCCTATCCATGAGCACAGGATGTGTTTCCATTTATTGGTATCTTCTTTAATTTCTCTCATGAGTGTCTTGTAGTTTTCAGAGTATAGATCTTTCACTTCCTTGGTTAGGTTTATTCCTAGGTATTTTATTCTTTTTGATGCAACTGTGAATGGAATTGCTTTCCTGATTCCTCTCTCTGCTAGGTCATTGTTAGTGTATAGGAATGCCACAGATTTCTGTGTATTAATTTTATATCCCACACTTTGTTGAATTCAGATTATTAGATCTAGTAGTTTTCGAATGGAGTCTTTAGGTTTTTTTATGTATAATATCATGTCGTCTGTGAACGGGGACAGTTTAACTTCTTCCTTGCCAATCTGGATGCCTTTTATTTCTTTGTGTTGTCTGATTGCCAGGGCTACGACGTCAAGTACTATGTTGAATAGAAGTGGGGAGAGTGGGCATTCTTGTCTTGTTCCCAATCTTAAAGGAAAAGCTTTCAACTTCTCACTGTTAAGTATAATGTTGGCTGTGGGTTTGTCATATATGGCCTTTATTATGTTGAGGTAGTTGCCCTCTATACCAATTTTGTTGAGAGTTTTTATCATGAATGGGTGTTTAATTTTGTCAAATGCTTTTCAGCATCTATGGAGATGATCATGTGGTTTTTGTCCTTCTTTTTATTGATGTGGTGGATGATGTTGATGGGTTTTTGAATGTTGTACATCCTTGCATCCCTGCAATAAATCCTACTTGATCATGATGGATGATCTTTTTGATGTATTTTTGAATTCGGTTTGCTAATATTTTGTTGAGTATTTTTGCATCTATGTTCATCAGGGATATTGGCCTGTAGTTTTCTTTTTTTGTGGTGTCTTTGCCAGGTTTTGGTATTAGAGTGATGCTGGCCTCATAGAATGAGTTTGAAAGTAGTCCCTCTTCTTCTACTCCTTGGAAAAATTTAAGGAGGATGCTATAAGGTTTTCACTAAATGTTTGATAAAATTCATCGGTGAAGCCATATTGCCCAGGTGTTTGGTTCTTAGGTAGGTTTTTGATTGCCAGTTCATTTTCATTGCTGGTAATTAGTCTGTTGAGATTTTATGTTTCTTTCTGTGTCAGCCTTGGAAGGTTGTATTTTCCTAGAAAGTTGTCCATTTCTTCTAGGTTATCCAGTTTGTTAGCATACGATTTTTCATAATGTTCTCTCATAATTCTTTGTATTTCTGTGGTGTCTGTAGTGACTTTTCCTTTCTCATTTCTGATTCTATTTATGTGAATAGACTCTTTTTTTCTTGATAAGTCTGGCAAGGGGGTTATCTATCTTGTTTAATTTCTCAAAGAACAAGCTCTTGCTCTCATTGATCATTTCTATTGTTTTATTCTCCATTTTATTTATTTCTGTTCTAATCTTTATTATGTCCCTCCTTCTACTGACTTTGGGTCTCATTTGTTTTTCTTTTTCTAGTTTCATTAATTGTGAGTTTAGACTGCTCATATGGGATTGTTCTTCTTTCCTGAGGTAGGCCTGTATTGCAATATAATTTCCTCTTAGCATGGCCTTCACTGCGTCCCACAGATTTTGCAGTGTTGAATTGTTGTTGTCATTTGTCTCCATATATTGCTTGATCTCTGTTTTTATTTGATCATTGATCCATTGATTGTTTAGGAGCATGTTGTGAAGCATCCATGTGTTTGTGGGAATTTTTATTTTCCTTGCATAATTCATTTCTAGTTTCATACCTTTGTGGTCTGAGAAACTGGTTGGTGCAATTTCAATCTTTTTGAATTTACCGAGGCTCTTTTTGTGGCCTAGGATATGATCTATTCTTGAAAATGCTCCATGTGCACTTGAGAAGAATGTGTACTCTGCTGCTTTTGGGTGTAGAGTTCTGTAGATGTCTGTTAGGTCCATCTGTTAAATTGTGCTGTTCAGTGCCTCTGTCTCCTTACTTATTTTTTGTCTGGTTGATCTGTCCTTCAGAGTGCGTTGTGTGTTGAAGTCCCCTAGAATGACTACATTGCATTCTATTTTCCCCTTTAATTCTGTTAGTATTTGTGTCACATATGGAGGTGCTCCTGTGTTGGGTGCATAGATATTTATAATGGTTTTATCTTCTTGTTGGATTGACCCTTTTATCATTATGTAATGTTCTTATTTGTCTGTTGTGACTTTCTTTGTTTTGAAGTCTATTTTGTCTGATATAAGTACTGCAACTCCTGTTTTTTTCTCCCTATTAGTTGCATGAAATGTCTTTTTCCATCCCTTCACTTTTAGTCTGTGTATGTCTTTGGGTTTAAAGTGAGTCTCTTATAGGCAGCATATAGATGGGTCTTGTTTTTTTATCCATTCAGTGACTCTATGTCTTTTGATTGGTGCATTCAGTCCATTTACATTTAGGGTGATTATGGCTAGGTATATACTTATTGGCATTGCAGGCTTCAGATTCATGGTTACCAAAGGTTCAAGGTTAACTTCCTTACTATCTAAAAGTCTAACTTAACTCACTTAATATGCTATTACAAACACAATCTGAAGGCTCCTTTTTTTTTTTCCTCCTCCTTTTTCTTCCTCCTCCATTCTTTATATATTAGGTATCATATTCTGTACTGTTTGTCTATCCCTTAATGACTTTGGAGATAGTTAATTTAATTTTGCATTTTCTTAGTAATTAGCTGTTCTACTTTCTTTACTGTAGTTTTATTACCTCTGGTGACAGGTATTAAACCATAGGAACACTTCCATCTATAGCAGTCCCTCCAAAATACACTGTAGAGATGGTTTGTGGGAGGTAAATTCTCTCAGCTTTTGCTTATCTGGAAATTATTTAATCCCTCCTTCAAATTTAAATGATAATCTTGGCGGATAAAGTACTCTTGGTTCAAGGCCCTTCTGCTTCATTGTATCAAATATATCATGCCACTCCCTTCTGGCCTGTAAGGTTTCTGTTGAGAAGTCTGATGATAGCCTGACGGGCTTTCCTTTGTATGTGATCTTATTTCTCTGTAAGGTTTCTGCTGAGAAGTCTGATGATAGCCTGATGGACTTTCCTTTGTATGTGATCTTATTTCTCTCTCTGGCTGCTTTTAATAGTCTGTCCTTATCCTTGATCTTTGCCATTTTAATTACTATGTGTCTTGATGTTGTCTTCCTTGGGTGTCTTGTGTTGGGAGATCTGTGCACCTCCATTGCCTGAGAGACTATCTCCTTCCCCAGACTGGGGAAGTTTTCAGCAATTACCTCCTCAAAGACACTTTCTATCCCTTTTTCTCTCTCTTCTTCTTCTGGTACCCCTATAATGCGAATATTGTTCCATTTGGATTGGTCACACATTTCTCTCAATATTCTTTCATTCTTAGAGATCCTTTTTTCTCTCTGTGCCTCAGCTTCTTTATATCCCTCTTCTCTATTTTCTATTTCATTTATTTTCTCCTCCACCGTATCCAATCTACTTTTAATACCGTCCATTGTGTTCTTCAATGATTGGATCTCCAACTGGAGTTCATTCCTGGGTTCTTGAATATCTTTCCATACCTCCATGAACATGCTAATGATTTTTATTTTGAACTCCCTTTCAGGGAGAGTTATGAGGTCGATATCATTTAAATCTTTCTCAGGAGTTGTATTAATAATTTTAGTCTGGACCAGGTTCCTTTGACGTTTAATATTTGTGTATGGCGCCCTCTAGTGCCCATAAGCTCTACTCTCTGGAGCTGCTCAGCCCCTGAAGCAATGTCGGGGGTTGCAGGGTAGTGGTATTGGTATTGGTGCCTGGGGGGAGGAAAGAGCTATTTCCTGCTTCTCGGCTGCTATGCCTGTCTCCACTGCCTATCCCGGTTTGCACGCCCTGTGGGGCTGGCCAGATGAAAGGCGCAGTCAGCGGCCTATCACGGAAGGGGTTTTTTGAGCTGTGTAGGCAGCCAGGGAGCTGGAGCACCTGAAGATCGTGAAAGTTCCCAACCTGCTAGGCAGAGGGCACCCAGGCAATTTTGTCTAACTGTCTTTTCTCCTGAGGAGTAAGCTCTGTGCAGTCCTTGCCCCTTTAGCAGCTCTCTTGCTAAGGGCTTCTTTGTTAGGAAGTCTCTCAGACTGCCCGCCTTTCTTTTATCCCAGAGCAGCTGGATATGGATCCCTGCTTCCCACAAGCAGCTGGAATCTTAGTCTCTCCAGGAATTCTGTCTGTCTTAGCTTTCCAACCCCCTAATTACAAGAGTATCATGCAAGCACCATGAAATGTAGGTCTGTGCTCCCAGAGAAGATCTCCAGAGTTAGGTATTCAGCAGTCCCAGTTCTCTACTCCCTCCCTGCTCCATTCCTTTTCCTCCCACCAGTGAGCTGGGGTGGGGGAAGGGCTTGGGTCCTGCAGGGCCACAGCTTTGCTATGTTACCCTGTTCCGTGAGGTCTGCTCTTGTCTCCAGGTGTATACAGTTTGGTGCAGTCCTCTTTCCTGTTGCTCTTTCAAGAATAGTTGTATTAGTTATATTTTCATATTATATGCAGTTTTAGGAGGAAGCCTCTGTCTCTCCTCTCATGTCGCCATCTTTAATCCTTATCCTCCATATAGTTTTAAAATCATATGGTTTTTTAATCCTATCAGGTACATATGTCTTAGTGTGAAAGATTTGACCTAAGAGTAAATTTTGATAAGATGTTAATTAATGTTCATGTAACACCACAATGTGCAAGTCATGATAGATTCAATTACTAATGAAATCTTCCCAAGAAATCCGTCAAGGGTGGGTATGATCATCTTTATTTTGCAGATATTTCAGAGAGTTGATGGAAGAGCTGGTGTTCAAAAGCAGGACTAGTCTTATTTCCAAGCCCAAGTGCTTCTCTTGTGCATAACGTCCCACACAGGCACTGGGAGTATATATAGTTCATACAGAGAGTTGGATGTTGAAGGGCAAGTGTCAGTAAAGGAGAAGAAAGCGTTTGGTGACCTGAGGAAAATGACCATCAATTTTAGGTCCTTTGAATTGTCATTCCTTTCTTGGTCAACTTAACTTCAGTTAGTTAACAAAGTTAACTAAAAGCAAGTGGGTGGTTAAAAGTTAGACTTCTATAATATGTTATGTCACAAGAATAATAAGCTATTTGTGTTTGTTGCTGTTCCCCAGAGGAACAGTCTAGTAAGAAAAACAAAATTTGTATGTAAGTGATGATTTCTACAATATGTACCTTAAGTACCCATTGTATTATTACCCTAGTGCTTATATAATGACTTTATATAGTAAGATCTTGGTTTAATGCTGATCCATTTGAAATTAAAAATGAAAGTGGAAAAATAATAAGTAGCAATTTGGAAAAAGTTCTCTATTTCATTAACCTTCCCTACTTTGATTAGAAAGCCAAAAATAGTTGACATAAAGTTGTATGAAAATATGACAGAAAGCATTTTATATATGCATTTATAAAGCATAAACACAATAAACAATAAACATGAATGTGTATGTATATTTTACAGATATAGATAAATGTGTGTATGTGTTCATGTATTTGCAATTACACCCATACTGTAATAGATGTGTAGCTAAAGTAGTAGTAAAGTAAAATTATTTATTATAAATTTGTTGCAGTTAACCATCTGTGATGAAATTCTCAGATTCTCATTAATTTTTTTATAAATGAAGAAAGCAATATACTAAAATTATAAATGCAACATATTTAAAAGCTATACTTTTTAATAAGCTGTGATTCCAAGCTTCCATCTGCCTACTTGCTGAATGATATAGAGCATTTGCTCCAACTGCTACGCTTCTGGTCTCTCTTCATTTCCTGAATTAGCCCCTGCCCTACAGGGGCCCAGATAACATGCTTCTATGCTCTGTCAGCATGTTCTGTAATAAATCATCAGTGGCGACAGCATTTGTTTAGGCCTGCTTAAATGGGTCTCCTGGGAAAATCTGTGGGAAGAGAAAATTCTATCAACCTAACTTTTATAACTTCATGTCTTACTTCCACACCCTTTTATTTTTTGTTCTTTCAGTGGTGCCACTCTACATATTATTTGTTTTTAAATATTGTGAGATACCACAGCTGAAGACTTTTGTTTTTATCACTGAAGATTTTGGATTATAATTCCTATAAGATTAGCTAAAACAAAAAGCAATTATTTGCTAAGTATTCAAAGACAGGAAAGATTTCTTTGCTCAGGTATATTGTCCTATCCATTAATTGAAGCTAAAGAATCTTTGTTCTAGCTTTTCTTTCCTTTACTTATGAATATATTATTCTACTCAATCTTATGCAGACAAGCCGCATAGCCCTCTATGTGATAAATAAATTGGAATTATAAACATATGCATAAAGTTATAGCTTAAATTTCATTTTATCCATTACTTTTTAAAGTGCCTTTTATATGTTAAGTAATAGTAGGTTAAAAGACATCAAGTAAATAAACGTTCTGTTTCACTGCACCAAAGTTTTCTGTTTTAAGACCTAGAAGGAAATTTAGAGATCACCTGGTTCCAGCACATTATTTTACAAATGAGGAATCGTAGCTTGAAGAGGTTATGGGACTCACTGAAGGTCATACAGCACATCAGTAACAAAACCTTTGAAGCCGTTTTTGTTCTGGTTTTTCCAGCATTTTGGATGATTGTGAGTCATGAATGAGCCAAACTATCTGTCAGATGGCCACACCAGGGCATCGGGCATATGGAATCTCTTCAAGATACTCACCTTATTTCCAGAGCTAAATTTGAGATGAAAGGAAGACAGAAGAGGTGAAAAAAAAACCTGAGAGACAAGATGAGAATAAAAACTGAATGTCACAGTAGAAAATTAAAAAATGTCCTGCAAACCCTACAAAATAGCCCAACCTCATCCATTGACCAATGGAGGGTTTTGAGCCCATAGGATGCTGAGTGGTGCAGTAGAAAGGATTTTGAAATTTGACTTGATTTAGAATACTTGCTTTTTTCACCTGTTAGCCATGTGAACTTAAGGAAGCGACTCTGCCACTCAGAAATATCCTCTTGGTGGTAACTGTTAGTGTGGTCCTGAGCCCCACACCGCTTGCTCATCCATCATTAGAGCTCACCCCAGGTTGGGGTGTGTTCTACCCCCTGGTGTAATCACTCAGCATGCCAGTCTGAATATGCCAGCCAAGTGGACTTTTAAGCAGGATGGGAAGACTGAGGTTTTCAATTAATTACAGTTAGAGACCAATTCACAGATAACATCCTTTTATAATAAAAAAAAGCAAGATCACTCTTTAACTCCCAATATGTTTGAAATATATTTTCAACCATTAAGCCTTGCAGCCAGAATATGGCTAAGAAAAGCATGAAACAGGCAGGGGGGGTCTCCCCTATGCTTTTCCTCTTTCTTCTTTCCTCTGTCCCCTTTCTAAACTCTCCTTACTCACTCAAAACTCCTTCCTGATGCTCTGTTTCCCTGTCAAAAGCTTGTCCACAGGCAGAATCCATAACTACATAACTGAATATTTTGTTATTGTGTTATCCTGGGAACATGAGCATGTTAACAGAAGGTTTAATGGGGAAGGAACAACCATGAATTATTAAGCTTATCATGGCCCGGGTGGGTTCCTAATTTGTGTTGTATTATTATCTTGCCCCCTAAGTACTTCTCTGAATTAGATGCTGTTGCCTCAATTTTATAGATAAGACAACAAAAATGAATTGGGAACCACAGCACAAATACATATATGGGGTGTGAGAGAGCGGTTGTGGGCAGCAGGGAGAGGAGAGTAGTAATGCTGGGTGAGCTGGAGAAGTGCAATGACTTTGTAGTGCATTCTGGAAGTCATAGACGGGGTTGACCCGAATTATAGAGTCAGAGTCATTCTTTTTTTTTTTTATACTTTATTTTGGTATCATTAATCTACAATTACATGTGCAATATTATGGTTTTTAAACTACCCCCTTCATCAGGTCCCCCCCCACCAACCCCATTACAGTCACTGTCCATCAGTGTAGTGAGATGCTATAGAATCACTACTTGTCTTCTCTGAGTTGAACAGCCCTCCACGTGCCCCCCCAGCATTACATCTGCTAATCGTAATGCCCCCTTTTCCCCCTTATCCCTCCCTTCCCACCCATCTTCCCCAGTCCCTTTCCCTTTGGTAACTATTAGTCCATTCTTGGGTTCTGTGAGTCTGCTGCTGTTTTGTTCCTTCAGTTTTTTTCTTTGTTCTTATGCTCCACATATGAGTGAAATCATTTGATACTTGTGTTTTTCGGCTTGGCTTATTTCACTGAGCATAATCCCCTCTAGCTCCATCCATGTTGTTGCAAATGGTAGGATTTGTTTTCTTCTTATGGCTGAATAATATTCCATTGTGTATATGTACCACATCTTCTTAATCCATTCATCTACTGATGGACACTTAGGTTGCTTCCATTTCTTGGCTATTGTAAATAGTGCTGCAATAAACATAGGGGTGCATATGTCTTTTTCAAACTGGGCTGTTGCAGTCTTAGAGTAAATTCCTAGGAGTGGGATTCCTGGGTCAAATGGTATTTCTATTTTGAGTTTTTTGAGGAACCTCCATACTGCTTTCCACAATGGTTGAACTAATTTGCATTCCCACCAGCAGTGTAGGAGGGTTCCCTTTTCTCCACATCCTCACCAACATTTGTTGTTTGTATTTTAGATGTTGGCCATCCTCACTGGTGTGAGGTGATATCTCATTGTGGTTTTAATCTGCATTTCTCTGATGATTAGTGATGTGGAGCATCTTTTCATGTGCCTGTTGGCCATCTGAATTTCTTCTTTAGAGAAGTGTCTATTCATGTCCTCTGCCCATTTCTTAATTGGATTATTTGCTTTTTGTTTGTTAAGGTGTGTGAGTTCTTTATATATTTTGGATGTCAACCCCTTATCAGATACGACATTTATGAATATATTCTCCCATACTGTAGGATGTCTTTTGTTCTACTGATGGTGTCCTTTGCTGTACAGAAGCTTTTCAGCTTGATATAGTCCCACTTGCTCATTTTTGCTTTTGTTTCCCTTGCCCGGGGAGATATGTTCATGAAGAAGTTGCTCATGTTTATGTCCAAGAGATTTTTGCCTATGTTTTTTTCTAAGAGTTTTATGGTTTCATGACTTACATTCAGGTCTTTGATCCACCTTGAGTTTACCTTTGTGTGTGGGGTTAGACAGTAGTCCAGTTTCATTCTCTTACATGTAGCTGTCCAGTTTTCAGAGTCATTCTTGAGTCCAGGTGGGTCTTTTAACGTCATTCTGAATAAATTGCTGGTGTTGAAGATTCCTTACCTGGTGAATGCCTAGATTTCTTAAAGAGATAGGATAAGACAGGTTTTTACTGAATGAATTTATCTTGCAATTGGGCTTCACTTTTTCCTTCTAATGCTGGTGGCCTTGGCTGGGTAATAGGAAAAGCAGAAGCCCATCACCCCTGCTTTCCTTCTAAGTTGCTTGGTTCCATCTAGTTCAGAGCTTCTTGAAGGTGGCTTTTGAAACTCATAAAAGTAGGAATTTACTTATCAAAGTACCCAAATTATTCCTGTGGGTCAGTCCAACTCCTGTGTTAGACTAGCTTTTATCTGTACATATTCATTATTCTGTTTTAATTCTTTAGCATTTCAAATTCCTCTATCTACTTGTCTTTCCCTTGCTTTTGGTTAAGTCAGACTACAAATTTCCCAATAAGGTAGGATGTGTAATCTTCTCATACACTTACTTCATGGTGAAGATGCATCCAATGTGATAATTGGTAAGTGCAAGGCTCTTGAATCAGATGTTTGCAAGTATATCCAAAATACCGAACCCCACTCTACCCTGTTCCAAATAGCTTATTTTGTTAATAATATGACAATATAAATTATACTGTGATGAAATTCTTCAGTTTTTTCTGCAAATGAAGGCAAAAAGGATAATTTAAGAACTGCAATTAAATTAGATTAAAATTAAATTTCTGTTGATAAAACAATAGTAATATAAAACCACTTCAGTCACCACGCGATTCTAGCAAAAGCAAAGAAAGCAGACTTCCTACTTGAGAAATATATTTTATCTCTATTTTAATCAGAAATGATTGATACAAAACAATATGCTATTTAAAGACAAACTTGACACGCCCAAAGTCAAATCTAGCAACATTAATAATTATTTCTGAATTTTCCTACAACCCCCCCGTCTAGTGGTGTAGTATACCAAAGTTTGCCACCCAAATAAATACTGATGTCACAAACTGCTCTGTAAATATCTCATAGAATAATAGAAGTCTAGGTTGAATTCATTTACTCAAGAAAAAGCAATTTTTATTGTACCTGAAGGGTTCTGATGATAGAGACAATAATTTAGGTGATTGAAAACAATTATCAATAAGCTAATTGAGTTCTATTCAAAGCATCATTATTTAGCACTTCAGAGAAATCTGAGTGTTTGGGAGGAAATAGCTTATTAACTTCTGTCTTTTCATGAGAAGGGAACACTCCAGACATTATTTCATTAATAAGGTGTTCCTGAACAAATAGAGGTTTAAGAGGCAAACCTGGGACTTTTAAAATAATATTCCACCACATACTCTTGCTTACTTCTGTCCTTTCCTTCCTGCTTTCCTTCCTTCCTTCCTTGTTATGCCATCCTGTGTCTTATGGCCAAAGAGATGTTTGTACACTTCAGTTGCCCAGGAAACAAAAAGACATTTCATGATTCTGTGATATGTTATAAAACTTGTGTGTTTTCCTTCCCATTCCCTGATTTATTTTGAGGGTTGGAGTGTTTGCGTGGAATTTACACGTGTGGGAGTGTGATGACTGGTGCTCAAAATGAAGTTCATGTTTCCATTTCTCCTTCTCATTAGGCTTTTACACTAATATGTAGCTTGATAATTATACAATTATAACTAACTTATCATTATAAGTCAGTTGTATTTGTTTTTTAAATGCTAGGTTGGAGACTTAAATTACCTGTAAATGGTTTTTATGCTGACTTGGTGATTCTTTACTAGTCTTCCAGAGCTATCGTATCTTTCAACCAGGAATGTATACGGTTTATTTAGAGGCATTATACTCGCCCATCTGATTCTACTCTCACTAGTTGTATGACACCAGAAAAATTACATAGTATTTCTAAGCCTCAGTTTCCTCACTGGTAAGATGGAGGTGATGATGTTTTGGGGAGACTAAAGGGATTGTGCATATAAACATTTATCATGGTGTCTATACCGAGGAAAGGTAAAGTAAATGTTAGCTCATATTAACCAATTCTTCTCCAATACATGCAGAACACTGGACTGCTGCATGATCATTTACACTGATATAAAATAACTCAGAGATTCAAGAAAAATGTTCTTATTTGAATGATCCCAGAGTAAGATGTGACTATTTAAATATATACATAAACTTGAATATTATCCTTTAACTCATTCTGGAAAGTAAACACACATTCTTGCAATTTTGCCACCGTTCAAAAACTTTTTAGACTACTTATGGTAAAATCTTCAAAAGAAAATTCTGAGCCATATTTAAGAAAAACCCTCAGTGTTGTTTTTATTTGACTAAAAATGGGGCCCATCCTCGAGGGATGAGGAAGTTCAAATGAGATAGTATATCTCATTTGAAAGAGCTTTGTAAATTATGAAGAGCCATACAAACATAAATTGCTGGAATAGTAAGGAATGAACATCTTCACTGAGAATATTTAAAAAACATGCCACAGGCTCTTAAGGAAATTCTGCAAACCTCTAAGTGTTTTGAGCTCTAGCAGCACCATTGTGATACATGGTCTCCAAAGTGCCTACCTGGAGGTAAACAACACCCAGTGGGGTCTGTCAAATTTAGTTAATAAAAATATTCCTACTGGTGTCTGGGCTACTATGCTGCTTTTATCCATGTCCTGCCTTATCTAAAATTATCTCCTATCAACTAATTTTATCCAGAAACATCTTAGACTGCTCAACTCTGCCCTTCAGTTTGTTTATCCCTTCCAAATTCCTCTAAGGTTGGGTCAGTTTTGCCAGAGCAAACCAACCATGACATGGGCTGGCGTGAAGCAACTGGGTAACTTAGTATTATTGTTTCAGAGTTATTTAAATAATGAGCTGAGGTTGAACTGAAGATTAGAAAAATATATGTTTAGGTTTATAATCTGTGGAGTGTGGTGGTGCGAATGAGTTGTAAACCAAGTAGATCATGGAATAAACATCAAAATCTGGAATGGAAGCCTAGGAAAATGACATCCAGAACTGGCAGAGAGAATAACACTTCCAGGTGTGAGGCTTGCTTGAACAGACAAGAAAATATGATTTGGCAGTTCAGACATATTGTAGTTTAAATTGACAATCATCAGATCATTTGGGTAATTGAGAACCTAAGAAAGAACGTGGTTTGATCACACACTGTCTCCTGACTTGGAAGAGTGATTTCACCTTACAAATATTTTTGTCCATTGGGCCATCTTCAACTCTTTTTCAGAGGTTATTTCAAATCCTTTTATTTTATAAGTTCAGCACTTGTCTTTTCTATTCTGGCACTTTATATTTTCTGGGTATTGATCTAATGTGATACTTCTTATTAAAAGGTGACTTATCTCTTCCTCCTTATAGATGTATTCTAGCCAGTGTCTGCTGAGACATCCTATCACAACTGGGAAAGCAGGGGCTGTGGATTAGCAGCTCTGCTAATGTGCAAATAGGAAAAGAGCTAAAGCATTGCGTGCCACATTTTTTGTTTGAGTACATGTTTTTAGATACTCAGAGGAACCTTTGAAGTATAGAGTCAATTGCTTAATATCAAGCTTTAAAAATAAATATTTTGAAAATATATGAATATCTCATTTGCCAGAAAAAAGTGATCAATATTCTTTAATGTTTTTCACCAAACAATTGACAGCTTTATTAGAGATATTCTTAGAGCAGGTGTGTACTTTGCAACATAGCTAAATCCATTAGACAAAGAGAGAGGAAAAGAGCCACAATCCTAAAGATGCATTTTGAATATAATGGAATACAAATCAGATGCTACCAAAACACTCAGCTTTAAGGTTTGGTCAGTGGCTACTTTACAGCAGATAAAAATGATTAAGCTTCTTCAGTGAAATTATGTGAAATGCTCCTCAGCAATCTACTCTATAACTTATATGCTTTCAGCAATTTATTTCTATAACTTGCAAAAATGGAAGAATCTCTTGAAAATGCATGCATACTATTTGCCATTAATGGCTTGTTTTGATTCATTTAATGGAATTCTAATTCAATTTTTAAGTATTTTAAGAAACACTATGTATTGCTTTCATTGTCCTGCAAATAAACCTTCAGTTTAAAACATTTTTCATTTAGAAAGGGAGGAATTTGGAATCAAGGATAATAAAGTTACAGATACAGTAAATCTTTCTTATTCAAGGCCATTTCTGTGCTTTTTGTATTTGCAGGTGTAATACACTAGAATTTAAGAAGATTTCATTTAGAATCAAGACATGTTTTCAGAGCCTATCCTTTAAACATTAGTTTTTAGATACTTTGTGAGCATTCCAACTGGGCTTCTAAGAAGTTAGTGTGACATACCTTTTCATAAATACAATTGTTACATTAAAAAAACTCTTAATCCAGTCAGTTGAAGAGAGGTGAGAAATCAAGGTTCCAATATGATATATATATCAAAGTGGAATTGTTTAGTTACCAAAGCCCAGGAAGTAACATCACTGCACCCATCAGAGTAAATGACAGTGATTCAGTTGCTGCTGTACATCCTGCTCCTGTTGTATCTAAAGTCCCACCACCATCCGTTTGATGGATTTGCTTTACATCACTGAGGTTCATCTCCTCTGGCATCCCTGCAGAGGCAAATAAGAACACATAGGAAGACGCATGAGTACCTCACCATGGTATGTCTAGAACAGTCTTAAACCCAATGTGGAGACACCATTGTTTTTCTGTAGCATTCTTTACATGTTCCTCTAACTCAAAATGATTATTGTGACGCATGTACTTCTATTCTTCGTAAATTAGAGAGGGCAGAACTTGGAGTGGGAAACTTTCTAAATTGAAGAGTTTTCTAAAGTATCTGCAATATTTCTCTAACGTCATTGATTGTTCAAAAAAGAAAAGAAAAAGAAATTTAATTAAAATGTCCTGAGGTAAGATGTTCTTGCTTGTCTCAGAGATGTTACAACTGCGGTAACTGTGTGAAACCTTTCTCATGAAAATAAAAACACTTAGGGAGAAATAATTTAAATAGGACATTTTTTAAAAGTGGGATTTACACAAGATCATATTAAAGGATATTAAATGGTATCCACACAGCTGTGGGGAAAGAGGTGTAGACACCTGTCAAAAGATCAAAGACTTTGTTAACAGGGTGGCCTGGGGAGTGAAGTTAGGGATGAAGGGTTTGATTAAAAAAATAGAAACAAAAACAAAAGACAAATAGGTGAAATTATAGACCAAAATCCAGTCACATCCTGGTTACTAATTCTGCATGTTATGAAACCTGACAAGCTGAGGAAGAGACCAGCTCCCAAATCACTGGGGATGAAGTAATCATTTTCTTAAAGAAGCTTACCTTACTATGGTAAACCTAGGGAATTACTGAGTTAGCATTTATTATCTAGTGCCACCGATGTTCTGAGACCATGTGGCTGTCTGAATTATCTCTTGGCATCACTATCTGTCACAATTAACAAGTTTAAATTCAGTGTTACTACAGCCATAAATATTGACAACGTAATTACAGCGAGACTGAAAAAAAAGCTTCATATAAGGAAAATTCAGTATTTATATAATTAGGTCAATACATATATATAATTCAGAAGGTAAGCTCTACTGCATGCAGGAATGAGAGCATTCAAAGGAAACACAGTTCTACTGATCTGATATTGATCTTACAGTCTGAGCTCCTGCATTATTTTCTATTGTTTGGGTACCAGTTTTGCTCTTCTGTGTCATTAAGGAAGACAAACTGGTGATTCTTTTTTTTTTACAGGGGCTGGAGTGGAGTGTGAATATTTTAGTCATGGTTTTATACTTCTTGTTATGCTGGAGTTTAACAAGGAGCTAGTTGTGAGGACTCCAGGCAATTAAAATTTTTCTCCAAGATAACTACATAAATTTGAACTTTACGGGAGTTGCTTTTTGTTTTTAAAACCCTGTTAAGAGGTATCTGCATTGGTTCATGAAGAACTCTTTCTCATGCCTTTCAGAGCTGGTATTTCTCTCATTCACTCATGAGCGGGCATTGATCTGGGTTCAGGGGGTACCGTGTTGAGAAAAAAAAAAGTAGAAAGATGTTAAAACTTATGCCTGCAAGCCAGCCAATGCCGAGAGGGATAGCCCACCTTCAATCAGCTGTCATTTTTCACATCTAAAGTAGAAATGTTACCAATAAATGTGATAGTTCTAAAGGTGATGGTCCCTTGAGGTGAGATATGATAAGAATTAAAGATCCCTTCAAGAGTCTGGCAGTCGGGTTGCACTTTCAAATCAAATCACAACCTGGCCTCAACGTGCGTTAGGAAATCTTAGAATGCGAAGAAAGCCAGACTCATAATTATTTGATGCAATGATTGTTTTCTTAAAGGAATTTAAATTAACTAAGTTTGTAAATTATACCAAAGCTTAACCAAAGACCCATAAAAGAAAAATTAGTTTGGGAATTTATTACATTAATAAATTGAAGAAAAACAAAATAATTTTTGAATAATCTTTTCTGTGCATAAGAGGAACACAAAAAGATACCAATAAATTCCCTTGGTGGGGGAAGGTTAATAGTCATATTATTACAAAAATAAATTTAATATTAAAACTCAGGTGTATGTCCACTGATTGGCACCGTGAAGTATGTAAAAGGGACGTAACTTGATCAGGGAAGTCTCTGCTAAGAAAGTGTTCAAGCATATTCATTTATTTAACAGTATCTACAGAGCATTTGCTGTGGTGCCAGTATTGTTCCACGTACTTCAGAAATATTAACGTGTTTGATTTTCACAGAAATCTCTTTTCAGTAGGCACTGGCCTTAGGTTTGTAGGCGAGGAAACTGAGGTACTGGGAGATTAAGTAGCATGTGAGCACTGGAGCTAAGCATCAAATCCAGAAGCTGAACGGCGCCCGTGTTCGAATCTCTTGCTGGGCTGACCCCGAGCACTTTGCTGGGCACCGAAGAATCAGTACTTAAACGGGGGACACAGAAGGTCAATTATGTTGCCCAGAAAGTGCGCTAGGCAGTTCTCCTCCTTCCTTGATTTGGGGTGGCTGACCACGTGCTAGTTTTGGGTATTAATCAAGCACCTGGAAGCATTCAGAGTTAGACTCAGCGGGTGAGCAGACAATGGTGGAAGAGCAGGATGGGCGATGAACCTAGACGACTGCTTCTTTTTGTCGTGGATGCGCTGGCCTATTCCCTGAGGCAGAGGGTGTCAATATTTCTCTACTTCATCCAACCACATATTTAAAATTTTCTTCGTTTCACCTAACAGTGAGTACTATATTTAATATGATTTACTGTCTATTTTAATAAGGAAAATTGCATGGGCAAAAATTCATTTTTAATTTGGTCACTCAATCCCGAAATTTACCCACTACTAGTTCTGTGTCCTGGACTATGCCAGAGACTGATTGTGTACAAAGCACTTACAGGTTTTTCTTTGATGAGCCTAAAAAAAAAAAAAAAAAAAGCCACAAGGTGTCTTTTCCTCCAGTGGTGAAAGAAGAGGACAGATTTCAATGTTGGGAGCAGGAACATATAGGTCATTATTTGAATTCAGTGAAGTTAAAATAATTTACCTCTAGAAATGATCTGTTTTCAAGATAGCTGTAATTATGGACCTCAAAAAATGTCTATTACATAGCGTGCTTTTAATGAATATCATCAAGTGGATAAATGGAAAAGTGACTCTTACTCTCACAACTGTGGGAAAAACTAAGTAGAATTATTTGCCCTTATTCTGCAGATTAGGAGCCAAAGAAGTAATTTAGTCAAAGTAATTTGGCCTTGGCTGAATCCCAGGTGTGTCCCAGTCAAATGTGGTCTCTGATTCCAGGCCCATGCTCTTTGGCACTGCACAAAGCATTGAATTTACGGTCAGACTCTGGCTTTGTATAGTCTGGCTGGAGGACTTTACACATGACCCCCGTTTTACAGAACTTTAAAATGACAGCTGTTTCAGTGAGAAAGGAGGGTTAATCAAAATACAGTGCTGGCTAATTGATTAAATAAATATTTGTAAAATAAGCTACATATTTACCCAACAGCATTCTCTAAAGTGTTGATAGGACCAAAGACTAAGTATAAATAATGAGGAAGCAAACCAAGCATATAGTTGGTTTTTAAAAATGTATGTGTAGGTGGGGGAAAGCATATAGATTTTTAGGTAGAATCTATAAAATAAAAATTAATAATTTTATTAACTTCTTAATTAAGAAAACCTCTGTACAACAGGGAACACCTTAAAAAAATAAAGGGGATGAAAAGTAAAGTGGAGAAAATATTGCAGTGTATATTGCAGTAAAAGGGTAATGTCTTTAATATACAGAATTCTCATAATCCATATAAAAATCACACATGTCCCCATAGAAAAAGTGGTAAAAGAAAATAAATTGATATTTGCAAGAAAAAAGTTAATTTCTCTATAAGAAAAAAATTGAAAAGTCTTTATTGGGAAGCAAAATAATATAATCTTATACACATGAGGTGTCAGTTATCTGATGTCCTGTTGACAAAGGCAGGGCAGAAAGGAGACAGTAGGCAGTTTTGTCAAGGATACAACCCCTTGTTGTCTTTTTGATAGCAGTCATACTAATGGGTGTGAGGTGATGTCTCGTTGCGGCTTTCATTTGCATTTTTCTGAGTAATAGCAATGCTGAGCATCCTTCCATGTACCTGTCAGCCATTTGTATGTCAACTGTGGAAAAATGTCCATTTAGTTCCTCAAATTTCTTTGTTTTTAATATAAAAATATAAAATTATATGGCAATAAAACAGAATGTAGAAACCAGAGATGGCTTAGCATATCAGCCTGTCAGTTTTTTTGTTTTTTTTAGTGATTAACTTATCTAATCAGATCTCATCTCCCAGGAGATATGATTGACAGGTTCACCCAGGTTGTTGAGTCACTTAAGTCCAGAGTATATACTAGAAAATGCTGAATTACTTTCCATTTTTCCATGGGGTCTTCCATGTAATCCCATAACAAAAGCAGAATGACTATGATTTGAAAAGACAAGGTAACCCTACAGCCTCATGAACACCTCAACTGAAGGTTATCTCTGTGATTTTCTCTTTGATTTTAGAGAGTGTGACTAAAGAGTGGGGCTGTCTCATGGTGGCCTCTTCCATTCTCTGTGAGACGGGGCATGAGATTTATTTATAGTCCCTTTGACTGACTCTTTGTAAGTACTGAAAAGTCTTCTTTTCTCAATAAATTATGTAAGAATAATGGAGTAATTCTAATTATTAATAAGTTAAACAATGTGTTAAAAAATAATAGGAGATTTTGACTATAAACCAAAGCTTTAAAGTAGTATGATTTATTATAATATTTCAGCTCTGGTTAATGTTGAGGATTATCATTTTTTTGTTATTGTATCAACTAAATTATTGGTGGCTCCCTAATAATTAATGATAGGCTTTCTTTTTTTCAGGATAGAGTTTGTAGCACAGAGGGAATATTGTACTGTTTGGCTCTTTTGCCATTTTCTGATGGTATATTTTATTCTGTAATGATCATCCAGGTCTTTTCCTTATGTCTGCTTTACGGAATTTTGAAGACTTTAGAAACAGACACACATCTCATATTGAAAAATGCTGAATTATATTAAGCAATTTTATGGTAATATTACTATTATGTTTTATTAAGCCATCATTGTGAAACTTCTAGAAATAATTTTGAAATACAAACCTTAAAGTGTAATTTTTTGAACAATTGTTAATTAAAACCAAGTACAAGAAGTACATCTAGTAAATATACTAGTCCTTTGTTATATACTGTAGTCCTCAGTTATAGGAATTCACAGGTAATTTGGAACAATTTTACTTAATGATTCTGAAAACCATCTTTGAAAAGTGAGCTTGATCAAATACTGCTAGTTATGTTAATTAAATCACAAAATATTTGTTGTACTTGTTACAGTAGTGATAATATGGGCTTAAAACACTATAAAAAATTAAAGCAATCATAAACCTGAATCTATACCTAGACACAAAGTTAGTGATATTCTATGGTACAAAAAAGACAAAGAGAAATTTCTTAAAGCACCGAGGGAAAGGACAGATTGTCATTAACAGAACAAAATATTAGATGAATTTTCAAGGGCAACGATAGACGCTAAAATAAAAATTTATTCCAAACATGAAAAAAATTTAATACTCTATACAGAGTTTAACTGTGTGGAGGACATAAAGGTATCTTAACAAAGAGTCAGCATTTTTAGCACTCCCCAAACAACTCTAAAAGCATTATTAAAGAGTATGTGAAAAGACATAAATTGAACCCAAATGAAGGAGTTCAATGAAAGTTATAGTAGTGATCAAAGTAATTGACAAACATCTAAGTTACTATATATGTAAGTGTGTGGTTGAAAAAACAACAACAAAATTATTAATTTAGAGGTTGAAAAGAAGGTGTAATTAAAACACTTGAAAATAATTGTTAAAACATTCTAAAGTATTTGGATGTTTGGGAGGAAGTAAGAAATATTAATTAACTTTAGGTTTTGTCACAATAATGATGTATTTTAATGAATGTTAAAAATTCAAGGCCAAATGAATTTATATGGGTTATATATGTTCCTAATCCACTGTGGGAAAGTGTATTAATGATATCTAGTATTAATGAAGTCAGAAAAAAACAAACATACAAAAATGTTTGGCAAATAAAAAGCACAAACTCAGATATTAGAGCCATATGCAAATAATTTAGTAATCTTTAAATGAACTAAATGAAATAGAAAGAAGTCAGTTTGGATTTTTAAAAATAACTAGCAGCACACCAAAATATGACACAGAAAGGATGAGCATAAAGGCTTGCAAAAATATATTCTAGACAAATAATAATCAAAAGAAAGCTGATGCCAGTGTATTAATAAAGATAAAATGGACTTGAAGCACTAAACAGGATAAGGGTCATTATATGATGAGAAGAGAAATAATCAACATTTAGATATAACAATTCTGAGCTTAAGTTACCTTGAGTATATTCTCAAAGTAAATAAAGAAATATTAATAAGGGAAAATAGTTGGGTAAAATCACAAATGAATGCAGATACATCCACAGTCACTGGGGGATTTTAGCCCCACTGGTTCAATAACTGATAGTTCAAGCAGATGGAGGTTAGTGAAGATATAGATAACCTGGTAACCAGATCTTGGGGCAGGAAAGAGCTCCATTGCCTTCCCTCCGTGGTTCTAATAACAACGCCTTGCATCTGCTTGCCTACCTCATCCATTTCCTCAGAAGGAAAGAGAACACGTTGCTCTGCTTAGTAAACTGGGAAGAAAGAACCAACAGGCTTAGCGTGGATCTCCCATCCTCTTGGATCTGCCTGCCTAACAGGAGGCTTTCTTGGTCTCATCATGGCAAAAGCTGAGACCAAATATGTCTGCAGGGAAGATCTGTAGTTTCTTAGCCTTGTTTAGGACTTGATGGCAATTCTTGGATGATTAGATTTCATATGTAAACACGTTCTCCAGTCCAGTTTTTAACAGTAAAATATCTGCACATTAATGACCCTTTCTATCTAGAACCTCATATCCACCTGGGAGACGTTCTTAAAATCTTTCACTGATAATTCCTGTCCCCCATTTTCTCTAGTGTGTCTACAAGTCCCCTTATTTCATTTCTGGAAGGTGTCCTTTGATTTAATTTTCTGGTTTCAAACATTTTACTTTGCTTTCTGGGAGATTTCCAAACTTAACTGTTAAGTATTTTTGTTGCAGTTTTCAACCTTGCATTCGTATTTTACATTTATTAAACTCTATTTTTTTCCTCCAAATATCCCTTTTGTTTTTGTTTACATCTTCTCAGGCTTTATTAAGATGTTAATTTCAGTATTTTTCAAAGTTTTCTTCTCTCTGCAGTCTTTAATACAAGTTTTGTTTTTTTTTCTGCTAGGGGATATGACTTTTTCGTATCATGCGCTTTAGATAAGTGATAATCTCTGATTCATGGTTATGGCCTAAAATTTAAGGGTGGAAAGTGAAAACGTTAGAATTCTGAGTGTGTAAATGGGGGTCAGTAATATTAAACAACATACAGGTTGTTGGGGAACCTATGTATGTCAGTTGGATAGAGTAGGTCAAGCTGGAGAAACAAATGCCTTCAAAGTTTTGGTAGCAACATTCATTGCCAGTCTAGATAACTCTTTATATTATTTAGTACCTTGCCTCCATATCAACACATGCTTCCAAAAGCATCAAACCATGGGGACACAGGGGTGGAGAAACAAACTGACAATTAAAAATGTCCATCTGGAAGGGACATGTCGCTTCTGCTTACTAGTTTATTGGCCAAAGCTAGTCACATGACCATCCCTACCCTCAAGGACATAGTCCCACTATGTGCACAAGGGGAGAAGATCCAGAAATATTGCAGACAAGAAGTCATGTCTACCTGGTCCTCTTTGTTTCTCCTTAAGCAGGTTGGGGGGAGGATACAGTCTCATCATTCATTATGGGTAGGTAGATGAGTAGCTAGATCTATAGATAGATCTGTGTATATACATGCACCACACACACACACACACGCGCGCGCACACACACACACACACACTTGTCAATCCTCTCAGAAAATACTCCTGCCCTCAGCTGTGCCTGGCATTCCACATTCCAGAGACTCTTCCCAGATTACACCTCCTATATCGTACTGACATATGGGACAGAAAGCATCTATTGGTCTGGAGTAGAGGAAGGGATCGTATAATGTTATAGCTATTGACTAGTCCTTGTTTTGTCAACCCTCTCTCACCCTTCTTACCAGAGGTGACAGATGATGCCAATTCCTGTATCTTTTGAGGATTCCATTGAGCAAATGGGGTTGGTTCCCTGCTTTCTTCAGTGTTGCCTCGGAATTGGTTCTGTTGGGCCTCCTACATTAGGAATCACTCATCCATCTGTTTTCTAGCTTCCAAATGTTGTTATCATTACCTCCATTTCCTCTGCTCTCTATTAATTTAGATTTTGGTTCAAAAAAAAAAAAACCTCCTTAAACTGTATTTTAGCCTGAAGGCGTGAGGGGATAAAATTAAATGTGTCTGATCAGTCTGTCATCTTGAAGGCAACTTGCTGAAACGAACATTTCCAGCATCTGCCCACTGAAGCTCCGCCCTGACTTTGCTGAGTCTGGGTCCCTTCATCCAGTTCACAGTGGTGTGACTCAGGTTGGTGTCTATTTTGTTCGGTCACCACTTCTGCTGGAGATGCTAACTAGTCTTTGATGACCATCTCTGATGTGACTGCTGAAAATACTGAGCAATGGTCCATTTTGCCTGGAAATTTACTAGTAAAACATAATTGCTCCTTCCCTACAGATAGACAGTGCAAAACAACCCATGCCCTTACAGAGGAACAATTGAATATACACTGAAGACTGGAAGGCAGGAGGTTTTGCCATTGCTTGCCTAAGTCAGTGCATTAGCTGTGTAATCTTGTAAAGCTGACTTAATGCTCCAGAAGGCCTAGCTAGCTATGGAGCTATGGGG
Organism: Phataginus tricuspis; assembly: GCA_029783875.1. NCBI lineage: Eukaryota > Metazoa > Chordata > Mammalia > Pholidota > Manidae > Phataginus > Phataginus tricuspis. The sequence goes on from JAQQAC010019963.1 coordinate 16,339,595, forward strand.
GTACTTGGAAAATTGAGGGTTGCTATAATTTGGACCCTTTAAATGTTTTATTTTATTTAGATTTTTGTTGGACTCGTAATGCATATTATTCAGATACTGGATAGGCATGGATTAAGTGGATGACATTTTCACCCACTAGTGTTTGCTAAAAAGTAGCTGCTGCAAGTAAAATGTGAACACAGACGAGGAGACAACTTTCTTCCCAATGAAATGTGAAAATTAACTTCAGAGAAAATGTGCCTGTTTTACTTCAGTAAGTGAAGAATATTAAGTAGCTAATCCTTAGAGCCTAAAAATTGTCAAAATGTCTGAGAATGTTGTGCAAGAGAGATTGTGAAGCTTATTACGTTTATTAAATGGAAATGAATTATCTTGGCTGTGTATCTGATTCATCTTGTGTATTATAAATCAATATATTTAACATAATATTTCAAGCTCTAAATATTCTGTATAAGTTATTTTGAAGAAGAAATTCTATTGGCCTAAGGGATGGCTTAATAAAATATAGGGAAATAGCCATTGCCCTTATCCACAGGAAGAATAGCAATGTTACTCATAAAAATATCCACACAACAGAGTGCACAGGAGGACAAGCCCCAGGTTGTGGGGGACGGCTCTCTGCTCGCCCTCATGGTGTTCTCTTGGGGGCTTCTGTTTGGATGGGACCATGTAACATTTTAAAATATATGATTTTCTGCACTTTGGGTTGACAAAACACTATGAAAATAGAAGGTGTATGTGTAAGGGGGGAACACTGTCGTGTTGAAAGCAGAGGAATTATGCAGATGTTGAAAATTACTGGCTCACCTTCCCTGACCTAGTATGGAAATTCTTTCATTCTTGCATTATTATCTCCTGGAGTAAATAACACCCACACTCATTCTCTCTCAAACCCACAATTCATTGTTGCCCCGGTATCTAATTCCATGTGACATACGAAGATAAAATGCATAGTTTTCCAACTACTGTGTTATCTGGCATAAACCTAACAACAATCATGTCAGTTCTTTCTGTTCTTGTCCCTGTACATTGCCCAATTATACACTGCTGTTTTTACCCTAGTTGTGTATCCGTTTATGTGTTTTCTTCTTGTCATAAACACTCAGCTTAAGACTTTTTTATATATGTGTATCTTAATGTTTTATATACATACTATATACAGAACATATAGATGTATATGTGTTTGACACTTAATATTTGGGTTCATTTATCTCATCCCCTAAAATTTTAAGCCCTTCAAAGTCATGATAATGTTTATGTTTTTTGTGCCTTGGGTTTATAAGTAACTATTCACAGTATCCTATATTTGATAGAAGATTTTTGAATATATGACATTTTCAAAATAAGTTTGATGTATAAATAAACTCTTGACTTTTTAAAATTTATTTAAATTTGTGCTACACAGACTCCTACGGTTCGTGCTTCAAGGCAGTGGATTAGAGTAGAAAGAAGCTGGGGTCCCGCCTCTGGAAACCTTAGAAATTCATACAGTCACTGAGATTCAGTTTCTTCATCTATAACATTTACATGATAATAATGCCTTCTCCCAGGATAGATGTGAAAATTAAATGAAATCATAAATAGGAAAACACTGTAATTTTTTTTACATTGGACATAAATATGGTTACTATTAGAATATTAGTAGTTGAGGCAGGCAAAGTGAGTCAATAGCAGTATTTGATAGAGACACACATAGGAAGCCAGCCTCCTGACTGCCAGCCAAGGCCTGACGAGGGGACTTGTGTCTTAAAACAAGCCACCTGCACTATTGAAAATGTTAGTGAGATGTTATACAACATAAACAGGAATCCAATAAATTAAAAAGAATCATCCCTATCATCAAAGAATTGTTATTATAAAGATAATTCAACTGCTTATATATAAGTACCTGAATTTCAAAGTTTAGGGAAGATGATTATGTATAGGATTAGCCCTCACATAGTTAGCACTTGTAAATGTTGTTGAACAGATTAATTTTTATGAAACCCTGGTCTCAATAAACATTAGCCACATCCCCAAGCTTCAATACAACAAACCCAAACTGCATTTTCCTATAAGACAGATGCTCAGATTGTTCCCAGAGATTTTTAAAGACATTATTTTTTTTCCTAAAGGCTGTGAATCCTTATTTTTTCTCTTTTTTCATGGAAGTATAGTTGATATACAATCTTGTTTCAAGTGTAAAGCACAGTGGTTCAGCCATTACCAATATTATTAAATCCTTACCCCCACTATTGCAGTTACTATCTGTTAACATAGGAAGATGTTATGGGATCATTGGCTATAGTCTCCATGCTTATGACCATCCCCATGACTTATATTACAATTGAGAATTCTTGGAACCCTTTATTCCCCTCACCTTCCCCACTGACTACCCCAACCCCTCCCTGTGGCAATCCCAGTCACTTCTCAGTGTTTGAGTCTACTGCTATTTTATTCATTTTGTTTTGTTTTTTTTTGTTCATGAATTCCACAAATAAGAGAAATCATATGGTGTTTGTGTTTCTCTGCCTGGCTTATTTCACTGAGCATAATACCCTCTAGGTCCATCCATGTTGTCGACAATTGCAGGGTTTCTTTCTATTGTATGGCTGAATAACAGTCCATTGCATATACATGCCATATCTTTATCCATTCATCTACTGATGGACACTTCGGTTACTTTCATATCTTGGCTATTGTAAATAATGCAGCAATAAACATAGGGGTGCATACATCTGTTCAAATCAGACTTTTTGTTTCTTCAGGTAGATTACTAGAAGTGGGATTACTGGGTTTTATGGTTATTTCTATTTTTAGTTTTTTGAGGACCCTCCACACTGCTAGAGGCTACATCAGTTTACATTCCCACCAACAACGTAGGGGGTTCCCTTTTCTCCACATCTTCATCAACACTTGTTATTTCTGGTCTTTTGGATAGTGACCATCCTAACTAGTTTGAGGTGATACCTTATTGTGGTTTTGATATTCATTTCCCTGATGATTGGTGATGTGGAACAGCTCTTCCTGTCCCTGTTGGCCATCTATATTTCTTCTTTGGAAAAATGTCTATTCAGGTCCTCTGCCTATTTTAATTATTATTATTATTATTTTTGGTGTTGATCCATATGAGTTCTTTATATATTTTGGATGTTAGCCCCTTATTGGATAAATCATTGGTGAATATACTCTCCCAGGCTGTAGTTTGCCTTTTTGTTCTATTGATGCCATCCTTTGATGTACAGAAGCTTTTTAGTTTAATATAGTCCCACTTGTTCAGTTTTATTTTGTTTCCCTTGCCTGAGGAGATGTGTCCAGGCAAAAATTGCTCATACTTATGTTCAAGAGATTTTTGCCTATGTTTCCTTCTAAGAGTTTTATGATTTCATGTTTTACATTTAGGTCTTTAATACGTTTGAGTTTACTTTTATTTATGGAGTTAGACAGTAATTCAATTTTATTCTCTTGCATGTAGCTATCTAGTTTTCCCAACACCAGCTACTGAAGAGACTGTCTTTTCCCCACTGTATATTCATGGCTTCTTTATCATATATTAATTGGCCATGTATGTGTGGGTTTATATATGGGCTCTCCATTCTGTTCCATTGATGTACAGGTCTGTTCTTGGGCCAGTACCATACTGTTTGGATTACTGTAGCTTTGTAATAGAGTTTGAATCCCACCAGCTTTGTTCTTCTTTCTCAGGACTGTTCCAGCTATTTAAGGTCTTTTGTGGTTCCATATGAATTTTAGGATTATTTTCTCTAGTTCATTGAAATATGTCATTGATATTTTAATAGGGATTACACTGAATCTGTAAATTGCTTTGGGCCAGATGGCAATTTGGGAAATATTAATTCTTCCTATCCTATTCTGTCCATTAATTTCTCCTATGGCTGTCTTGTAGTTTTCAGAGTACAGGTCTTTCACCTCCTTAGTTTGGTTTATTCATAGGTATTTTATTCTTTGTGACACAATTATAAATGGAATTGTTTTAGTGATTTCTCTTTCTCTAGTTCATTCTTAGTATATATGAATGCAACAGATTTCTTCATATTAATTTTGTATCCTGCAACTTTGCTGAATCTAGTTATTCTAATAGTTTTTTGGTAGAATTTTTAGCATTTTTTATATGTAATATCATGTCATTTGCAAATAGCGACAGTTTTACTTCTTTCTTACCAATTTGTATGCCTTTTATCCTTTATCTTGTCTGATGGTTGTGGCTAGGACCTCTAATACTATGTTGAATGAAAGTGTTGAAAGTGGGCATTCTTGTCTTGTTCCTGATCTTAGAAGAAATACTTTCAGCTTTTCACCTTTGAGTATCTAGCTGTGGATTTATTATAAATGGTCTTTATTATGTTGAGGTATGTTTCCCTTATACCCATTTTGTTGAGAGTTTTTATCATTAATAGATGTTGAATTTTGTCAAATGCTTTTTCAGAGTCTATTGAGATGATCATGTTGTTTTTATTCTTTTTGTTAAAGTGGAGTATCACATTGATTGATTTATGAATATTGTAATATTCTTGCATACCTGGAATAAATCTCACTTGGTTGTCATGGATGATTCTTTTGATGTATTTTTGAATTTGGTTTGCTATTATTTTGTTGAGGATTTTTGCATCTTTGTTCATTGGAGATACTGGCCTATAATTTTCTTTTTTTTGTACTGTCTTTGGTTTTGGAATTAGAGGGAAGCTGGCCTCATAGAATGAGTTTGGAAGTATTCCCTCCTCTTCCACTTTTTGGAATACTTTAAGAAGGATGGGTATTAGCTATTCTTTCAATGTTTGGTAGAATTCAGCTCTTAAGCCATCTGGTTCTGGAATTTGTTTGTTGAGTTTTTTTTATTACTAATTCAATTTCATTACTAGTAATTGGTCTGTTCAGATATTCTGTTTCTTCCTGGGTCAACCTTGGAAGTTTGTATTTTTCTAGGAATTTATCCATTTCTTCTAGGTTGTCCACTTTATTTTAATAGAACTTTCATAGAATTCTCTATAACAATTCTTTGTATTTCTGTGGTATCCATTGTTACTATTCCTTTTTCGTTTCTTATTTTTTTATTTGTGTACTCTCTCTATTTTTCTTGTTATGTCTGGCTAGGTGTTTGTCTATTTTGTTTATCTTCTCAAAGAACCAGCTCTTGGTTTCATTGATTTTTTTTCTACTGCTTTACTCTTCTCATTTATTATTGCCCTGATCTTTATTATGTCCCTCTTTCTACTAACTTTGGGTTTCATTTGTTCTTTTTATTCTTGTTTCCTTAATTGTGAGTTTAGACTATTTATTTGGGATTCTTTTGTTTCTTGAGGTAGTCCTATACTGTTATATACTTCCCTCTTAGAACCACTTTTGGGACATCCCACAAATTTTAGACTGTTGTATTTTCATTTTCATTTTTCTCCATGTATTGCATGATTTCTATTTTGATGTTTATTGATCCATTGATTATTTAGAAGCACATCATTTAGCCTCAAAGTGTTTATGGTTTTGTTTGTTTGTTTTCTTCATGTAATTTATTTCTAGTTTCATACCATTGTGGTCTGAGGAGTTGCTTGATACAATTTTAATCATTTTCAATTAATTGAAGCTCTTTTTGTGGCCTAGTATGTGGTCTATTCTGGAGAACATTCCATGTGCACTTGAGGAAAAGTGTATCCTGCTGCTTTTGGTGGACTTTTCTGTTAGATATGTTAAGTCCATCTGGTCTAATGTCTTTTCAGTTTCTCTGTTTCCTTATTTATTTTTCATCTGGTTGATCTTTCCACTGATGTAAATGGCATGTTAATGTCCCCTAATGTGAATGTGTTACAGTCTATTTCCCCCTTTAGTTCTGTTAGTATTTGTTTTACTTATTTAGGTGCTCCTATGTTGGGTGCATAGGTGTTTAGAATTGTTATATTCTCTTGTTGGACTGATCCCTTTATCATTATGCAATGTCCTTCTTTATCTCTTGTTATGTTCTTTGTTTTAAAATCTATTTTGTCATATAAGTACTTCTACTCTGCTTTTTTTCTCCATGTTGTTTGCATGAAATGTCTTTTTACATCCCTTCACTTTCAGTCTGTGTATGCCTTTAGGTATGAAATGAGTCTCTTCTTGGCAATGTATAATTGGGTCTTGATTATTTATCCATTCTGCCACCCTCAATCTTTTGATTGGGGCATTAAATCCATTTACATTTAAGGCAATTATTGATAGGTATGTAGTATTGCCATTTTATTGTTTTCTGGTTGTTTTTGTAATTCCTCTCTGTCCTTTCTTCCTCTATTATACTTTTCTCTTGTTATTTGATGTTTTTCTTCAGTGTTGTGATTGGATTTTTTTGTGTGTGTGAGTACGGGTATCTATTATATAGGCTTTAGGTTTGTGGTTACTGTATGGGTAGTTTCCTAACTATATAAAAGTTTATATTAAGTTGATGATCACTCTGTTTCAAACACAATCTAAAAGTACTTGTTTTTTATTCCTTTTCCTTCACCAGTTTTATATATTAGATGTCATAGTCTGCATTTTTTGAGGATTTCTTGACTGACGTTGTATATAATTGGTTTTACTATTTTTATTTTGTTTCATTTTAATTTCATACTTTCTTGGTAAGTAATTGGTCTACTACCTGCACTGTAGGTTTATTTTTACTGGAGAAAACTATTTAGGCTTAAGAACATTTCCATCTATAGCAATTCCTTTAACATAGTCTGTAATGCTGGCTTAGTGGTGGTAAATTCCTTCAGCCTTCATTTATCTGGGAAATTTTTAATCTCTTCTTCAATTTTGAATGATAATCTTGCTGGATTATTGGTGAAGGCCTTTCTGCTTCAATACACTAAATATTTCTTGCTGCTCCCTTCTGGCCTATAAAGTTTCTGCTGAGAAATCTGCTGATAAGCTTGGTGGGATTTCCCTTATAAATAATTTTTTTTTCTCTTTGGCTGCTTTCAATACCTCTCCTTATCATTAATCTTTGTAATTTTAATTATTATATGTCTTGGTGTTGTCTTTTCAAGGTTCCTTTTGCTAGGAGCTCCCTGCACCTCTAGGACCTATGTGTCTATTTCCTTCCACAGAATGGGGAAGTTTTCAGCAATTATTTCTTCCAAGAGTTTTCCTATCCCTTTATCTCTCTTTTCTCCATCTGATAGCCCTATTATGTGAATATTCTTTCATTTGTTTTCACAATGCTCTCTTAGGATCCTCTCATTTCTAGGGATTATTTTTTCTCTCTATTCCTCAGCTTTGTTGTTTTCCTGTTCCTTAATTGCTATCTCAGTCTCCTGTACTTGCAGCAATCTATTGTTAATTCCCTGTATTGCTTATTTCATTTCTGTTACTGTGTTCTTCAGCTCTGAGTGGCTCTTTTTCACCTCTTTGTTGAAGTTCTCCTTGAGATTGTCAATACTTTTCTGCAGATCCATAAGCATATCTATGACTGTTATTTTGAAGTCTTTATCAAGAATATTTCTGAGATTTATCACTGTGCTCCATAATGGTGTGAGCCAATTCCTTATAATAAATCTCACTATACATATATATATATATATATAAATATAAAGTTTCCCTGTTCCCCTGAAGAGCCATGGCAATAATACAAGTTATGATTTGAGCATGCTCATTTTTCTACAAGTCATGTGATGGCTTAATTCTGCACCATATTTTTTGTACATTTTTATTAACTATTTTTACTGTGAGCCATCATGACATTTGGCCTTCACCTGATGGGATCTGACATTTACATTTTTAATCATTATATTTCTTTCTCATTTATTAGAAGTGGGCAAGAAAGTAGTTGGATTTTCCAAAGTGATTCTGAACACAAATGTGGATATTGACATTAGTGGTTTAAGCAATTTTCCAGGTGATAACCTTGACATAAATTGACACAGTATTTACTCAAAAAATCAACTATTTACCTTATAATCACCCATGAATTTTGCAGTGTTGTGCATATTCCTATATGAGAAATACTGTTGTGGAGTGGTTAAAACTACTATATTTTTCAGTGGTGAAAAATGCAATTAGGTCAATCCTAGCTTAAATCCTGGTTATTTTTTTTTATTATTATCTATGACTACTTGAGAAACGGGACTGGGCACACACTGAATTTAGCTTAATGCTGGCATATGGTAAACAATAAATAAAGTGGTTATTATTAATAAATGATGAGCAATTCAAACTTTATGACTCTGGAGATTTTTTCTAATCCAGTGCCTTTTTCTGCCAAACTTCTACTCTGGGAGACTTGATCAGTCCTTAATATTGTTCAGTTGTTAACATGAAGCCACTCCTTCTGTGTTCAAAATAACAAAATAGATAAGCAGCTCTAGGGAACCCTGTATACTTTCAGTCAATTGTTTTCCAACTTAGCAGCACATTAGTGTTACCCAGAGCATACAACTTCATTTACTTACGTTCTGTCACTAGAGACCTTCATTTGATTAGCCTGAAATGAAGTCTATATGTTCAGAATTTTTAGAATGTCGATGATGACAGGAAGGCACCAAACAGTTCTTTTTCCCTCTGTCTTTTTTTTTTAAGATGTTAGTAATATTTCAAATTTTAAAGACTATATTAGGAAGCATCTGTTCAGAAGTGTTCATTTCCCCCCCCCCTTGGGCCTTTGGTATTTATAGAAGCAATGGGCAATTGCAGACTAAAGGAGTATCTTCAGCAAATTATACTTTACTGATACGGGGGGGCATTCTAGAGGCATATGTCGGGCTCCTCTCCAATAGCCTTCTTTAGCCAGTAGGCACCGTTGGTGCTCATGAGAATGTCCTGTGATTACCAACTGGGTTCCAGTTGCAAAGCTTTCATGGATGATACAGAATAAAATGAAGTGATTTCATTTTAATTCCCAAAGAATTCCATGTACACTGAGAACATGACTGAAATTGCTGTTATTTTTTTCCCTTTTTCCCTTTCTTCAGCTATGCTACTTAAAATAATATGACTGTTAATAGTCAATTTAATACTATTTTATTTCATATTTATTTCTTGGAAAACCAATAAATGCTTGGATATCCCAGTAACGTTTATACATCATATGTGAAAATTAATCTTTCACATATAAGTTTTATAGGTGGGCTGCCATGTCAGGGAGGGCATTTTATATTAAGGTTCTACACACATAGCTATTATGATAAAGCTGAAATAGAAACCACTGCTTCTTGAAATTGAGAGGAACAGGAAATCTCATTAAAATTACCCCTTGTACTTTTATATACATTTAAATGCTTAGATTCACTGGAAGTGAATTTAATGATAATAGAATTCAAGTAGATTCAACATAAACTTTTCTATTTCAGCATGTACTATATAATCATTCTTTTTCTTATAAAAGAAATTCCTTTGGAATAGACTGCATATTTGGGATGAGAGGCTGCACATTGGACCCGTATGAATTAGAAAATTTGGACTATTATCTATTAGAGAATTCCTTATTCTAGTATGACCATATTAATGCTGAGATTATTGAGTAGAATTAAATAGTTTAAACTCTGAGAAAAATATAATTTGGGGATAATTAGATTTACCTGATTTAGTCCACCAAACTGAATATTTTGTGTCTACTTCCAAGAAATGGATGTGGTCCAAAGTTATTGACCTCCAGCTAATGACTCTGACAGAGCCAGGGACTTTCTGTTTTACTTTAACAAGATTCAATAATAAATAAAACACACTTCCACTCTTTCAGATGCAGCACAACGATTTTCCGGGCTGGGAAAATGGGGGGTAAAATCTCAGTCAAAAACACAAGTCAGCATACTCTGGGGACATTGTTTTCTTATCATATTTTAAATATATGAAATACTCTGTTTATCAAAAGGCTGATGCTCCAGTTTTGCATTTTTTGCAAAAAAACGTTTTACAATATTTACAAATTTTTGCAATAAAAACGTATTACATAAAAAACATACAATTTTTCCTTTATGGACCACAGTGTAGTCAACCGCGTCAGGAGGAGGACAAAGCAGTACAACCATCTGAATAGAATAAAGCCATTCCAGCCATTGAATGATCATCCCAACAATTTTCCTCAAAATTTGCTGAGGAGAAAACATGGAAACTTGTACAACATTTATGTGCCCAATTGTAGCTGCGATGGTTACTCAGCTTGCACAGAGGGAGAAAAATGGAGTGACAGAAATAATCCTCCTTCCAGTTGTATCTCTGAGCAGCACAGACATGAAGACTATAAAAGTTCAAGGAACACTTCCTGTTCTCAAGTGTTCCAGAGATGAGCCGCCTTCCTTCTCCTACACTGGGCATTTACAGGTAAAAGTATTTCAATTCAGCAAGCATCTGTTGGAACTTTCTGGGTGCTTTTAGCATATCTAGTAACCGTATAGTCATATATTTTTTCGTGATAATACTGATCAGACATGAAATCATTGGATTGGATCAGAATATTCCAAAATACCAATTTGTTTACTTAGGAAATAAAAAATAATTGACTAATGAATAGAATCAGGGATCCAAACACACACACACACACACACACACACACACACACACACACACACACA
>JAQQAC010019963.1:16350118-16442636 GCA_029783875.1 Phataginus tricuspis
ACACACACACACACACACACACACACACACACACACACACACACACACACACACAAATTGCCCTTGTAAAAGCAAAATCAAAATGCAAAATGATTTGTTAAGGAAATCTATTAGGTTTTTAGGTTTCTGTTAGAATTGACTCTGGTTAAGTACTCTGCCGACTTTTCAATATATCTTTTCTTAAGTACTTTCACGTTTTGTGCTTGTGAACCCTGGTTTCTTTCCATGCCTGTTTTATGTGGTGGGTAAGTTTTAAATAGAACATTATCTAATGTATTGTATAGATTGACAGTCAGCATTCTAGCAACAGAAATATTATCAAGTTAATTTCCATGAAGCTGAGATAACTCATTACTAAATCATTTTTTTCACTGCAAATTCTTTTGGAGAATTAATGTGAAAAGGAGTTCGTGAATAACAAAGTTCTTAAATAGCAGGCTTATAACAAGATAACAGTAAGTAATAGTCACTTATTAATCAGCTCATGATTTTTCTCCACCATGCTCCTTTAGAATCCTCAGTTTCCTGATTTCTAAAATGTGGTGGTTAGAGTAGATATATCCAAAGTCTTTTCCAGATCTATTATCCTAAATCGTAATTATTTAAATCACATTACTTAAGAGCCAGGAGTAACAGTTGGGTGGGTAAATTCTGACTATCTGAGCACCTCCGTGCTAAGATTCTGTCTTCTCATAAAGGTAAGAGTTGTACTGTTATTCTGTAAAGACAGTTACTTTTTTTAAAAAGTTAAGCTACACAGTTACATCAACTGTGTAATTTTTTCACTTATCATTTAGCAACATCAATGACAGATTTAGTAAATTACAGCTGTTTTTTCAAGGACAAAGACGATGTCATGCACTTGCAATATTTTGAAGTAATGAGTGATGCATGGTTAATGAACCAAGAAACCTTTCTCTCTTTAGACATTATAAAATGCAGAGCTGTATCCTGCTTTTGATCTGTTTGCTCTTTGTGATCTAACCCTTCAGGTGTGAGCTATTTTTATATGTGCTATCCATCTAAGATTCTCTCTAAGAATACCAAGAGAGTAGAAGGAATGTGGAAGCCTTTGGAAATACCTTTGTCTTTCTTCAGTCCCAAATTCAATTCTATAATGTTTACACTGTTTGCTGTTCCTTTTGCCCTCACTGTATTTTTGGCATAGATTAATCACAGATATACTTGGATCAGTGTAATTCTCAAACAGACTCAGTAAAATTCAGTTTGATAAGTATTTGCTGAATTTTGGGAAAATGAGAATTATATCAGAAAATTTAGTCTGGTGTTCTAAGGGATGAAATCATTGGATTGCATAGAATTTACTTTTTCATGAAAGGAAGTACAGATCTTCTTCAACCTATGATGGGGTTACATGCCAATAAACCCAATGTAAGTTGAAAATATCATTATGTAAGAAATGCATTTAATAAACCTAACCTAATGAACATCATAGCTTAGCCTAGCCTACCTTAAATCTCTTCAGGACAGTTACCTTAATCTACAGTTGGACAAAATCATCAAACACGAAGCGTATTTTATAGTAAACTGCTGAATATCTCATGTAATTTACTGAATACTGAACTAAAGAAAAAATCAAAATGGTTGTATGGGTGCAGAATGCTGCAAGTGTGTGAGTTGTTTACCTTCATGACTGCATGGTTACCTGGGAGGTGCGCTTGCCACCACTGCCCAGTATCACAAGACAGGATCCAACTGCATATCACCAGTCCAGGGAAAAATCAAAATTCAAGATATGAAGTATGGTTTCTACTGAATGCATATCACTTTGACACCATAGTAAAGTTTAAAATTTGAAGTTGAGCCATCATAAGTTTGCATATTGGCTGTGTATTGGTTCAGCATTGAGAAAGTTCATAATTAACACAGACTAGGATGGTTAAGAGACTGAGAAGAATATTGGCTGTGCTTTTAAACTATATCAAAATCAATTTTTGAAAGAATATCAAAATTATGAAACAACAATCCATGTTACAATTACAGGTTCTAATTTCAATGACAGAAAATAGTTTAACAGACATTATTGCTTCCTATTTTTCTTGAAGTATGGTTGATATACAATATTGGTGTCGGGTGTACAACACAGTGATTCAGAAGTTATCTACATTATTAATTGCTCACCCGATTAAGTGTAGATACTGTCAACATACAAATATATTACAATTTTATCGACCATATTCCCTATACTGTACTTTCATTACCATGACCAATTTATATTATAATTGGGATTTTGTACCTCTTTATCCCCTACACCTATTTCTCTTACACCTACACCCTCCTCCCCATGGCAACCACCTTCTCTGTGTCAATGAGTCTATTTCTGTTTCATTCATTATTTTTAGTTTTAGATTCCACATATAGATGAAAATATATGGTATTTGCCTTCCTCTGTCTGGCTTATTTCACTTAGCATAATACCTTCTAGCTCCATCCATGTTGTTGCTAATAGCAAGATGTCTTTCTTTTTTTTATATAGCTGAGTAATGTTCCATTGTGTATATGTATCACATCTTCTTTATCCATTCATCTATTGATGGACACGTCAGTTGCTTCCATGTCTTGGCTATTACAAATAATGCAGAAACACAGGGGCACATATATGTTCACAACCGAGTGATTTTGTTTTCTTTGGGTAAATTCCCAGAAGTGGAATGGCTGAGTTATATGGTATTTCTACTTTTTGTTTTTTTGGAGGAACCTCTGTATTGATTGCCACAGTGGCTAAACTAATTTACATTCCCACCAGCAGAGTAGGAAGGTTTCCTTTTCTCCATGTCCTTGCCAACTCTTGTTATTTCTTGTCTTTTGGATGGTAGTCATTTTGACTGGTGTGAGGTGATATCTCATTGTGGTTTTGATTTGTGATGTTCCACATCTTTCATGTGTGTGTTGGCCATTTGTATGACTTGAAAAATGTCTATTCAGGTCTTCTGCCCATTTTTTAATTGGGTTATTTGGTTTTTTGGTGGTGTGGAGTTGTATGAGTTCTTTATATATTTTGGTTATTTGAATAATAGCCCCTTATTGCAAATATTTTCTCCCATACAGTAGGTTGCCGTTTCCTTTTGTTCATGGTTTCCTTTGCTGTGCAGAAGCCTTTTAGTTTCATGTAGCCCCACTTGTCTGTTTTGTTTTGTTGCCCTTGCCTGGGGAGATGTGTCTAGAAAAACCTGCTCATGCTGATGTTCAGGAGATTCCTGTCTATGTTTTCTTTTAGGAGTTTTATGGCTTTAGGTCCTACATTTAGGTGTTTAAGTTATTTTAAGTTTATTTTTGTATATGGAGTTAGCAATCCAGTTTCATTTACCTGCATGTAGCTGTCCAGTTTCCCAACACCATTTATTGAAGAGATTGTCTTTTCCCCATTGTACATTCTTGCCTTCTTTGTCATATATTAATTGACCATATATGTGTGGGTTTATTTCTTAGCTCCCTATTCTGTTCCATTGATCTATATTTCCATCCTTATGCCAGTACAATGCTGTTTGAATCACTGTATCTTTGTAGTATAGCTTGAAAGAGGGGAATGTGATGCTCCCAGCTTTGATCTTTCTCAGGATTGTTTTGGCTATTTGATGTAATGTAATTCTGTTATCTGTCGTTTCATAAAAATTGTAGGATTATTTTATCTAGTTCATTGAAAACTGCCATTGGCATTTTGATGGGGATTGCATTGAATCTGTATTTTGCTTTGGGCAGTATGGCCTTGACAATATTAATTCTTCCTACACATGGGCATGGAATATTTTTCTATTTGTACCTTCTTCAATTTCTTTCATCAGTGTTTTATAGTTTTCAGAGTACAGGTCTTTAACCTCCTTGGCTAAGTTTATTCCTAGATATGTTATTGTTTTTGATGCAATTGTAAATGGAATTGTTTTCTTCATTTCTTTTTCTACTAATTATTAATATAAAGAATGCAACAGATTTGTGTATATAGATTTTTGTATCCTGCAACTTTACTGAATTCATTTGTTAGTTCTAATAGTTTTTTTGATGGCGTCTTTAGGGTTTTCTATATATAGTATCATGTCATCTACAAATAGTGACAGTTTTACTTCTTCCTTACCAATTTGGATGCATTTTATCTCTTTATCTTATCTGTTTGCCATGGCTAGGACCTCTATTCAACTATGTTGAATAAATGTGGTAAGAGCGGGCATCCTTGTCTTGTTCCTGATCTTAAAGGAAAAGCTTTCTGCTTTTTACCATTGAATATGGTGTTAGCTTTGGGTTTGTCATATAAGGCCTTTATTATGTTGAGGTATGGTCCCTCTATATTCATTTTGTTGAGAATTTTTATCATAAATGGATATTTAATTTTGTCAAATATTTTGTCCACATCTGTTGAAATTATCATATAATTTTTATCCTTCCTTTCGTTAAGGTATTATGTTGCATTGATTGATTTTCAGATGTTGAACCATCCTTGCATCCCTGAATTGAATCCACTTGGTCATGATAGATGATGCTTTTGATGTATTTTTGACTTCAATTTGCTAATATTTTGGGGGGATTTTTGCATCTACCTTCATCGGGGATAATGGACTATAATTTTCTGCTTTTGGAGTTTGTCTGGTTTTGGAATTAGAGTGAAGCTGGCATCATAGAATGAGTCTGGAAGTATTCCCTCCTCTTTCACTTTTTGGAATACTTTAAGAAGGATGAATGTCTAGTAGAATTCAGCTGTGAATTCTGGACTTTTGTTTGTTGAGAGCTTTTTGATTACTAATTCAATTTCATTAGTAGTAATTGGTCAGTTTAAATTTCCTATTTCTTCCAGGGTCAGTGTTGGAAGATTTTATGTTTCTAGGATTTTATCCATGTCTTTGAGGTTGTCCAATTTGTCCTCAAATTACTTTGGAATACAGCAAGAGAGGAAGAAAGGAACACAGAAGAACTAAAAACAACCAGAAAACAATTAACAAAATGGAAGTACATACCTATGAATAATTACTTTAAAAGTAAATGTCAAAAAAAAAAAACTCAATGAAACCAAAAGCTGGTTCTCTGAGAAAATAAACAAAATAGACAGACCCCCTAGGCAGACTTATCAAGAAAAAAATGAGAGGACACAAATAAACAAAACCAGAAATAAAAAGGGAAAAGTTACAACTGATACCAGAGAAATTCAAGAATTATAACCGAATTCTATGAAAATTATAGAGCATTTAGTCCATTTACATTTAAGGTAATTATAGATATGTACTTACCGACATTTTAAAAATTATTTTCTGGTTGTTTTGTACTTTTTCTCTGTTCTTTTCTTCTTCTCTTGCTCTCTTTCCTTTTTATCTGATGATTTTCTTTAGTGTTATGTTTGGATTCTGTTCTCTTTATGTTTTGTGTATCTATTATAGGCTTTTGGTTTGGGGTTACCATAAAGTTCATATATAGCTTTCTGTATGTCTAACAGTCTATTAGATTGACGATTGCTTAATTTGGAACACATTGTAAAAGTACTACTTTTTTATTGTTATTTTCCCCTCCATGTTTTAACGACATGTTTTCATTTACATCTTTATATTTTATATATCACTTGACTCATTTTGTGTATAATTGATTTTACTACTTTTGTCTTTTGAACTTCACACTTGCTTCATAAGTGACTGTCTACTATCTTTACCATAGGATTGTTTTCACTGACAGAAAACATTTAAATTTAACAGCATTTCAGTCTAAAGAAATCCATTTAACATATCCTTTAAAGCCAGTTTAGTGTTAATGAGTTCCTTTAACTAAATTGATTTGGAAAACTTGTAAGGTTTCCTTCAATTCTGAATGATGACTTTGCTGGGTAGAGCATTCTTGGTTGTAGATTTTTCCCTTTCAGCGCTTTGATTACTTCATACCACTCCCTTCTGGCCAGTAAAGTTTACATTGAAAAATATGCTCATAAACTTGTGGTGTTCCCCTTCTAGGTAACTGTCTGCTTTCTCTTGATGCTTTCAAGATTCTTTCTTTATCTTAAATATTTAACATTTTAATTACTGTGTTTCTTTGTGTGGACCTCCTTGGGTACATCTTATTAGGGACTTCCATGTTTCTAGGACCTGGATGTCTCTGTCATTCCCCAGGTTGAAGACGTTTTCAGCTGTTTTTTCTTTAAAAAGATTTTTTATTTCCTTATCTGTCTCTTCTTCTTCTAAGACCCCCCCCTATACTATATAAATAATATTTTGTTTGGCATTGTTACAGAGCTCTCTTAGATTTCCTCAGTTTTAGAAAAAATATTTTTATTTCTTTTCCTCAGCTTGGTTACTTTCCCCTACCCTGTCTTCCAGCTTGCTGATCCAGTCCTCTGCATTCTCTAGTCTAACATTAATTCCCTCTACTCTCTTTTTCATTTCAGTTATTGTATTCTTCAGCTCTGACTGGTTCTTCTCTACATTTTCTATCTCTGTTAAAATCCTCTCTGAGATAATCTATTGTTTCCCCCAGTTCAGTGAACATATTTATGGTATTATTTTGCATGGTTTATCATGTAGATTGCTTATCTCTATTTCATTTAGCACTTTTTCTGGTGTTTTTCTTGTTCTTTTGTTGGGAACAGATTCCTCTACCTCCTTATTTTGTCTGGTTCTCTATATTTGTTTCTATGTATTAGATAGATCGGTTATGCCACCTGGTCTTGAAAGTAGTGACTTTAGGTAGCAGGCATCTTGTAGTTCCCAAAGTGCAAAACCCCCTGTACACCAGAGCCAGGTATTCCAGAGGTGTTCTCTGTTGTGGCTGAGCTGTGACTACTGTTGGTGGTCTGTGGGAAGGACCTGCAGGGCCCACCCTATGCCTGGCTGTGAGCAATGGTTGACTACCACTGGGCCAGGCATGTTGACCTAGGTAGGTCTGCAGAAACATGCTGGTGCTGAACAAATGGGGTATTTGGAATTTCAGAGCTGGTTCCTCCAAACATCTGGCCAGTTGGGCTGAAGGAGAGTTCTAAAAGTGGAATCTGCCAGCCCTTTCTCTTCTGGAAAGAGCTCCCTCACAACACTGTGCCTCTGGAACACTTCCTAAAGCTAGCAAATCTTTCAAATTGCTGTCCCTGTGTTGGTCTCAGAGGGATTGACAGAGCATTCTGGTCCTTTGCAAGTAGAAACTCAGGCCCCCACAGCTCTTCAACTTCCCCTGGTTTCCAGCCCTGTTAATCTGCAAAGCCCAATGTCCTGGGGACTTGTCTTCCTGGAGCAGATCCCCAGGGCCAGATGTGCCAAGTTCCTGAGTGTTTTTCTCCTCCCCACTCTATTCCTCTCAGATCGCTTCTTCTTATGCATTGGGATAGGGGAAGGGCTTTGATCCCAGTTGACTGTGGCTTTTCCCCCTTACTCTTTTCAATGTGGTCTTCTCTTTTTGCCATGTGGAGAAGGTCTCTATTGCACTTTTCAGGTCATTTTCAGAGTTTGTTGTATTAGATGCAGTTTTTTCCTTGGTGTGTTTTCCTTGGTGGAGGTTATCATAGTGACCTCCTATTCTGCCATCTTTATCCACTCACATTATTGCTTCTTGGATAGTTATAATCACAGTAAAAAGAAAAACACCTGGCAGAATATGCTCAATAAATATTTGTCAAAGGAGTTAATAAATTACTGGATCTATGTCCTTCGATATGGTTTAATTTCCTTCTTCCAGGCCATTTTTTCAGTGTGGCTCTGAGTGATAAAATCTTTAATTTTAAAAATCTCTAAGTATCTTTTTCTCCTCACTTTTGAATGATTGACAAGGATCATAACATTTATTTTATAATTATTTTTATATCAGAAATTTAAAAATATTCCATTACTTTTGGCATCTATTTTGCTGATGAATATACTTACATTTCTCTAGTTGTAGTTCCTTTATAGATAATCTGTCTTCTTTGTTTGCCTTTAAAATCTTTTTCTTATGTCACTGTGACAGTGTAAGTTTGGATTTACATTTATTTTGAATTTATAAACTTGAGGATTCACAGTGTCTAATTAATTCTAGACAGTGTTCATCTTCTCTCCCAATGTGGGAACACTGGGTGATCCTACTCCGTCTGCCATGACCATAAATCTCTCTTTCACACGCTCCATTTCTTTACCTCTCTGTTGGTTTTGAGAATTTTGTTTTTTTAATTTTGACTTCTAGCCTATTAATTTTCTTTTTAGTTTTGTCTTATCTGAAACTGTCCCATTGTTTGACACTTTAATTTTCATGACAGTTCTTTGTGCCTTTTAAAGTTTTAGGATTTTTTCATATGAATTTTTAATTTTTGTTTTAAACATCTTAAAGATTCTTATACTATAGTCTCTATCAAATTGTCCTATTTACTAAAGTTTTTGTCATAGCTGCTGTCTTTGACTTATGATGAATTATTTCCTAGTGTATTTGGTATTTTTCACATATGAGCTCATACTTCTTGGGATTTGTATTTGAGTAATTCTGACCTTTGATTGATGGTATAGTTCTCTAGAATTGCTTTATGTTTGTTTTCTTTAGGAACACAGAGACATCATCTTGGGGGTTCCTGGATTTTACTAATACTGAAAATTTGAAATGTTAAATCTCACTTTATTAATTTAATGAAAAAATTTCTACTTTCTACATTTATTGTTAAAATAATTAAAATTATGTTTAATTGAGGTATAGTTTATATGAATACATTAGTTTCAAATGTACAATATAGTGATTCCACATTTATATACATTACAAAATGATAAGTGTAGTTTCTGTCACTATACAAAGTTGTCACAATATTATTGACTATATTCCCTATACTAGTTTTTTCTCTGTATTTATGAGTCTCTTTCTGGGGTTTTTTGTTAATTTGTTCATTTGCTTTAATTTTAAGATCCCATATATTAATAAAATCATATGGTATTTGTCTTCCTCTCTCTGACTTATTTCACTTTTCACAATTGCCTCCAGGGCCATCCATGTTGTGTCAAATGGCTTGATTTCATTATTTTTCATGGCTAAGTAATATTCCATTGAATGTACATATAATATCTTCTTTATCCATTCATCTAACAGTGGACACTTATACATTGTTTCAATATATCAGCTAGTATAAATAATGCCTCAGTAAACATAGGAGTCCATATGTCTTTTTGAATTAAGGTTGTTTCTTTGGTAAATACCTAGAAATGGAATTACTAGAGCATCTTGTATGTTCTGTTTTTCAATTTTAGAGGAAATTTAATACTGGTTTTCATAGTGATTGCACCACTTTACATTCCCACCAACAGTGTACAAGGTTTCCCTTTTCTCCATATCTTTGCTAATACTTGTTATCTCCTGGCTTTTTGATACTAGCCATCCCAGCTGGCATGAGGTAATATCTCATTGTGATTTTGATTTTCATCTCTCTGATGATTAGTGATGCTGTGCATCTTTCATGAGTCTGTTGGCCAACTGTATGCCTTCGCTGGAAAATTGTCTATTCAGGTCCTCTGACCATTCTGAATCAGATTATTTTTTTTTGTTGTTATTGAGTTGTATGAGTTCTTCATACATTTTGAGTATTAACTCCTATGAGATAGATCATTTACAAATATATTATCCCATTCAGTGGGTTGCCTTTTCAATTTGTTGATGGTTTCTTTTACTATGGAAAAGCATTTTAGTTTGATATAGTTTCAGTTGTTTATTTTTGCTTTTGTTTCATTGTCTTAGGAGACAGATCCAAAAAATATTGCTAAGACCAGTGTCCAAGAGTTTACTGCCTGTGTTTTCTTTTAGGAGTTTTATGGTTTCAGGTCTTACATTTAGGTCTTTAATTCATTTTGAGTTTAATTTTGTATATTGTGTAAGAAAATGATCCAGTTTCATTCTTTTGCATGTAGCTCTCCAGTTTTCCTGCAATGTTTATTGGAGACTGTCCTTCCCTATAGCATATTCTTGCCTCCTTGTCACAGATGACCAGATATAGGCATGGATTTATTTCTGAGCTCTTTATTCTGTTTCATTTATCTATTTTTGTGTCAGTATCATACACTGCTTTGGTTGTTATAACTTTGCAGTATAGTTTGAAATCAGGACACATGATACCTCCATCATTATTCTTCTTTCTCAAGATTGCTTTAGCTGTTTGGGTTCTTCCATACAAGTTTTAGGATTATTTGTTCTAATTCTTTGAAAAATGCATCCAGTTTTTAATAGAAATTGCATTGAATCTCTAGGTCACTTAGATAGTATCACATTTAACAATATTCTTCTAATCCATGAGCATGATATGTCTTTGCATTTGTTTCATTTTCAAGTTATTTCATGAATGCCTTATAGTTTGCATTCTGCAGGTATTTCACCTCCTTGGTTACATTTATTCCTAAATATTCTATTATTTTGGATGCAATTGCAAATATAATTCTTTTCTTCATTTCTCTTTCTCTTAATTCATTATTAGTTTATAGGAATGCAACAGATATCACTATATTAATTTTGTATCCTGAATCCATTTATTCATTTTAGTAGTTTTTTTGGTGGAGTCCTTGGGTTTTGTATATACAGTATCATGTCATCTGTAAATATTGAGTTTTATTTCTTTCTTACTTTTGGATGCCTTTTATTTCTTTTTCTTGTCAGATTGCTATGGCTAGAATTTCTAGTACTATATTGAATAAAAGTGGTGAGAATAGATAGCCTTGTGCTGTTCCTGATCTTAGAGGAAAATATTTTAGCTTTTCACCATTGATTATGATGTTAGCTGTGGGTCTGTTATATATGGACCTTATTATGTTGAGGTATTGTCTCTCTATATATACTTTTTTGAGAGTTTTTATCAGGAATGGATGTTGAATTTTGTCAAATGCTTTTTCTGCATCATATGAGCACATGATTTTTATGTTTCCATTTATTAATATGGTATATCACATTGATTGATTTTTGGATATTAAAAACCATCCTTGCATCCCTGATTAAATTCTATTTTGACTGTGGTGAATGATCCTTTTAACATTAAATTAGGTTTGCCAATATTTTACTGAGGAATTTGTGTCTATATTCATCAGGAACATTGGCCTGTAATTTTATTTTTTTGTAGTGTCTTTGTCTATATTTTTGTATTAGAGTAATGCTGTTTTACACTTACTCTTCTTTTTTGGAATATTTTAAGAACTATATGAATGAGCTCTTTAAATGTTTGGTAGAATTCCCCTGAGAAGCTATTTGTTCCTGGAATTTAATTTGTTGGGATTTTTTGATAAAGGATTCACTTTCATTACTAGTCATTGGTCTGTTCAGGTTTCTTTTCTTTCTGATTCAGTTTTAGAATATAACATGTTTTCTAGGAATTTGTCCATTTCTTCTAGGTTGTGCAATTTGTTGGCATGTGCTTTCTTATAGTAGTCTCATAATCCTTTGTATTTTTGTGGTGTCAGTTGTAACTTCTCTTTCATTTCACATACTTATTTGTATACCGTTTTCCTTGATCAATATGGGTAAAAGTTTATTAATTTTATTTATCTTTTCAAAGAGCCAGTTCTTATTTTCATTGATATTTTCTATTTTTTGTCTCTATTTATTTCTGCTCTGGTCTTTATTATTTCCTTCCTTCTATTTGGGCTTCATTTCTCTTTTTCTAGTTCTTTAAAGTGTAAGGTTAGGTTGAATTTTTGTTTCTTGAGGTATATACCTATATACTTCCCTCTTAGAACTGTTTTTGCTGTATCTGAAACATTTTGAGATGTTGTTTCTCCACTTTCATTTAGCTCAAGGTGTTTTTAAAATTTATTTTTGATTTCTTCATTGACCCATTGGTTGTTTATTAGTATGTTATTTAAGCTCCATGTGTTTGTATTTTTCTTCCAGTTTTTTTTCTTGTAGGCGATTTCTCGTTCATACCATTGTGTTCATAAAAGATGCTTGTTATGGTTTTAATCTTCTTAAATTTATTGATACTTATTTTGTGGCCTAATATGTGATCTGTCCTGGAGACTGTTTCATGTATATGTGAAAAGAGGTGTATTCTTCTGTTTTTGGATAGGATGTTTTGTGTATATCTGTGAAGTCCACCTGGTATAATGTGTCTTTCAATGCCACTCTTTCCTTATTTGTTTTCTGTCTAGATGATTTATCCATTGATGTGAGTGGGCTGTTAAATTCTAGTACTCATTCAGTTACCCTGTTTTTTGATTGAAGCATTTCATCCATCTACATTTAAAGTAATTATTGATTTCTGCGTACTTATTGCCAATTTGTTAATTGTTTTGTTTTTGTAGTTGTCTGTTCTTTCTTCTCTTGCTATTTTCCCTTGTGATTAGATGATTTTCTTCAGTGTTATGATTGGATTCCTTTCTCTTTATTTTCTGTGTGTATCTATTACAGATTTTGGCTTGTGGTTACTATGAGATTCATATAAAGCATCCTATATATGTAGCAGTATTAGATTTATAGTTGCTTAAGTTTGAACACAACTAAGAGTACTAATTTTTACTCCCACCCTCTGTTTTATATATGTGATGTCTATTTTACATCTTCTTATTTTTTGTGTCCCCTAATTATTGTGGATATAATTGATTTTACTACTTTTGTCTTTTAACCTTCATACTGGCTTTATAGTTGTTTGATTTACTACTTTTATTAGATCTTTGCTTTTGCCAGAAAAATCTTCTTCATAATTTTATTACATCTATTTATGGCATTTTATTTTCTGCTTAAAGAAGTCTGTTTAACACTTCTTGTAAAGCCAATTTAGTGGTTATAAGCTTCTTTAACTTCTGTTTATCTGGGAAAGTGTTTTCCACTCATTCAGTTCTAAATAATAACAAATATGGTATGATTCCACTTATATTAGGTATCTCAAATAGGTAAATTCAAATTCATAGTAACAATGTAGAATGATGGTTACTAGGGGTGGAGGTTGGAGACTTGTTCTCTCATAGATCCAGAGTTTCAAATCTTAGATGAAAAAGTTCTAAAGATCTGTTTCACGACAGTGTCAATATACTGAACACCACTAAACCGTACACTTAACATTGGTTAAACTGCTAAATTTTGTGTTTTCTTAACCAAAAACATTTTTTATTGAGAGGCTATGTATGATCTTATAAAATGTAGATATTTTGATGAAGTGAATTGATCAGGATGAAAATGAATTATATTAAAATAGGAAAAAAATTAAGGTAATATGCAGGATGTCCTTACCTTGGTACAATTCTGTGTGTAAAATGTAAATACTTTTCTTTTTTATAATATTTTATTCATTAGATATCAAATTTATAATGTCAATAGAATTATATATGTATAATTTGGCAGAGAGAAACTCTTTGGGTCAGCATGAAATTTGTCAAATTGAATTTATTAATGAGGAGGGGATTATTAAGTTACGACATTCTGATGATCACAAGGAAATGACGAGCCAAGGATACAGTCAAAGGCCTCCCCCAAAAAAGCCAGTGTTTACATTGTGAATCACATATGCAAGCTCCGTACTTGTTTATTTCAGTTAATATACCCTATCTTTATGATAATAATATAACAATGAGCCAATTTTTGTGCAACAAAGATAATAGGCTATAGAGTGACGTGGTCTGGATATTCCTCTGAGATCTTAAGTAGAGTTTGGAAGTTTACAGAGAAGAAGAAAATAACTGAGAAGATATATGGAAGGGTTTTGGTTATGAATAAAATGTAATATAGTCAAATATTGATCAGCTTGACAATACTTATACTTCATCAAAAGGATTTATATCTCCAAAATATATGTTAAATGTGACATATAAATACATATGTAAATCTCTTCTAGTTGAAAAGTTCAATTAGTATGAATTTTTCTTATGACTGGTCAGTTAGTACCATAGTGTATACATTAGCAGAAGTGCTTAGTCTATTCCTTCTCTTGGATTTGAGTTATATGTTCTTTTTTCATGGGCCTACTAAGTTTTGCTTGAATTGTACCTAAAAATTGTAGAGGTAACAGGCTGTATTATTTTCTATAAAGTAGGTTTACTTTCCATCTCCTGCAGCAAGAGATGTGTCTGGTCACCTTAAATCAATGAAGAATGAGATTGAATAGAACCAGGATTATCATTTAGATGAGGTGTACTTTTCTTCTGATTCACTCTGGCCCTAATAGAGATTTGACTAAGAGTTTAGTGTGTTCTCCATAGCTCCTCCAGCTGACAGGTTTTAAACTGATATTTAGCTTTTGGGATCTATTGAATGTAATGTATTGCTTTTCAGAGGCTTTCTTTTTAGGTTTTGAGTGTTCCCCTCCCATGCACAGACCCAGAATTCAGCAAATATCTTGAGACAAAGTTAGGCCATTCTGGTTTTCTCTCCCCACAGTGGCATACCTCTGTGGTTGCAAAGCATCTCAGTCTGTTGTTTGACCCTTATTGACAAATGCTCTTCCCCCACAATAAAAGCAACTGCATAAATCAGCTCATTTTCAAAGTTCTTCCCTCTTTGAAATTTAGCCTCTCTAGTCATCAATGTCTCAGTTGCAATCTGCTGTCTTCTATATGATGATTTGTATTTTTAAATTTGATTTCTAGTTTTTTCTTCCCTCAGTCAGAGTGTGGTCTGCTGCTCACTACTCCATCACACAGGGAAGTGGAAGGACTTGCTCTCTGGATTCTTCCATATATATAGTTTTGATTGGGTATATTTTGGAGTGCATTTATTTTCTTCCAGTATTTCTGACATCTCCTCACTTCTAGTAAAATGCATTTAAAGTTGATACCAGTCTAATCATTCAATGTAAGTGATTTTATCATTCAGTTTGGAAGCTTGTTAGATTTTCCTTTTATCTTAGCTATCTGGGGCTTTCCCAGGATGTGTCTAAATATACAAATACTTTTTCCTATCTATTAGTCTTAGAAATTGATAAGTCCTTTTAATATTTTCAGGGAAATGCTATGCTATAACTATTGGTCTTCTCCTTTTAAGTCTTTTCTTTCTTTCTGGATATATCGTTCAAATCTTTAATTTTTCCATTTATTCATACTGACTTTGAGATATTTTTACATTTGAACATCCAAGCCACTTGGATCCATACAATGACCACCAACATTACAAAATATATCTGAAAATACAAAGTTTGAATATGTCAGATTAAAAATGATAGTCATTTTGTGTTACTCTTGAATCTCTTCATTATGTGGAAGACTATCATATGGAGGTATAAATGCATAAATATAATTGAGACAACACATAAAAACTCCAAAAAAGGGTAGAGATGTATTTTTGGCTATTGAAGCATACTGTAAAAGATGTATTTTTGGCTACTGAAGCATACTGTAAAAGTAATGTAAACAAAAAAAATATATGGAATTGTTATAAACAATTGGCCTAAATAAATGCCAAACATGAACGGTTGTCTAAGGAAAACATGCAAATACCAAGTTGATATTTCAACAATTCACAGTAACATTGAACTCAATGTGAATGTTTTAAACATGTGTATAATGTTGATAAAGGCAGATAATACTAATTTTCTCTATCTCTCTTTTATTTTGCTATCTAGTTCATCATTAAAATTCTTGTAGCATTGTCTAACTATGCTACTAACTTACTATGTGACATTAGCTAAGTCACTTATTTCCTAGCTTGTTTTCTTATTGAAAAGAAAACTAGAATGTGGACGGCTCCTAAGAGTACATCAGTAAAGAAGTGGACAGAGTAGAGGTAATTAACTGAAGTTACTTGTCCATCTTACCAGGGGCAGAGAGATGAACAGGTAAACAGAATCCTATCTTAAAAATATGGAGACAACTCAGTTATGGCATTGGAATTCCTAGACCCAAACATGCCTGAAGTTAGGCAGATACAGGGGCTTTTCAATGACATGGAATCAATAAGTCTCTTATTTGCTTACCCTAGTTTTTAGGGACTTTTTGTTGTTGTTACTTGCAACTCAAAGAGTCCAGATTATTACAACCTTCATCATTATGATTCTATGACTACTTCACTTAAAGACTGCTAAAGTCACTCAGTAGTTTAACAAACATATAAATGGCCTGTTATCCTCATCCTGATCATTTCTTTGCATACAAAGACAAAGAAGAGGAGGATTCTGAGCTCATTGACCTCATGTCGCTTACAGAGTGGAAATAGGACTAATTTTGCAGTGAAATATTATGACACACAAAAAAAGGCCTATTTGAATTATTTTGAATAATCTTGACATAATACATATGTCCTAGGTTAAAAAAAATTTAAAGGTACCATTAAAAGAGTCACAATTTATTAAAATACATCTCTTTAAGGGCAAGAATGATGATTTCCCTTCATTTAGGGCAATTAAAATCTGCTATACATTTAACACAGGAACAGGAGTTGAATTTGATCATTTTACTGATTCAAGCCAAACTTAGCCATGAATACGACTTTATATAATTTTCTCACTGGGATCATTTCCTGGTGTTATTTGCGAACATGAAATCTTTGTGAAAGTAAGCTTTCACTAGCCAATGAGGCTTACATCGAGTTCTAAACCCAGAGCAAACAAGTAGACTGTTCTCAGAACATTTTCTTTGGATTTGCAATCAAACAGATCTATGTGGAAACAGCCAAGTAGCAGTGCTCTAAAACAGAAACTCTTATTTAAAACTAAAACGGCAGTTTTTCTTTCTCCAAGTCAAATATGTTCTTCTCTTCTGATGGAACTCTTTCTCAGTTTACCCTAAGAAAGATTATATTTTAAAATTATTTGCAGTTAATATTTGGGAAATTTGAATGCTTTACTATTTTATAGTTTAAAAACTTGCTTAATATTTGTGTCCTTAGAGTGTTTTTTTTTCCATTTTATAGAATGCCAACTGTGACTGAAAAGAAATTATTTAAAATGGTGGTTGTTATAATTCTCAACAAATAAAACTCCTTTTCAGTCATTGATGATATAAAGCGTTAAATATGAAAGTAATGTTCAAAATTATAGATGTGAATAGCTGTGTTATAAACCTATATTAACATATATTAAAATATAGACTTCCTCAATGTTACTTATTTCATATTATATTCCATTACTATTAAGGAAATAAAATTAAGAGGAAAGCAGTGTAGAGCTCGGATATGTTTGTTTTGAGGGACTATATTCAGAAACATTTAACTGCTGGACCATTGAGCTATGAGCATTGACTTGGGTAATCATGTGAACCAAACCTCTGAAATCTCATATGAAAAATATCTGGAAATGTAAAAGGATACCATGAAGTGAATTTTGTAAGATCCAAGGATATGCATCAAACATTCTCAGCACATCCTATTTCAATTTATTTTTGGCTTATGTAGACCAATCTCAACCTAGAGATGAAACATGGCAAAAAGAACATGCAAAATGATTAATGTAAGACATAAAGTAGGAATTATGACATAGCCAAGGACATTTACACAAGCACACATCGTTAATCAAATATGGAGGGATGGTTGCATATTCAATTAGAAACAATGGCTTTTTTGGTGGTTATGAGGTCATGAGAGCCTCAGTTTGAATTTTCTTGGCGTGTTTTTTACATTAAACGTAACGCCTCCAAGTGCCTGAATGACTCTTATCCTTTATATCTTGGATTGAGCCAAAAATCATAACTTGTATTAGAAGCAGTCCATAAAAGTCACATAAAAATTTCGAGAATTAGTTTGACAGGCAGATTTTACACTGTGAAAACTGCAAATGCCATAGTTAAAAAAAAAAAGGCTTTTATACTGCTGATTGATCTTTTCTCACTTTAATAATTTGTTCCTTAATATTTTTCTTGTCTCAAAAACACATGAAGAAGATGTAATAAAAGGGCGGGGACAGAAACTTGGTCCCAGTGATGGTCAACTGTTAAGTGGCATCGATTCAGAATCTAAAGTACTCTAACCCTTCATATATGAAGTTTTGTAGTTGAATTAATTTCTCAGAAATAGTTCTAGAGGCAGAAATAGGTAAAAATATCATGAGATTAAAATTTCTCCACTGAAAAACTGTATTTTGTTTTGACTACTAGAAGAGAATACCTGAGGGTATTGTCGTATGCATTTTGTTCTGCCAAAACCTTGCTCTAGCAAAACAAAAATAAAATAATCAACTTGGGATTTTTACTCCACGTCCACATTCAACAAATTCAGAATAAAGTAAATAAAACTTTATTTCTGTACCAAGTCAGACCATCTTCTGAAATAAAAAAATGCTATCTAAATAAATATCTTAACTTGAAACAATAACTTTATGATGTTTGTGAGAGTTGGTACCTTCATGGCAATAATTTGTCAGATATCTGACCAAAGCCACCCTCCAAAAATATTTTCCCCATATCAATCACCTAAATGATTCCTGTTTCAGAAAACGGGTCCTGACAATGTGGTGATTTTCTGTCAGTCTTCTGAACGTAGAGTCTGAGGAGTACATGGGCATTAGTAGTCTCTTCTGGGCATGGCTGCTGTGCCTTGCCTTGAGGCGTGTTTATATCTGTTTCCATTTCTCTCATAGATTCCCCGACTAAATTGGGAAGTGACGCTTCATAGTATATCTGCCCTGATGAATGTTCCCCCGGGGTGCATTTTAATTTAATGCCATGCTTGTGAAGTTTTAGTAGATGTCTTTGAACATGAGGTGGAGTACAATGCTCATTTTTGCAAAGTTTTGGCCAGAGCTCTAGAGTCATTCCATTAGAACATTAGAGCTGAGCTGAGTTTTCCTACTGTGCATGGTCATGCTTTCCCAAGGGTCATTGTAAGACAAATGGAGGTCCAGGGGATCCAAAGTGGCATTAAATGATTCACAGCTGCGTCTGATATTGTGGTGTTTCTAAGTGTTGGACTGAGTCTATATAACATCCAACAGACGGTGAAAAAGTACAAAATTCATCCAGTCCACCAGATGTTTTGCATGTAACTGGGCAAACATGTCAGCGTAGGGTGAAACATCTGGCAGTTTCAAGTATGATTTAACTGACATCATGAAAGACAACATTGGTATGAATAGCTAATTTTAAATAACTAAATGGAAACAAAGATATTTTTAACACTAAGCGGTCACAATCTTTGAGTAGCCTCATATTTATATGAAACAGGGTGGAATGTTTAAGTCACATTGCCACGCAGATGTGCAAGGGGTACAAAGCAGCTTCTTTATTTTGTCTGGAACCAACCTCGTCTTCCTTCTCCCCAGCAGCTGGCATGGGAATGGGGTGGGGTAAAGTGGAGAGTTAACATGAAATACAGTCTTGTTTGGTTGGGCTCAGTTTCTTTTGGGTAAGAATAGTCAGTCTCTCAGATAGAAGAATAGTGAGCTTCTCAGGCTTTTTCCTTATGATTTGTTCATGTGGCTGGAAATGTGTGTAACTTATGAATCCTTGGATAGAGGAAGGGCTAAAGTCCTCAGGTGTGGTGTCCTGTGCATTTTCCACCTGCAATGTACTCTCATCTAACTCTCTCCTCTCTCTCTTTGCTCAGGTGCCATGACACCACTTGGGTTATTGGTTTGCTCCACCCATCTCATTTCTGGCTGTATGTCCCATTCAGTTTTCATCCTGGAAGTCTGTTCTGTAGCCTCCATGTCAATGCTGCAGAGTCTCCATTGACTTTCCAGTCAGGGCTCTAAGCTGCTCTAGGTTCCAGCTATGCTGTGAAGGAACCAAGAGGACTTTAGAAAAGTAAAGGCATTTACCAACTACTACCCAGAAGTAACCCTGGTTGGTATGGGTGAACTCACAAAGCAATCTGTTCCCAGAAGCTCAAAATGCAAGTGAGGGAGGTGTTTCCTTTCATCTCAGCGTTAAATCATTAGCTAAAGTCTCTCCCTTTCTCTGTCTTACAGCTCAGAATTGGAAAACCATAATACACGCTGGACCTAACCTTTGTCTCCCCTCGTTTACCAACTTCTTGAAGGCTGGAAAGTTGTGAACTTTGTAGGTCATGAGCTCCTTCTTCCAACCTAATGAGTAAGACTAAACGGTGTCCAGAGATATTTTTTGCTACACTTTGGGAGAATTCTAATTCTGAATCATCCAGGATTAGCCATTGATGTGTTAAATGGTAACCACAGTAATAGAATAAAAAGTCCTCTTTTGATAGTCATGGTTTGAAAAGCTGCTCTCTGGATGCAAAATCCTATTCTGGAATGTTGGAAACTGAATATACCTTCCTTTGTCTTCGCATTCCTTCTGTATCGGCTTCCCACCGCTTTCCTGTCCTCCACTACATATTTTTAGATGGATGAGATCCCAGACTTATTACGCCTACACAGAGGTAAGCTTCTCTATTAAAGGAATAATTTTCACATTTGGAAGGAACAACGTTAATGAATTTTATGACATTATAAGTATTTACTCCAACAGTTAACTTGAAAACATCTATAGATAGATGACAGAGAGAAGTTATTTGAAATATCTAGGACTAATGAGAAATAGAATATACAAAGAACTCCTGCAACAAAGCAAAACAAAACAAAACAACACAATAGAAAGTTAGAAAACCTTGTAGAAAAATGGCAAAGAATCTGAACTGGCCTATAGAAGTGGAAATTCAAAACAATAAGGACATGAAATAAGAAAGCAAAAGTTGCCTAAACTCACTAGGAGTAGGGAAAACAGTATTGAGCAGACAGATTTTTATACTGGTTATGCTGTTAAAAATTAAAGTGTAGGCAGGGAGGTTGGAATATTGAAACCCTCAGACTCTGATGGTCACAGTAAGTGTACATGTGCCCGACGACCCAGAAATTCTGCCTCTTGGGATATATCCTAAGGAGATTCTCAAACGTGTCTAACAGGAAATACTAGTTTTCTACTGTCATGGAACAAATTACCACTATCTTGAAGGCTTCAAACAACACGTATTTGTTGTCTCACAGTTTATGTGGTTTGGAAACCTGGGTTTGGCTTAGTTGGGTCCTCTGCTTAGAGGCTCACAAGGCTGCAATGTAGATGTTGTCTGGGGTTGTGGTCTCATCTGAGACTCAGGGTCCTTCCCAGATTTATGCAGTTGTCAGCAGAATTCACTCCTTTACAGCTATAGAGCTTACAGTGCTGGCTGGAGACTTGCTCTTTAGGAAGGAACAAATTCTTTTAAGGGTTTTATCTTATTAAGTCAGGCTTACTCAGGGTAATCTCCCACTTGATAACTCAAAACCAACTGATTTGGGACCTTAACTACATATGGAAAGTCCCCTCACTTTCCTCTTATAATGTAATCTAATCACAGAAGTGAAATCCAATCGAGTTTGTGGGGCCTGCCCATACTCAAGAAGAGGTTATACGAAGCCACACATAGCTCATTGAGGGTTATCAGAATTTTGTCTTCCACAAGGAATATGCGTAAGAATATTCACTGAAGCTTTGTTTATCCTGGCAAGGTGTGGGAAGCACTCTGGAGGCTCCTTGTTGGGCAATGGATAGATAAGAAATAAAAATGTATTCTAAAGAAAAATATGCTACTTTTAGAATCAATCAATTTTATGTATTCTCAGCATCATTATTAAGTGTGGAGAACATGGCATTGAATTCAAAAGACACAGGAGATAAATAGCATAATTCCATTATGTATACCAAAAAATTTGTGTGTATTAATGATAGAGGTTACAAGGTCATTTAACAACAATGAAAGGCTGCCCGTAAGCATATATAAGAGGTGGGTATGGTAAGGAGAATTAGAGGGGAACATGGAGTTAAAAGAATATAAGTAATTAATAAATAAATGTATAAAATGCTTGGTAGATGTCATTCTTGGTCCTCTATTTGGTTTGCATTTGACATACATGTTATGATAAAGTTACATATATCTTGCAAATGTATAATATATATCAGATATGTATAGTCATATATATCCAATATAATTTGGGGCTATTTCGACACTTTAATACTTTGGGAAAAATACCACCTAGAATTATGAAAGTGACCATATTCAGCCCATAATAGATACTGTACTAATAACATTTGCCTTGTTATTATGCTTTCAAAATTATTTTGTATCACCCTTGACATTTTTCCACTGGTGGATTACATATACCTTTGCACTGATTTTAATCTTAAGCACATAAAAAATTTTAGGAAAATCTTCAGTGTCTTTAAAAATTTAATGTAAACTTATATGCACCATAACATATGTCCTACTGTCTAAATTCTTTATTCTTAATGTCTCTTGGCTTCAAAGTCAACCTCAGGAAAAGGCAGCTCAGGTACATGGATTGTGTGTTTATTCTGTTTGGAGGGTGGGCCTTCCCAGGAACAGGGCTCTATGTATATTTGGCTGGGTTCAGAACTTCAAATTCCCTCTTCAGGAAATGTCTTAGTCCCCCAAAGAATTGGATATCTAAGCTATAGTCTGACTTGAGTTAACAAATTTACAAAAGAAAGGTTTTTAAATTTTGACTTCACCTTGAACAAGAACTAAGCCAAAAGTTTCATAATAGTAAAATATTCAGAAAATCTAGTACTTTTTAATGCCATGCCATGCCATACAAATATATTGGAGTAAGGAAGAATTACAAAGTTCTATTTTTTTGCTCCAGATGAATGTAATTGTGGACAGAGGCTTGTAGATTACTTACCACAAAGGATAGTTTTCTCTTTCTGCAGTATATATATGTTAGGCTGGAATGTAAAATTTTTTCCAAAAGATGTTTGCTATTTGCTTTTAAAATAAGACATAGTCTTAAAGTTACAGTGTTCACTTTACTGCTACATTAATATATGTATTTGAGAAGAAACGTTGGCTGATGGAGCCAGAGGATGGTAGTGTCCACCCCTTTCCCTTACCTTATCTCCTTTCCTACTCCTCCTACATTTAACACACATGGTTGAGTACCTTTTGTGTTCCTGTACTAAGAATTATGGAATCATGCACAGAGAAGCTTACATTCTGGTAACTAGTCTAGAGGGCTTCTCATGAAACAGCAAGCATGAAAAGAGATGTGTTAGAGGAGCTGGGAGAAGCAGGAGATGATTGAGGGCTAGAAATAGTGAGGAATGACTTACCAGGAAGCAAAAATCATCAGACCTGGGTTTTGAATGGCGGGCCTGGGCTAAGGGTTAAGCCTAGAAAACATCTGTCAAGTTTGCTAGATGGTGACAAATTCCCCTACGGAAGGGGTGTTTAGTGTACAGAGGAAGGAATAGGACTGAGAGGTGTGTGCAACGGGGCAGGGTAGCCTGGTGAAAGGAGACAAGAGGAAATGGAAAGCACAGGAGTAAACCGGATTTTGAGTAAGCAAGTGAAGGTTTAGAATACAGAATTTAAGAAGTACAATATTAGGAAGACGATGCTAGGACGTCCAGCCAGGACGCATCACTGCCATTCTGATGGGAGGAAATGGGAGCACAGAGTAGATGGTATAAGTAGAATGGGAGGGCCAGATATAAATTTAAATAAAAAAAATCAGTAATGAAGGAAAAGGAAAAGGATAATCCTAATGCCAACTCAGAGAAATCGAGCTGGTATTGAGATAAATGGTACTGCTGTGTACAGAAATAAAAAGGAATTGAGGGAGAAAAGTAAACATGGAGGCCTATATGCAGGTGGCGTTGTAATAGGATAAAGGAAGCAGGGTATTCAGAATATTTCCTCACACATACACATCTCTAATATGTGGTGCTATTACTCTCATTACAACTCAGTACATGTTGTTTGCATGGTTTATCATTAGGGCTTGCTGAACTTTTTAAATTGCTATGCTGGTAGTTAAGCAAAGCTTGTATTTTTAATATGAAGTTGTCAGTATCAATAACACTCTTTGCATGGCTCACATATCTTAAGATGAGTTTTTGTTGTAGTATATTTCCTTATTGTTGGTTTTTTTAGCAATACCAAACAGATGTAATGAATATGGTAGAGAATTCCATGGTATTTAAATCTTTCTGGGATAACTTTTTTCTCTGGGCACTTGAGCTTTAATATAATTTTCTAGGCATACTCTCTTTTATTTTCATTGAACTATATGATAGCAAGCCAGCGCAATCCAAGTAATTACACAAATAAGTTGTATTTGGATGGTCCTTTATATTTTCCCAAGTCATTTCTTCTACATTATGTCATCTTAAAGAAAGTAAAATTTTAGATACATACTGACATTTAGAAAGAATGCTTTATTTACACAGCTGGTTAATTTTTCTTCTGATAGGGAGATTTGTTGTAGCCAACTATTTTTCCTGTGCACCTGGTTCCCTCTTTTTACAGAAATATATTAATTCTTTACTCCTCAATTTAAGTGACAGCAACATTTTTGAAATGACAGTTTAATTTGAAAGTGAAAAAATATACTTGTTTCCACCTGGTGGTCATTTTTACCCTTTTACTATGGTTATCTTCTTTAACGTTTTAGTGGAAAAAATATCAACAGGTCTGGTATCTTCTGTGGCACTCATGATTTTTTTCTCACTTTCTCAAGAAGCATCTATTACAAGGAACCCAGCTTCCTTTCAAGCAGTACTTCCTATGAAAAAAATCTTCATCAGAATTTTGACTACCTGCTGAAAAGTTGCCTTTAGGACAATACCCAAGATATGATTGCAGGGAATTTTACATTGCTTTTGAAATTTCTGTGTCCATGAGATACATCTGTTTCTCTTTTCAAAGTTCAGGGGTAATCAAGCTTTTCAGTGATTGATTTATTCCTCTTCTGTGTGTAAGAATGCAGGTATGTCATACAAGTGTATGATGTTATTGCCTCGGGAAACAACAGGACATCTTTTAACATAATCTTTTCAGTTCCTCCCTTTTGGGTCACAGTTCCAAATTTAAAATCCCTCTGGCATCACTGTTGCTTCAATTTCTTTTGAGCTGCCTGTTCTTCACCTTAAACTTCATGTTGGACACAAATATCCTACTCATTTATCAATGGTAAGGCTGAAATATTTTATAACCAGGAATGTAGAGTATAGTAAACTTTAAGTCAGACTTCTTGCATTTGAATCAGGAGTCCCATCACTTACTAATTTCTCTACATTTCAATTTCCTCATCTATCAAGCAGGGATGAATAATATTCCTTACTTCTTAGAGCTGTGGTGAGTAAAGGAGTGAAGGTATAACATGAGTACATGGCCAGTGACTGCCATGTATTTAGTCTAAATAAGGGTTTCCTGTGATAGTCATTTTACCTATTCCAAATTTTACTTTGGAAAATACTTGCATAGTAATAATTTGTAAGACAGGTACTATTAACAATAAATTAGAATCCATTCAACTTTTCCTATGTTCATATACATTTATCTTGTTTCATCCTTTTAATAATTCTTCAAGGTAATTAGTCATATTTATAGAAAAAAGAATTGAGTGATTAAGAGGCTAAAGAACTTGTCCAGAGTTACACAGGGATTGTTTGCTGTAGCCCCAAAGCTATGTGATTTCTGTAATACACACTAAAATTATACCTTCTTTGTAGTCCTGTATCCTCTTAAGGATGTTCACCCTATAAGCCCCAACTTATTTTTTCCCATGCCTTTTCTTTTTCCTTTTACTTACGGGTATTCTTTGAAGGCCAATACAAACCAATCTTAATTTACAGTAAGATTGTGTCTGTGAGCCCATTTCTAAACCTATTTTGATATCATGGAATGAATTCTACTACAGAGAAAACTATTAAAGGTGGTAGTTGGATTCCCAGGAAGCACAAAAGTGAAGTGATGTATAAAATTTTCATTTAATGTAATACTATTCGGCCTTTTCATTTTAACAGTGTCAGTATTCAGATTAATTAAATTATGCATTTGTGGACCACCTCAGGGATACTGAGATACTTTTAAAATGTTGATTTATGAGAAAATCCATCCCAGGGCAAAGGATAGAAAAGCAATGTTGAGGGTGATGGGAGATCCAGGCCTCCAACTGTAGCTGCACAGGCCGCCTGCTGAGAGGAGGAATTTGCCTCTGGTGGACATGGCCCAAGGTCGTGCTAGCATAGCCAGCCAGATGTGGTGCAAGAAAAGACTTGGAGATCATTTCTAACTCACTGGGACTGTTTGAATCAAATGTGTTGACTTGCGATGTATACGAATGATTATGAATTGGCTGTTCTTAAGAGGAAATGCCTTCATAATTCTAATTTCATCAATTGTGAAAAAGAATTACTAGAAATACAGATAAAGCCTTTGCTACAAGCTCCAGAAATCTTGTTTAACAAATGCCAAATGGATACCAAACATTGATAGTTCTCCTGTGTTCATTCATTTATTGGTTCCTTCAATAAATGTGATTCCTGCCCTTGAGAACGATATAGTCTGGTGGGAAGGATAGCTAGGAGGTAGTGACTTAAAGTGTAAGTGCTTTGGCAATGGGGACAGGCGAACCACTGTCAGGAGGTGTGTATGGAGCCACAAACCTGGCCTGCATGAAGGGCTTCGGGTCAGAGACAACGGAAATCTAAACAGGAAAAATGACCATTAAGGATAAAGCTCAAGATCACTGGCTCTGCTGCAACCATCAAATGCAGCCCTGCCAGTTACTGCCTTTCTGCTTTGGGCTGTTCCTTAACTTCACATTTTGACATTCCTCATTGTAAAATAGTGACCATCATAATAAATAGAGCTTTTATGAGAATTAAAGAAGTTAACACATGTGAAATGCTTTGTAAAATAGGCTTTATACATAGAAATTACTCCAAATACTTTAAGGACAAATATTTTCTGCCTCAATCGATAATTGAAATGAAAGAAAAAATATTTCCCAGGCAGAAAGAAGGGCCTCCGGCCAGGAAAAAGAATAACTTATTTTGGGAGTTGAAAACAATTCAATGTGGCAGTAACCTAAAGTTTGATGCCGGAAGAGGAGCGAGATGGAGGTCAGAGGATAAGTGGACGTCTGGTAAAGAAGGGCTTTCTGCTCTGGGAATGAGTTTGGATTTCTCCTAAGGTTAACTCAAGGGGTTCAAGTACAAGAGTAATCTGATCAGAATTGCATTTTGGTAGATTCACTCTGTCTGCTGGGAGGTGAGAGTGAGGGGTAAAGAATGGATTTCAAAGGGGAAGACTGGACCTTGACACACCTGAAGACAAGGGTTGTTTTGGATGTGGGGGTGAGAGTGGATATAGGGAAAAAGAACTTAACAGGATTGTGACATGTCTCTAAAGGTAAACTTGATTGTACACGGCGGATGCCAGAATGTAGGGTTGCTGGAGAAGCTAGTGTCTTTGAAGACTGACTTAGGGACTGAACAGTTGGTGGTAAAATTTGCTGACTGAGAAGCATGAAGGAAGGAGCAAGCTGGGTGGTGGGGCACGAGTTTGGTTTTACACATGCTGCATTTTGAGGCTCTTGAACAAGTAAATTGGGATGTGCACTAGGTAGCTGAAGATACTAGTTTGTGTCTCAAAAGAGAGTTTGGGTTGGGGATGTTGATCTGGCACGTACTGACATTTGGTGATTGAAACTGTGCGCACGGATGAGACAGCCAAGAGGGAGGTAGCAGAGGAGAGAAGGCAGCTTAGGGCAGAACGCTGAAGCCTGGGAGGGGAGCATGTAATAGAGACTGAGAAGGAAAGCCAAGAGGGTGGCTTCAGAAAAAAAAATATGTCTATTTTTACATGAAGAAGGAGTCAGTCATGTTGAAAGTTGCTCAGAGTTTAATAACTGAAAAGTATCACTGAATTTAATTGCAAACAGTTTTGAAAATGATATGCGAGAAGCGTCTTCCCCATCCTGCCAACTGCAAGTAAGGTAGTAAATTTGTGCCTCGTGTTCTGATTTCTATTAAATCTGTTTTTTTTTTTTTTTGCCAGTCCATATACATCCTGGAGATTGAATCTGGAATGATAATACATACCCTCCCACTGCTGGTGAAAACTGGAAAAATACATGACATAACAAAAATCAATGATGAGTAAAAGAAAACTTTACTCATAAAAAGTCATTGAGATAAATATACAGACTATTAGAGCTGAAAGACATTTACAGTCCATCTGGTCAAACAGCCTCATTTTATTAATGAGGGAATTAAAGTTCAGCCAAGTTAGCCCAAACTTATTTTCCTTATATTCTTTAGGATGAACTTCCTCCTTCCTTTTGATTGTGTGCTGGAGTTTAAAAATTCTCTGCATGCTTATGAAGTCCACATCTAGAACAGTGTATTAAAGAAATTTAAGTCAAGCCATTCTAAGCACGTGCTAGGTACTTTCGCCACTTAAATGAGAATAAACCATCCCAGCCTTGTTATGCTATCACAGGGTTGTTAAATAAGACTGGGCCTTTTGAGTTGTATGGTAAACGGGAAATAGAGCTATGAGGACTGAAACTAAATCACTTTCCACAGGGTGAAAATGCAAAATGAACAGCACCTCACATGAGAAATATATTTGAGACCCTTAAAGTGCTGCTACTTTCTATGCAAGGCTCTCATTTCTCCTTCTATATTTTCATTTTTGATGGGTTGTAGCAAGCAGAAACTAACAGCAACAGGAATGGCAGTCCAAAAAAGCCCAAGGAAACCTAATTTGAGCTCTTTCCTTATGTGATCTGTCTACAGTGCTTTAGAAGAAACTGTATTTGCCAGTAAGTTAGTGCAGTGTATTATTGTTGAGTCAATCTTTTCTTTTTTCCAAGTTCCTAATACTTCTCATTCTGCCTTAGTCAGACACTTGAATGGTGGAAGTTCTCTATTATTCATCAAATACCTCAAGCTGTTCCTGTCAAGTTTCTCAACGCATTTCCTACAGCTATTCCACAAAAATACAGCCAAAAATCGTCTCTGCCACGTATGAGCCCATCTGAATACAGAATGCAGGAGCCAGACATTTCGCAAAAAAGGAAATGGACTGGAAACCTGTAGTCTTTCAATACTTGCAGTTTGTTTACTTTGTACCAGCTGTTAAATCCTACTTCCAACAATTTGATTATTCATTTTCATCTTCTTCAGCCTTCCTCAATAATAAGGGCTAACTCTTTCCCCAGGAAAGGACACATTCATGAAAGGGCCCTGTTTCCTGTCCTCTTTTTAGTTAGGTAAAAACATTTAGTTTTAAGAGTCAGCTAAATAGTTGTTTATAAAGCACATGAAATAAATAACTAAAGAATTTGGGATTAACTTCAAAATATAAAAAAATAAAAACAAGCAATTTAAGCAAGATGTTCATTACCTGGGTGGAATATTTTGTAGAAATGCTAGTTTCTAACTAAAATGTTCTGCTGTGTAAGACCTTTTTTTTTTTGCCATTCAGACTATTTACAAAAAAGATACATAGAAGAACACAGTATTATTTTGTACTAAAACCTCATTCTTCTCTGTCTTATGATTAAATAACGTGATTTGGAAGGCCGAAGTAGGAATGAAACATATTAAAAATGCTTGCTTTTTTGTTCCATTTAATTTTTTTCCTAGAACTTTAGTAAAATGGTATACTCGTATG
Source organism: Phataginus tricuspis (assembly GCA_029783875.1). NCBI lineage: Eukaryota > Metazoa > Chordata > Mammalia > Pholidota > Manidae > Phataginus > Phataginus tricuspis. Next base: position 16,379,357 of record JAQQAC010019963.1, read on the forward strand.
ACTTGAAGTGGGTCCAAGAAGAAATAGATATGTTGGCTTAGAAAGTAAAATTTCCAAGGAAATATCAATAAAGAACAAAATAGGTTCTGAAATAAGATAACTATTTTAACAATTCTGATTAATTTTTCAAAAATTGAAATATACTCAAGAAATGGTATACACTAAATCAAATAGTTTGATTGATCTTAATTATTTTAAACTAATCGTGTAGGCTTCATGTAGACACAGCCTTAGAACTTAGAAGGTTCTGTAAGCAAAGAGCCTCTCCTCATTCATTCTTAACCATCAGCCAGTGTATTTTACTTAGGGCAGATGACTAAGGAGGAATTTCCTGACAAATGAGTTATTAAGAGAACTATTCTAAGTATGAGAATTATTAAAATGATTCTATCTGAAAATAATGTATTGACCATATAAATCTCAAAGGCAACATTTAAAGTCCTAAGTTTTTTATTTTAAAGATAACTAGAAATTTTAGATTTTTTTAAACTATAAAAATTCAGTTGTAAATATTTCTTACTGACTTCTTTGTGTCCAGTACTTTAATTGGAGTACGGGATTTGTCAACAAATTATTCATTTCATCAAGTAATATATAACGCATCAGGGAACATAATGATTACAAAAACAGTGAATGATAGGTGACCATTCAAAATATAAAAAGGAAAACACGCAGTTAAAGCAAGATGTTCATAACCTGGGTGGACTATTTTGTAGAAATGCTCGTTTCTAACTAAAATGTTCTGCTGTGTAAGACTTTTTCCATTCACAATGTTTATAAAAGGGATACATAGTTAAACAGAATATTATTCTGCACTAAAACCTCATTTTTTAATGAGGGCTTCAGATAAACAGATTAGTGAAACCTTTGAAAGTCAGGGAAGATTTCACAGAGGGAAGTTTCAGTGACAGAATGGGAAAAAGGATACCAAAACAGGCAAAACACAAACACACCAAAGAAAATGTTGTCCATTATGAGAGGTGGGATAAAGGCACAGAAAAATGTTGAGATGGAAAGGTCTGAGGTCAAAGTAGCTCTTATCAGGTGATTGCAACCTTTACAGGAAAATAGGAAACTAGTTGGCTGGTGCGGAATAAAACTGGTGAAGATCATTTGGGTGCAGTAAACAATATAAGGTCATAGTCAAGAGCTTATGCTTTGGCGTCAGCTCCCTAGATGCAGAATCCTGATTCTGTCACTTATTGCTTACATGACCCTTGGCACAAACAACCCTGGGCACCTAGTTTTATCATCTGTGCAATGGAAAAATAAGATCGTATCCCTGGTACAGCAGTTGTGAGGATTAAGTTAATACATGTAAGTGGCTAGAACATTGCCTGGCACATAATGGACACCAGTAGAACTGCTAATTGATATTATTATCATTATTATAATTTAAACAGTTTGGAAAGGGCCCTGCAAAGCATATAATCAATAATCAATGACTGATGATTGAAGGATTATTAGATAAAGACTTTCAGTTAAGTCTGGATAGTGTAATTTCAGAAAAAGATTACTCCTTCTGATATCCCAGAGCATTTTACCTACACTCTATTACAGCATGTGTCTCCTTATTTTCTGTTATATTTACTTTGGTACGCATTCAAATTTACCTGGAAGCAGTAAGATCCTAGAGGACAATGACAGTCACTAACTTGTTTGCAAATCTTCAGTGTATGTGGGATGTTTGCTACCTTCACTTGAATGAATGACTTCATTTGAATGGTTGTTGGGACTTCCGGGAAGAAGGCGATGTGAACGAACCGGCAGAAATTTCCTTCCAACATTATATTTATCCATGAAAACACACCAAATACAACTATTCCTAAAAGAGAGACCAGAATACACAGGAAAGCGCACAGCGTGCAGCTTCACCTGAGAGGACTGGCACCTGGCGAGGCGGGTAAGATACGGAGCCGTGACCCTGCGGGACCCGAGCGCTCCCTCACCCCAGCACACCAGCAGGCAGCTACACCTGAGAGGACTCGGCACCCGGTGAGGCGGTCATAAAGAGCCCAGCTGACATACGTGGCAACTACCAGCAACCAATTTTATAGCCATGAAAAGACAGAGGAATATGGTACAGACAAAGCTTCAGGCCCAGACAACCCCAGAGAGGGAACCTGAAGGGATGGACATGCACAGTCTTCCTGAAAAAGAATTCAGAATAAAAGTCATAGCCATGCTTGACGGATCTACAGAGAAATGTGCAAGAGCTGAGGGAGGAAGTGAGGGAAGTGAGGAAAGACTATGCAGAAATGAGACAAGCCATCAACAGGCTTAACAGCAGACTGGATGAGGTGCAAGAGACTTTTAATGGAATAGAAAGTAGAGAACAGGAATACAGAGAAGCTGTAGGAATCTCTAGGAATGAAAGAATATTAAGAGAACTGTGTGACCAATCCAAACGGAACAATATTCGCATTATAGGAGTACCAGAGGAAGAAGAGAGAGAAAAAGGGATAGAAAGTGTCTTTGAAGAAATAATTGCTGAAAACTTTCCCACACTGGGGAAGGAAATAGTCTCGCAGTCCACGGAAGCCCACAGAACTCCCAACACAAGGGACCCAAGGAAGACAACACCAAGACACATAACAATTAAGATGGCAAAGGTCAAAGATAAAGACAGAGTATTAAAGGCAGCTAGAGAGAGAAAAAAGGTCACCTACAAAGGAAAATCCATCAGACTATCATCAGACTTCTCAACAGAAATCTTACAGGCCAGAAGAGAATGGCATGATATATTTAACGTAATGAAACAGAAAGGCCTCGAACCAAGAATATTGTATCCAGCACGATTATCATTTAAATATGACGGAGGGATTAAACAATTTCCAGACAAACGAAAGTTGAGAGAGTTTGCCTCTCATAAACCACCACTACAGGATATCTTAAACGGACTGCTCTAGAGGGAAGCACCCCTAAGGCTAAAAAGATGCCACCAGAGAAAATAAAATCATAGCAAAGAAAGGAGACCACTCAAATACTAACTAAAGGCAAAGAATAAAACACCTAATATATAAAGAATGGAGGAGGAAGAATAGGAAGGGAGAGATAAAGAAACATCAGATGGCGTTCCCAATAACTTTACAAGAAAGTTAAGTTAGATTCTTAGATAGTAAAGAAGCAACCCTTGAACCTTTGGTAACCATTTGAATGGTTGTTGAAGGACTAAGCCTTTGGACATCCCCACTATGAGCGAAGAAGGAATTTAAGATGAGCCCACCAAGAAGGGTAGTTACAAAGCCGGGAGGAGAAACAGGATCTGACGGAGCCAGAACTCTAAGTGGGATTTGGGTTTTAAAAGATGGTTTTCTGTACAAGTTCATAACTTTGCATTTGTATCAGGTTTTATATTTAAACTCTCCCTAGACATCCACAAATAGTTCTTTAAAGATAGCTTGAATGTATAATATTTGTTATTTTGTTGGAAGGATAGCAAACGATCAGTAGTATGAAATCAGCATGCATTTAGACATAGAGAAGAAAAGGTCTTTCCCTTGCATTGATTTTCCTAGTCTTCGAAGTTTGGACCGTCTTTGTTATTCCAGGAAAATTTAAAAGGCTGTAAAGTGGTAGTTCTTTTCTTAGAAATGTGAATATCCTCTACTTATGCAATATTGATAGAAAGCTATAATTTATTAGAAATTCATCCAAATGCCAAGAAGTGTTTTTTAAAGAATATTTAGTCTAGCAGTCAAAATGTACTTTTAGTTCCATGGGGAATGTGTATTATTTGTACTTGTGAGGAGACAAAAACGAAATTAGGTTCTTAGTGATTTTACCTCAGATAAATATGGTCTTGATGAAAGACTTAAAAATTAATTATGTAACCAAACCAAACTTGTGAAGAGACGTGAATGTTTTAGTGGTCTAGAAGATATAAATTGTATTACTTTCATGTTTCCTGCTGCATAGTAACCCTGGAACATTTGTGTGCATGTGTATATGGGGGGGATAGTGAGTCAGAATAATTAAAAAGATGATTTAGAACACTTTAACAAATGTTATTTATTTATTATCTTTACCTGATTAGATCCATTTAGGGATAGCTGCATTCTTCTTTTATGAGATACCATCTGAAGCTCCCAATGTTGAGGTTAGAATCCTTCAAGCATGTTTATACTACATGACCCCAGCTGTGCCTGGTCACTGCTAACCAGACCAAGACAACGATTGAGGGAGCATGAACAGAGAAGCTAGGCAGAGCCTAGAATTTGAAACTGGGACATAAAGAGACTGGGTCAATTATTTTTGGAAACTGGACTTGTAAATTTACATATTTCAGGGATTCAAGGCACCATGCTGGTAGAGTCAAGTCAGATTATGTGTAATTAGAGAAGAGGAAGCCAGAATGGAGACTAAGCGCCTGCCATTTCCTGTTTCTGTCTCTTAGGAGGCCTGGAAGCACTTCCCGCCCTTGAGTTCTGTGAGATCCCCTCCCTATACACTCTCCTTAATGCTCAAGTTAGTTTCAGAGAGTTTCTGGTTTACTACCCCTGAATAAGTTTAGAACAATAAATATAAGTAAAAAGCAAGCTGAAAAATAAGCAGCCAGGGCTTTGCAAGAACAGCTGCAAAAGATTTAGGGGTCATTACAGATGACATAGGTCACACTCAGTGTAGCTAAATCTTCTTTCTGAAACTAGTAGCTTTCCTGCCAGGGAAACGATGAATCTCAAAACCTGAGGGCTAGTTTTACTCTTTTCTTTTATTCCTCCTGCTTCAACAGCCAACAACCTCTATTGCTGTAATTTATAGATGATGAAACTAAAGCTCTGGAAGGGAAGCCATGTAGCTCAAGGCTGTGGACCTAGTTAGCAGCAGATCCAGGGCTGGATGGCTTTGTTCCAGGACCTGGCCAATAGCCCTTCCTATCGTCACTTCGCTTTTTATGTCTCTGGTGCCATCACCAGAATGAAACAGATTGAAAAATTCTATATAACAGAGATATTGAAACAAATGAGTTCCTCTGTAAAGATGAGCAATTTTGATACATTTCAGGGTCCAGTCTTTGGCCTCCTCTATAATCATTCGTTGACTACTTGAGCTGATCCAGTCCTATTGTTTAAAATATCCTCTACATGCTCATGATTCCCAAATTATATCTCCATCTCTTATCGTTCCCTCAGACTCTACACTTTTTTTTTTCCCACTGCTTATTTGACATGACCTCTTGGACACTTAATAGATGTCTCCAACTTGTCAAGTACCAAAGCCAAACTCTGATTTCTATCCCCTATTCTTTTCCTTGTTCCCATTTCAGAAAATGCCACTTCCGTTCATCTGGAACTCAGCCCCCAAAGCTTGGCATTATCCTCTATCCTCTCTCACATTCCACATCAGGCTTCAAGCACAACACGTCTGCTCTGCCTTCAAAACACACTCCACGCCTGACCCTTTTCTCTGATCTACCACTGCTGCTGGGATCTAAGCCACAGCAGCTCCTCCCACCCTCGCGTAGTCCATTCTCAGCAGTCCTGCCAGAATCGTTCTTAACCACACGAAGATGATTCATGGGCTGACGGTACTCCGGCCGTTTCCGATCACCCGTAGAAAAAAAATCCCGAAGTCTACAAGGTCTGCCCGATGAGGCTCTAGTTCTCTGCCCTGACTTCCTGCCCCAAACCTTCTCCTTTGATTACTTACTTCATCCGCACTGGCCTCCTTGCCTTTTGTCGGATTCAGGAAACTTTTTCTTGCCCCAGGCTTTTCTATTTGGGATTCCTCTGCCTAGAAGTCTCTCTTCTGTGTCCATCTTCCTTTATTGTTCAGTCAAGATCCTGCTCAAATGTATGCTTTTTGGAGAGTCTTTATTTGATCTCTCGTCCTAAAGCAGCGATCTTATCCCCTCCACCTTTATCTCCTTACACTGTCTTATTTCTTTCACAGCACTTAATGCTACCCAGAAGTCTATATTTTTCTTTCTTTATTGTTAATATCTCCTATCAAAATTAAGCTCCATAGAGAGAATTTGTTCACTGAAGCAACCCAGAAGCTGAATCCCACCTGGCATGTCATAGGTGCCAAATAAATACATACGGTATCTTAGCTTATCCCTAAAATATATATATTTATTTTACCTAACATACCAAATTATTTATTTTTAATAAATCCTTTTTTTTTCTAAATGCCATGTAAGATTTGGGAAGATGGCAAAGAGAGTTTTAAAAATGTATATTTGACATATTTAAAGCGTATAATTCAATAAATTAATCAAGACATGCTTAAAGTGTACAATTAGTACATTTCCAGATGTAGAAATTTACTGTTTAAAGTGCTTAACTTGATTGTAGCCCAAGTATATATACTCCCGTGCAACATCCAAGGCAATCAAACTGTCCTTCACCCCCAGAGTTCCTCATGCCCCTATGTAATATCTTCTCTACCTGACCCACCTGCCCCTCAGGCAACCACTCGTCTTTTCCAGTCATTACAGATTAGTTTGCATTTCCTAGAATTTTGTATAAAGGCAACCATATAGTATATACTTTAATCTGTTCTTTTTAACTCAGCAGAATAATTCTGAGATATATCCATATTGTTGCATGTATAAATAGTTCATTTCATTTTACTGCTGAGGAGTATTGCATTGTTTCACATGATATCAAGGAACCAATTTGTTTATCCATTCACCTTTGGTAGACATTAGGGTTCTTCCCAGTTTCAACTATTAGAAATAGACCTGCAATGAAAAATCACGTACCTGTCTTTATGTGGATGTATATTTTCATTTCTCTAGGCTGGGAATAGGGGGAGTGGAATGGCTGTGTCATACGGAAAGGCTGTTTTGCAAAGTGGTTGTACGATTTATATTTCCACTAGTTCCTCCACATTCTCACCAACACTTGGGACTGTGACTGCTTTTAATTTTGGATATTTTAATAAGTTTGTAGTGGCATCTCATTATGGTTTTAATTTATATTTCCCTAATAACCGGTGACGTTGAATATTTTTCATGTGCTCATTTGCCATCCTTACATTTCACTTGTGAAGTATCCTTTCAAATTTTTGCCTATTTTTTCATTGTTTGTTTTCTTTTTTACTGAGTTTTGAGACTCCTTTATACATTATGAATAAAAGTACTTTGTCTATACTTTGCAAATATTTTTTCCTAGTCTATGGTTTGACTTTCTATTCTCTTAATATTTTCTTTCAAAGGGCAGCAGTTCTTAATTTTGATGAAGCCTGTTTTTAAAAATGTTTTTCTTTGAGGGATTGTGCTTTAGTTGGAATACATCAGAAGTCTTTGCCTAACCCACATCGGAAAGATATCCATTTTCTTCTGTGAATTTTATAGTTTTTGGTTTTATATTTAGGGTTGTGATAGAATTTCAGTTAAATTTTGCACATGGTACATGGTATAAATTAAAGTTTATATGTATAACCAGTTGTTTCAGGAACATTTGTTGAAAACAGTATTGGTGCTCCACTGAATTCTCTTTATACCTTTATGAAAAAACAATTGACAATATATATGTAGGTCTGTACTGTCTATTCCATTCCTTTTATCTTTCTTGATACCAATACCACACAATCTTAATTATTGTTTCTTTTTTTTATTGAGGTATAATTGACATATAATATTAATTGAGGGTATACAACATAATGATTCAATATTTGTATACACTTCAAAGTGATCACCAGAATAAGTATAGTTATCATCTGTCACCATAAAAAGCTACATATTTTTTCTTGTGAAGAGAACTTTTAAGATTTATTCTCTTAGCAACTTTCAGATATGCAACATAATATTATTGACTCTAGTCAGCATGGTGTATATTACATCCCAAGTTTGTACCTTTTGAGCCCCCTTCACTCATTTTCCCATCCCACAAATCCCCTCCTGTGCAGCAGCTACCAATCTGTTCTCTGTTTCTATTTATTTTGTTTGTTCATTTGTTTAAATTTTTAGATTCCACATATGAGGGACACCATAGGTATTGTGTTTCTCTGACTTTTTTACTTAGCATAATACCCTCAAGAATCATCCATGTGGTCACAGTTGGCAAGATTACATTTTTTATGGCTAAGTTGTATTCCATTATATATATATATATATATATATAACAATTTCTTTATCACAATTTCTTTATCCATTTATCTATCAATGGATACTTAGGTTGTTTCCATATCTTGGCTATTGTAAATAATGATGAAATGAATATAAAAGTGCATATATCCTTTAAAATGATCATTTTTGTTTCTTTTTGGATAAATACCCAGATGCAGAATTGCTGGATCATATAGAATTCTATTTTTAATTTTTTTGAAGAATTTCCATTCTGTTTTCAGTAGTGGCTGCACCAATTTATATTCCAACCAACAATCCCTCCCTTTTCTCCACATCCTTACCAACATTTGTTATTGCTTATCTTTTTGATAATAGCTGTTCTAACAAGTATGAGATGATATCTCATTATGATTTTGATTTACATTTCCCTGATGATTAGTGAGTTGATCATATTTTCATGTACCTGTGGCCATCTGTATATCTTCTTTGGAAAAGTCTATTCAGATCCTCTATCCATTATTTAATCAGAATTTTTTTTGTTATTGAGTTGTATGAATTCTTTATATTTAGCCCCTTATCACATATATGTTTTGCAAATATCTTTGCCCATTCAGTAAGTTGCCTTTTCATTTTGTTGATGACTTCTTTCACAGTGCAGCAGCGTTTGTTTTTTTTTATGTAGTCCCACTTACTTACTTACTTGTTTTTGCTTTTTTGCTCTTTACACTGGATTCAGATTAAAAAAAGTTATCACTAAGACTGATATCAAGGAGCCTGCCACCTATGTTTTCTTCTGGGAGTTTTATGGTTTCAGGTCTTACATTGAAGTCTTGAATCCATTTTGAGTTAATCTTTGTGCATGGAGTAAGATAGTCTAATTTTATTATTTTGCATGTAGCTGTCCAGTTTTCCCAGTACCACTTATTGAACACACTGTCCTTTATCCATTGTATATTTTTTCCTCCTTTGTCATAAATTAACTGTGTACACCTGCTCATTCCTGGACTCTATTCTGCCCTAATGATCTATGTGTTTTCATGCCAATACCAACCACACTGTTTTGATTACTGTAGCTTTGTAATATGGTTTGAAGTCGGAAAGCATGATGTCTGCAGCTTTGTTCTTTTTCAAGATTACTTTGACTGTTAGGGATCTTTTGTTGTTCCATACAAATTTTAGGATAATTTTTTCTGTTTTTGTGAAAAATGCCATTGGAGAGGGATTACATTGAATCTGAGGATTGCTTTGGGTATTTTGGACCTGTTAATATCAATTCTTCTAATCCATGGGCACAGAATATATTTTCATTTATTTGTGTCTTCTTTAATTTCTTTCATCAATATCTTAATAGTTTCCAGTGTATAAGTTTTTCACCACCTTGGTTAAATGTATTCCTAGGATTTTATTCTTTTTGATGCAATTGTAAATGGGATTGTTTTTTAAATTTCTCTTTCTAATAGTTTGTTGTAAGTGCATAAAAATGCAACATATTTTTGTATATTGATTTTGTACCCTGAAACATTACTAAATTCACTTATTCAACAGTTTTTTGGTGGAATCTTTAGGGTTTTCTATATAAAAAGTCATGTCATCCACAAATATTGACAGTTTTACTTCTTCCATTCCAATATGCCTTTTATTTCTTTTTCTTGTCTCATTGCTGTGTTTCCACTGTGATTCCAGTACTATGTTGAATAAAAGTGGCAAGAATGGATATCCTTGTCTATTTACTGATCTTAGAGGAAAAGCTTTCAACTTTTCTCCATTGAGTGTGATGTTAGCTGTTGGTTTGTTATATGTGGCTTTTATTATGTTGAGGTACATTCCCTCTTTACCTACTTTGTTGTGAATTTTTATCATAAGTGGTGTTGAATTTTGTCAAGTAATTTTTATACATCTATTGAGATGATTATGTGTTTTTTTATCCTTCATTTGTTAATATGGTGTGTCATACTGATTTGCAGAAGTTGAACTGCCCTTGTGTTCCTGGAATAAATCCCACCTGATTATGGTATATGATTCTTCTTAGGTATTGTTGAATTCAGTTTGCTAATATTTTGTAAGGGTTTTTGCATCTACATATAATGGAACATATGTGTTCCACAGGGATGTTGTTCATCAAGGACATTGGCCTGTAATTTTCTTTTGTTGTGGTGTCTTTACTGGTTTTGGTAGCATTCTCCAACCTATCTCAAGGGGGCCCCTTATCCCTTGTTTTGGAGAAGCTGTTCCATTAGTTTTCGGTCTTTTTCAAAGGGAATTGTTCCAGATGTAGTTGTAGACTTGGTGCAACCATGGGAATAAGTGATTTCAGGCTCTTCCTATGCTATCATCTTGAATTGCTTCCACTGTCTCTTTCCACTACATTTTTAAATCCTTTAACTTAACTCTTTTTTCCAAGTTGCTGTGAATGTTTTAGATTTAGTTCAGAATCTTCTTTTTAATTCTGTATTAATTTTAGAATCTTCTTAATTAATTTCTACAGAAAGCTGCAGAGATTTTGATTTGTATGTCATTGAATGAAGGGATTTAGGAGGGAGTGACTTCTTAACAATATTGAATTTTCCAGTCTGTGAGCATGATACATCTCTCCATTTACTTAGGTCTTCTTTAAATTAGCTCAGCAATGCTTTGCAGTTTTCAATGTACAGAGTTGCACATTTTTGACAGTTTTTAATATTTTGAGAAAATATTGATAATATGTTTGGTAAGTAATATAAACTATTGTTTATATTACACTGAAGAAAGTTTTGACAAAAATCGTATTGCACCATCTTTGCATCTTTCATGTCCCCCAAATACACACTTGTCACTTTGTTAATTGAATTTATTACATGTGTTCATGGTGAGGAATTCCTAAAAGCAAATATTTACATAAAAGTAGTTTGGAATTATGGAGGAATGTATAACAGTAGAAGCAGTGGGAATGTTAAGAGACAATCACCTGGAGAAATTTTACTGAGCACTGGATTTAAAAATACTAGAATTTTCAAGTAAGGACAGTATTTGTTTTTATTTAAAATATATTATTTACTTTGAATTGTACCAGTATTTTATCATAACCAGAAACTAAAGACTACAAAAATTACTTTGATCCATTTTCATGGACTTACTAAAAATGGTCATCTGTTTTCTTATTGAATTCCAATCTTATTTTAACAAAAATGGAAGCAGAAACTGGCAGGATGCCTTGGGGTTCTAGTCAACCATTATTAAGAACAATAAGTCAGAATTATTGTTTTGAAAGTATAGAGGCTTTAAATTTATATAAATGAGACTTTGAAAGCTTTATTGCTAAAGCAGATACGGGACATTCACACAGTGATGCAAATATAAATGGGATCTCTAATAAAAAGAAATAATTCCTTCATTAATTGATAGTATGTGAATATAATATTTAGAGAAAACAAATCAATCCATTTTATTGGTGCTATGCACACTATACTACATAGCGACACATGCAAGTTCGTGTGTGAATTCTTCCTGAACTTAAACTTTGGGTTACTCAATAGAGTTTAGTCTTTTGCATTGATCTTGAGAAGCTGAATCCGAATTCAGAGAGAATTGTTTATTCCTGTTTGTGATCATTTTTAGTTACTTTCATGAAAATAGCTGACAGGATCTATTCAGTCTTTTAAGTTTTCAAGGAATTGTCATCTTTCATGCAAAGAAAGTTTATTATATTTTAAATATTATGCTATATAATGGTGTATTTTCATGTACACAAAATATACAATGTATAATTACTTAAGATAATTAAAATTAAATTCAATCTAAAAATATTCCTGTTTATTTTAAGAGAGGAAACAAGATTTAAAAAATCACAAGTAATATGTGAATCTACATTGAAAATGGCCAAACACTATGTTTTTTTAGAACTGCGAGTACAACATAAAGCGGCTTGCCTTTAGTGTTAGAACTTTTTCTGAGTCTGGGCTCTGACTCATACCCTGGGCAGTCACTTAAACTCTGTTTTTCTCAAGTGCACTATAGGTATAATCAAATCCACTCTTCCCACCTCATTGGATTGTGAAACGATGAGCTATTTGCCATGCTTTGTGTGGTGCAAGCTTGAAATGAAGAATTATTATAATTATGTTTGAAACACTGCAATAGCCACACTTCTATTGCCCTATTAGTATCTGTACTAATTAATGAAAAACACATAAAAATCAGATACATTAAAGATGAAAATACTATTATCATTAGCAGTATACCAGCTGCACTTGTGTGAGAACTATAAATTATTTCTTTCTCTCATACATGTAATTATTTAAAAGAGAGAGTAACCATCTACCCTTTTGAACGCTCCATAGGTGAGGAAACTGAGGCTAAATGAAACTTTTCCCAACGGTAAACAGATGGTAGCAAACTTGGTCCTAAAATTCATGTTGTTGTCTGTCTCCTAGTTTTATGCTTCAGGAATTAGCCATGTCTAATCCTAGTTGAAACGGGAAAATGCAGGAGAGAACATTTAACTTGTATTACTTTGACATGCCCCAGAAAAATACACTGACAAGAAATGTTCTCATTTTCAAGACTCTAATACTCCAAGTAGTATTGGAATTAAATAGATCAAAATTTTCAAGGGTAAGTTCTTGAGAGAAATGCTATTCATTATAGTGTTAAGAAAATAAAGTAAAAAATTTTAAATTTAAAATATACAGAAGTATCTGTCAAAATACTGTAAAACATGAAAAGATAGATGCCAAAAATTAAATATAAAGTAATATGAGGGGTATTTCATATTCTAGAACTGCATTTTTGCTTAACTGGTTAATTTTGTTTTATAGATTTCAGTGTGAATATTTAAAATAAACATACTAGAACAATCTGTCTTATTAATTTTGTGTCAAGTGAGCCAAAATTTCAGCTCTATAGATAACTTGATAACAATTTGAGAGCCTTTACAATGAGGCCTTGCTGGGATCAGACTTGAGGTCGAAACTAATACACTCCCTGGAAATAACGACCAGAACCAAGGGCACCATGATCACTCCCTCCAACAGTAAAATAACGGAGTAGACGTTTCTCCAAAGAAGACGTGCAGATGACCAGCAGGCACATGAAAAGGGGCTCAACATCTGCTGATCATCAGCAAAATGTAAATTAAAACCACAGTGAGATAGCACCTCACACCTGTTAGAATGGTCATCGTCAAACAGACAAGTGAGACCAAGTGTTAACAAGGATATGGAGAAGAGGGAATCCTTGTGCTCTCTTGGTAAGAATGTAAATGGTACAGCTACGATGGAAAACAGTATGGTGGTTTCTCAAGAAATTAAAAATAGAATTACCATGTGATTCAGCGATTCTATTTCTGGATATATACCCGAGGACGTGAAAACAGGATCTTGGAGAAATACTTGCACCCCATGTTCATTGTGGCATTTTTTTTATAGTAGTTGAAATACACAATCAACCTGTGTCCATTGTAAATATAGACGAAATAGAGTTAACATTGACAATGAGAGGATGTAAGTTGGAAGGCCATTAAGGACATAGGGGCTATGCATGTACTCTTTTCTGAAACTGATTCTCAGAAGACGGTTAAACTTTGCACATTCTGCCAAACCGCAAACATCCTGGACAAACATCTGCTGCCTGTGGCAAAGTGGACTTCTTGTCTCGCCAGAGCCTCAGTGCCTGGTTAGGGATAGCAAATGCAGGTTACGACAGCTTTAGCCAATTATAATTCTTTCAAAATGACTCATAAAAGCCTCTTCTGGCTTGTTCCTTTTTTTGCCTTTAAAAATCCTAAACCCAACCATAATGTTGCTCATGTAATTGTACATTAATAATAGAAAAAAAAATATCCTAAACCCCTTCCCCTTTTTGGAACGTACATTTGGCAGATTCTGTGTTACCAGGTTGCAATCCCTAAGACTTCCAAAAAATGTGGCTGATTGCTCTACAGCTTTGCCTTTTATTGGTTGACACCATCGATGGATGAATGGATACAAATGTGTTTTACACATGCACATTAGAATATTATTCAGCCATGAGAATGAAGGAAATCCTGCCATTTGCGACAACATGGATGGACCTTGAGGCCATTATGTTCAGTGAGATAAGCCAGACAGAGAAGACAACTACCTGCTCTCTTTTATATGTAGAATCTAAAGAAAGTCAAATTCAAAGAACAGAGTAGAAAAATGGTTGCCAGGAGCTTGAGAGTTGGGGAAGGAGGAAGGAAAAGGTTGGTAAAAGAGTGCAAACTTTCAGCAAGATGAATAAGGTCTGATGATCTAATGTAAAAAATGGTGACTATAGTTGATAACATTGTATTGTATAACTGAGATTTGCTAAAAGAGTAGAACTTAAATGATCTCACCAAAAAAAAAATATTTGAGGTGATAGATGTATTAATTAATTAGATTGGAGGAAACATTTCACAATGTATATGTGTATGAAATTATTACTATATACCCTTAAAATATCTTACAGCTTTTTATGTCAGTTATAACTCAATAAAGAAAAAAATAAAGAGCAAAGGAAAATGCAGTTGATATTTCCATAAGCATAGCACTCTTTGCTACAACTTGAGCACACTGATGCTTCTAAATAAAAAAACTAAAATAATATATCAAACTAGTGAAGCAGCTGTGCTATTTAGTGTGTGTGCATGCACATGCCCGCGTGTGTTAATTTTCTTAAGGAGAAAAACAATTATCTTTCAAAACATTAAGGTCTGAAGCAAGTCACCTCAGACCTAAAAAATTGGGATATTTGTCATAAAACTTGTGTAGCGTATTTCTAGAAATGTTTTATCCATTTCATTTTTCTTTTAATGATTATATATGTTTTTGGGGAAAAGTGTATGTACTGTTTGAAATCTTAGATTTCTTCCTGTAACTTTGGGTTGGTGCCTATTGATTAGCGATACATTCATTCAGATATCCAATCAATCTACACTCCCTGTATAAAAACTTAATAATTTTGATATATTGTTGACAGGTATATATTTATGGATACAACAGCTTCACTTTGAAATAAATTACTCATTTACAATAAATGAGTTAAATTCAGTATCTGGAACATTCATTCAGGAAAAAGCCAAACAAGCTGTCTTATTACATATTAATGCACCTAAAGATACATCAGTGGTACTGACTATAAATGCAATCATCCTTTGAAAAAAATCCTGTTATCATTCCAATTTTACAATAAAGAGAATAATTTTTACTGTTTGCAACTTCCCTCATGGTTTTACTTGCGACGCAAAGCCCAAAGATAAAATTGTTCACTAATGGTTATTCTATAAACAACACTCCCAATCACTCTCCTGCTACTTCTCTTTGCCAGAAGAAACAAATGTCGGTTGCTTTCATGCAGCCAACGCTGAATTTTGACAAGGAGGCAAAGTGATACAAAGCCAACAAATAGCAGAGGAATAACGCAAGGAATCTCACCTCAAACTGAGAGCACACAGTCAAGCAGTGGCAACTGGAAAAGCTGACTCTCATCTTGATTTTGATCATCTACCTCAGGTTTCAAAGCACAACTAAAACAAATATTCATTTTTTCTGTAAACTAACATTATGAACAAGTTAAACAGATGACTCTCCACCAGAAGATGTATTTTAGGTTTTAAAGCTCTTCTTTCTCTTTCTGTTGTCTTTCTGTAGTCAACCAGCTTCTCTAACATCCCAAACTGTTGCATTCTGCTTTTATGTATGTGGGGGTTATTGGCAAACCCCCTCTCCATTACTACACTAAGTAAAACGGTCCTGGTATTAATTATACATGTAAAAATGTAACACCAATTCTCTTTATGGGGCTGTACTCAGCATTTCGTATATATTATCCCTTTTAATTCCCACAACCCTATGAAGTATTATAATGATCTTTATCGAACAGATGAGGAGATTTAGAGTAAAATTCAAATACTCTTAGTATTTCATAGTAATGGTTTGATACATGTATACATGGGGAAAGGATTCCTTCAAACTAATGAAGTAAGTTGCCTCAGAATTCACAACCAGTACATGGAGGAGCTTTTCCTCAAACCCAGACATACCTGATGCTGAAGGCTGTTCTTTACCATAAGGCCCCCAGTGAGAGTAAATGGTAACTTTGTCATCTGAGGGCTTAAAGGAAGGTCTAATTTAGAACTAAATATTAGAGGACAAGAATAATCTGTTTTACCTAATATTCTATAGGATATAGGAGTGACACGGATTTTGTAGCTGACACACTACCAGCTGATTACCCCAAAGAATTCCTGTTGGGTCCACCCTACTAGTTCATTTCCTCTAAAAATCCAACCCTGGCATTCTCACTCAGAAAAGTCTTGGAGCCGACTTGTATTAGTTTAGATTACCCAATTCTGTGGTAAAATGGATTGCTTTTTGTGAGGCCAATGAGAAGAGTGTTATCTCCAGTATGCTAAGCAAACTATTGTAAAGGGAAACTAAATGAATTGGCTTGTGCCATGTAACACCCACCATCCACTTATTATTTCAGACATGAAGATATTCACCCTTTTTAACACAAAGCTGGAGATTCTGTAGTCTTCTCAGGTGAATGTAAGTGAATATGATCAAAAGGTTGAAAACTAAAACCAGTGAGAAAAGGTTTAAAAGGTGGGAATATGTAAAATTAGAGAAGAGAAAGCTATTAACGCAAGACCTTAGCTTACAATTACTTCAAGAATAGAGCAAGAGATTTATATAGTAATGCTACAGTTAAGCATGTAGATATTATACAAAAGAAACTTCTTAATTATAAAGGGAATTGAGCTCTGAAAGGAGTTTAAGAAACTTCCAAAATGGATATTTAAAAACAAATATTATAGAATCATCTCTCTTGAGTAGTTTAATTGCTTGAGACAGGGAACTGGGCCACAGCACTTGAGGTGGCTGAATTTATGCTTTGAGATCTGATTATTCATAATTATAGAAAGGCCGTATTACTCAGTGGTACATTATTAATGTAGTGTTCGAATCACATTATTTTTATACAACATTTAACTACTGATTACAATAAATTTAGATGTCCTTTGCGTTCCTGAGTACCACTTTTATGTTCATGCTAGAGTATTTTTTTATTTGCTTAATAAATATTACCCTATTGAGAAAAGTGGTTTTAAAAAAAATTTTTCCAGCCAAGTTAAGCAAACAAATGACAGCATTTCCTTTTCCATTTTCCAAAAGTACTTAAAATTTTGGAGAATGTGTCCAAAAGTTAGAATAATCCAGCCCACATTCCAGGAAATTCTTTGGCAGTGTTAATCAAGAGCTTCAGGTACCAAATAGCTCAGTAAAAATGCTATGTACTGCTTGTCATGTGAACATGTGAAAGTTCTGAACTGTATTCATTTTGTCAGATCCCAAACACTTTGAAATGGTCATGAGCAATATTTCACCAAGCCAAGCGCGCTATTAATTTTTAAATTGGTTTAGAGAGATGAGGCAGATAGATTATATAGACCATAAACATAGAACATATAGGTAGAATGATATATATATATAATATACTTGTGTGTGCGTATACACATATGTATATACTCATCAATACATGAGTATATGAGAATGAGAATGACTATTTATATATATGAGAATGAGTATATATATATATGATTTTAATCACAATTTTTGGAAAAAGTTATTTCTCTTGTCACATGTGGAAGTCACGAATAATTAGGGGTAGTTTTGTAAATTTTGAAATGCCCTTACATTCTTACTCATAGTAACTTTTGTCATTTACAACAACTGGAGATGGTAAATTCATCATTGAAGGAAATTAGAAATGGTTAAAAGCATACTAAAAATAATGGTTTAGGGTTGGAGATTTTGACCTTTCCCCCTCCTACCAAAAAATAAAAAACAACCAAGGGTATTACTGAGACCTGAGAACCTCAAAAGTTAAATGCTGTTCTGCTCTTAACTTGTCCTGTATCACTGAGGAAGTAATTGAATTGCTTAGGACTCTTTATCTATAAGTTGATGGAAATGGACATTCTAAGTAATCCTAGGGCCCTTCACCCCTTAATCTGTATCATTCTTTGGCTCTACTTTTCTGAACTGCCTTTTCCCTTGCCTCCAAAAAAGGGGGGCAATCCCTAGAAGCAACTAGAAGGTTTGTTATTCCAGTTAAACAGGGGTCATTAGTTAGTAGAAAGTCATGCTCAGGAAGATTTAGAAATTCTTCGCCACATTTGGACAGAGCTTTTGCTTTCTACAAATTGTTACACATCTCACCGAACAGAGATGTCCCACATACTGTGTAGTCAGGCTTAGCCTTAAATAAAATGACTGAAGGAGGCATTGGTGTTTGGCTCTTATTAGATGACCTGCATATCCTCAGGAAGTGAGAGGAGGCCCTGTGGCATGTGCCAGAAGCATGATAGCGGTGTGCCTATTCTGGGTTCTCGGAAGAAAATTTCTTGGGGGCCCTTTTATACACAGCCTTTACTTCCCTAAGAAGGCTATTTGTGTCAGAAGTATGGAAGCTTTGAACACGTTGTAAACAGAATATTTGTATTGAAGTAAATGGTTTTGTGATTTTTAACCTTGTGTGGAAGGCAAAACGAGAGAGTGTTTATCTGGTTTTGCATAGTCAAGATTTGAAGATCCAGAGCTGTTCTCACGTCTCTAAAACTGGAATTTGTAGTTAAGGTAAGAACTAGTCAACACCTCACTACAGGGAAATTCTTAAATTCTAGCAACATGATATAATGAGATGGGAAACTTGAAACGGAGCTGATGCTCTGCTGTCTGTAAATTTATTCTCCTTCTCTCTTCACTGACAGCACACATTATTTGATTCTTATTTATCTATAGTAAAATGACAAAGAGAAAGGAGAAAAGTAATTGACATGCCTTTAGAGTACATATCGGTTGGGCCGGGCAGGATGGTTTCTTCCTGTTGGAATGACCACATGAGCATCGATCCAAACAACCAAGACATGTTTACAGGGCCCAACATAAAGAGGGATCAAAATGACTGTAAAACACAAACCCACTGAAAGGATTCCTCTGAAACCTGTTACCCATTAGCACCTTTTACCCTTCATTCCTTATTTAATTTTGCTTACAATTCATTTCAAATCCAAATTTATTTCCTGGACATTTCATTTCTGATTCCCCATTGCTAATCCACTGAAAATTTTTAAATGTCATATGCACCATTCCCTGATATCTTTTCAAAAAACCTCTTGAGACTAATTTATCTCATCAACTACCATGTGTTAATATGGGAATGGAATAGAGGACAATGGCTCATGTAAGCATTAAATAATTTTGAATGAACATGTAGGGCAGTTTGCCAATGTAGCATATAAACATTTTATATTAATATGTGTTCCCTTGGATACAGCAGCTTAATGTGAGATTTTTAAGTGGCTGAGAGGAAGAATTTATGTACAGTGGGGATTTTGGAGTATAGGAAATCAACATGGCCCTGGTCAGCCACCTTCCCATGTATGTATCCACCAAAGACATCTATATGTCCTCATCTAGCCCAGGAACAGGGGAATAAACTGCAAGGGGGATTTTTTTTTTTCCCACTGGAAGAAAAAATGAAAGTGTGATGATAAGTCTTGCTAACTGTTCAAGCAGAGTGCTAAAGAAAGTGGAATCTTTTCTGAAGATCTTTCTCATTTACCTGTTTCTGGTTGTTTTCATGCAACCTTTCTTGCAGACAAAGGGAAGAAAAGGTGGGGGACTTAGCATATTACATATTTCAGTACTGAAGTTCATGTAGAACAGTTAATAGAAATCATAAAGCTACTTTTAGAGTTTTCTTGTGTCAATGCCTGCCTATAATTAAATTAATATGACTTTAATTTTTGAGTGTTTGTCTTTTGGTTTCTTTAATGTACAGTCTGACTGTAAACAAGAATTTTTTTAATGCTTAAAAAGGAAAATCTGCCAAAGCCTAATCTGAAAGTGAGGTTTTATTTTATAAAGGTTAAAAATTGTAGCAAGGGAATCATACTTCATATCTAGCTTTAAATTTTATTAAAAACAGATATGAAAATCTTACAAACAACTGGGATAATATTCCTGTCTGAATGCCTTGAAATTTTATACCCTAAGAAGCAAATTTTCTTGAATTACAGAGTAGGTTACTGTCACATAAGGCAAACTGAGTAATTTTCCTTTCTCAAATACTCTAAAAATCCTCAATATGGAGAAAATTTAATTTTCCAGCAAGGAAAAAAATCACATAAATAATTCACTAGCTGTTTCAAACTTGGAGACCAAAAAAAGCATTCTATCTGCCCATCTCAATTTAGTATAAATTATGGAAAGAGCAGAGAGAGTGCTTGCCTTGCTCCTTATGTCCTGCAAATATTGAGGACCCTTCATATCGTGATGTTCAACAAATATCTGTAACCCAGCAACCATAAACTATGTCTGATGTAGCAATATAGCAACATCACTGGACCACAACAGTATGCTTAGGCCTCAGATGTCCAGTGTTCTGGAGGGGACTGTGGGGTGTTCCTCCCCCTCAGCACTGCTGTGCTTATTCTCCTTGGCATGCATAGTCTATCATACATGAAATCTGTGACTTGTTGGTGTGAATGATATGCTAGCACTTAGTAGGAACTTGGTGCTGAGAGTTACTAAGAGGGATCGGAAGAAAGGTGAGGGGTGGACAGGGAAAGAATTAATACTTGCTATGCATTCATAGTCTAGACCTGCTCTCTCCAACTATTTATCTATCTTTAATGCCCAGCATTCAGTAGGTGCTTCACAATTTTTTTCAGAACATTTGTTTGAATTTTCAAAACATTTTCATGTCATTGAAAAATTGGGATAGACTTTATTTTTGCCTTCATTTCAGAGATGGAAGAGCTGAGCTCAGCAGTATAAATAGCTTATGTAAAGTTACACAATTAATGAGTGGTAAAACATCATTCAAAATGAAGTTTTATCTGATCCTTAATCTTCTTTCTGTACTCTCCAAGGAGAGTAAACTATTTGTTTAAGAAACAGAAAAAACACAGAAGTCGAAAGATTAAAAGATGCATTGTAATGCAATTATTGAACTGGAAGGACCCCTAAAGATTACGTGATCAAATCTTCTTATTTTTAAGATGAAACAGAGAAACAGGTTAATGGGGATTAAGTCAAGAATTTACCCTAAGAATGCAGCAGCCCAGTTTCAAAAAGACAGATGCACCCCTATGTTTATTGCAGCACTATTTACAATAGCCAAGAAATGGAAGCAACCTACGTGTCCATCAGTAGATGAATGGATTAAGAAGATGTGGTACATATACACAATGGAATATTATTCAGCCATAAGAAGAAAACAAATCCTACCATTTGCAACAACATGGATGGAGTTAGAGGGTATTATGCTCAGTCAAATAAGACAAGCCGAAAAAGACAAGTATCAAATGACTTCACTCATCTGTGGAGTATAAGAACAAAGAAAAAACTGAAGGAACAAAACAGCAGCAGACTCACAGAACCCAAGAACGGACTAATAGTTACCAAAGGGAAAGGGACTGGGAAGATGGGTGGGAAGGGAGGGATAAGAGGGTAAAAGGGGCATTACGATTAGCAGACGTAAGGTAGCGGGGGCACGGGGAGGGCTGTACAACTCAGAGAAGACAAGTAGTGACTCTATAGCATCTCACTACGCTGATGGACAGTGACTGTAATGGGGTTGGTGGGGGGGACCTGATGAAGGGGGTAGTTTAATCACCATAATATTGCACATGTAATTGTAGGTTAATGATACCAAAATAAATTGTAAATAAAAAGAAAATAAAAATAAATTAATTAAATTAAAAAAAAAACAATAACAGAGAATGTTTATATTTTAAGTGATCATAAAATCTATGGAAGGCTGCAGTTATTTGAGTCATATGATTATGTTTTTGAAATCCGGTTTTACCTTTAATGGGCAAATTGATATTCATTATTTTTATCAGCTTTGGTATTTTGATCGTCTAATCGTAAGCCAGGATAGAATGCTTTAGAAAGCTCATCATCTGTAGCCTGCCATTCCTTGAAATGTATTAATATTTCTTTTTCATCTAATGTGATCAATTTTTAGGGTTCCAGGTATGCTTTAAAAAATATGTATATTCTACATTTGTGAATTTCAGGTTTCTATATATTAGATCATTTGTTGTATTATTTAACTTCCCATGTTTATACATGTTCTATCATAATCTGAGTGAGATATACTGACATACCCGTTTTTCCCCATTGTAATTCCTCATGATTTTTTAGAACACTTACAGTTATCATTACATGAAAGTTTAAAATTGTTACACATTCTCAGTGACTTCTTCCTTTATTTCATTATGTAATCCCCCCCCCCTTTTTGTAGTGTTTTACATTTAAATTAAGTATCTAGGTCCAAATTTATTTTTCATACTAGTCAGCACTAGGTAGGTACTTTCCACCTGGAAAATTCTCAATCATTCTTAAAATGTTATTTTTGTCCACCATTCAATTATTTTCTCTCCTACTAAACATATTATGGTGTTTCTAATCTGTTTTCTGTGTTTAAACGTCTTTCATTTAACATTTAAAAAATTTTTTCTTTCCATTAAAAACAATCTTTGCTGTATCCTACTTCAATTACTCATTTATTGTTTTATAAATTACTATTTTCCCTTTGACTAATTTAAGGAAAATTTAATTGTATGCATTTGAATAATTACAGTTTTTTTAAATTTCTTGGTTTTCTGAGGGGATTTTTTGGTCCACTTCCTCTTGGTCCCCATATGTCTGTTTTTTGTTTTTTTAACGTATCATTCTTTTTATAATAGGTGTTATTAATTTTACAGTTTTGGATGGTGTCTTTTTTATTTTAAAGGCAGTTTCTGATTACGCTATTATCTTCCACTTTGACTATGAACTCGTTTTCCAACTGGTGATTTTGTTGATTGTTTTTCTTTTAGTTTTTTCTGCCACTGGAATATTCTTTTGGGAGGCTTACCTTGAATTCCCCCTGCTTCAAGTCAATAATAGGTCAAATTGTCGCTGAGAGCCCCTTCTCTTCAGGAAGTTGGTGAAAGAGAGGTTCATCTGGACCAAGTTCCATCCAGGTGGCTTCTCATGCTTTCTTCAGTTATAGTTACCTGTGTCCAGGCTGAAGTTCTATGAGCAGAGCGCTGTTTTCAGCCTCCTTCCAGGGAACAGGGAGGTCCTTCAGCTGTCCTTTTAATGCAGCGAGTCTGGCCACAGCCCCTCACTGTGCTCACAATCCTTGGTTCCCTCATATTCCGCTCTTCTCGCTTGTGGATCACACTGCCAGTGGGTTGGAGCTGAATGTTTTCACTGCTCTGGGTTTTTGTTCCTTCTCTGACCCATAGAGTGTGACATTGTCTTTGATTATGGCTACATCTGGTATTTGTTATTTATTTATTTCAGTTAAAATTGTTGTGCTGTGTTTGTGGTGGATATAAAGTTCAAAGCATAAATGCAAAGCACTCTTTTACCGGAATACTTTATCCAAAGTTTTTTGTACATTCTCTGTGCTACTGCCAATATTTTATTTCTAGCAATCGGATTCAATTTTATCTCTCCTCTGTTTAGACATTTTTCACTGGCTCTCTCATCTCAAGATATGTCAGTCTCCTTCCTTAGTGAGGCATTTCATTCCCCATCAAAACCTAACCTATTTGTCCCATCATCTCTCATTACATTTCTCTGACTACCTAGCCACAACACACTACACTAACCATGTCCATCTGTTAGAATCACATACGTCTTTCAACTTTCAGTACAAATAGCTCATCTAAGTAATTTCAGTGGCCTTGAAAGTTTTAAAAAAACTATGCCCAAGCCTTTATTCAGCACTTTCTATATCTTGCATTTATTAAAATCTACTATATTTATTTCCAGCACAAGATTATCATTTCCTTCATGGAAAATAAAAACAAAAACATGGCTTATTTGCACTAACACTTTGTATAATTGTTATAAGTCAATTGGCCACATTAACTGACATTTGGAACCAGCTCTACCGATTTCTAATCCATACTCCATCCAACATTGGGGAACATTTACTGTCCATATTTTTAGAAGTGTTGATTTTTGAGTAACTGAGACCTAGTAAGTAAATGTAGTAACGTCAGTGGCGTCTCACAGGTACAAAGAACTTCTCATGTGCTAGATTCTGTGTAAGCACTTAATGCATGAGAACTCATTTAATCCACATGACAACTCTGTAAGATAGTGCTATTCTTATCCTCATTTTACAGATGAAGAAACTGAGGCATGGAAAATGGTAGTGCACAGAGTAGTGGTGTCAGAAGTTACATAGCTAGTAATTTGCAGGCCGGGGTTTGCCTAGCAGTAGTCTGTCTCCTGGGTCTATGCTCTTAGCCACCATATTTTTCCACCTCTCAACACACATATGTCACCTCTTAATGGATTGAACAAATGAATGGTAGAAAATTCACTTCACAGGGTTTTCAACGAACAAGCCAAACCACTACATGATGGATTCCTAGACTGATTGTCTATTCCATGAACTGCAGTTAATGGTTTTACCCACCATGATAATTTCAACTCCATAGATGTGACATGAGCTCTTTTCTTTTTTCTTATAAATGTTTGTGGTTGCATAACTAAGAAGATGAATTATCTCAGCTACCTTCTTCTGTGGAAATGAAATGCTTCAAACACAAGGACTACCTTAATAATTTGGTGACACTATGGAAAATGAGTTAATGGTGCCCATCCCTCCACCCTCATTGCATAGCTGCGTACAAATGAGAAAGACTTTATTCTGTGGAGGTTTGCTTCAAATGTTTTCAGATTGGAGGAGAGAGAAGAGCCTGGCATCAAAGATCTAAATGATTTAGTAAGTTCTATAATAATTTCTGTGGCACATTTAATATTTAGATAATAATTGCTTTGGGCTTGTTGCATGTAAGATATATATGCTCTTCTTTCAACACCAGAGGTAACCTGATATATCTTGAGAGCCTTGGGTGAGTTTTTCATGTTTAGTTTGTCTTGTGAAAAGCATCATCATCTGTTGATGCATTGCTGAAGGAAGATAAAAATAATCCCCAGCTTTCTTCCACATGGAGTGGCTAGAAGAATTACAATGGCTTGGCATTTGCTAAATGTTTTGAAAAGTAAACCACGCAAGAGAACGACATTTACCCTTGTCTTAATATTGATGCAAAGATTACCAAAGGAATGTCACAGATGAAGTGACCTTTTAGATAGACTGGTACTATCAACACATTCATTGATATTGTAAAAAATGAGACTTGTGAATATAGTGAATTTTTTCACATCTTGCGTTTAATAATCAGTCACAGTCTCTTGGGCAATTTCCATCACCGCTAAATTTATCATTCTAGTGGCAGAACAACTTTCTTCATAAACTTTAGTCAAATCATTACAGGGATAGATGTCATTAAGAATCTGGGAGCAGGACATAACCACTAATTATAATTACAGCAGAGCTGTTTCGTTCACTCAGAATTATGGAGACATTAGTTCTGTCTCTAAGTGTAAACCAACCTACTTGTTTGATTTTCTTTTGACTGAAGGGCACTCCCTGTCATTGAATTGACCAAATATTTGAAACCAAATTGTCAATAATTGTTTGCTGTTGAAATAGATGATGTTTCCCATGAAACACTCTTGTGCATTGCTTTGCTTTTAGGTAAGAGGAGTTTAATTATAGTTTTGTCCTATTCTCTTTTTTTTTTTTAACAATAACTGCTCTTCCATTAGGGATATTATATCAAGCTTGTTTTGAAGATCTGGTCTTAACTACTA
Source organism: Phataginus tricuspis (assembly GCA_029783875.1). NCBI lineage: Eukaryota > Metazoa > Chordata > Mammalia > Pholidota > Manidae > Phataginus > Phataginus tricuspis. Next base: position 16,405,091 of record JAQQAC010019963.1, read on the forward strand.
AAGGGACTGATCTTTCCTAGTTACATGTAAGCAGAAGTAAAATATGTTCCTAGTCCTTATTCTTACTTAAAATTAAAATTTCCCCTATATGACATATTGTTTTAAAGTAGATTTCTGAGTTCATTCATTTCTCTTTCTGAAGAGCCCAAGGCTTTAGCCTTTTTTTTTTTTCTTTTATTTTCTTTCAAGATGTCATATGGCATCACTAATCTCCACAGGGAAGTTGACATGGGGGCAAGACAAACACAGTGTAAGGGAGCCTGAGGTTTGCAAAAATATCTTACTGAGTTTTATTGTTTTTAGCCTGTTGCTCCTAACTTCCTTGCTAAATGTCACCCAAAAATGTTGATGGAATTTAGTCCTTTATTGGGAAAGGGGAGAGTCATTGAATCATGATTCCTCTCGCTTCTGAGACCTCCCTCTATGGTAGCTTAGCTCTTGGAGCTTGAACAATCAATCTAGGCTGTTTAAATCCTCCTTTATTCGAAGTTAAGAGTTTCAAAATAGGGGATTTCTAGACTGGTAGATCTCACAATACTATGACCATCCCGAGATCAGCATAGAGAAGGTTGCCTGTAGGTCATTTCTTCTCAATATTAACGAACATTTCATCTAATCAGTCAATATACATGACCTCCTATATGTCATCAAAGTATATACGCAACAGTGTAGGTGAGAGATACTATTGTAGGATAAGTTGATAGCGGTATCTACTAGGCCTGTAGAGAAGTGAGAGAGGGTGCATGGAAATCTTCCTGGAGCAGGTGATATCTGAAGCACGCTTTGGAATTTACCAGGTAGAAAATGGGAGAAAGGGCTCTCTGTGCAAAGGAAGATCAGGGGGATACAAAGCAGCTTGAGCTCTTTGCAATCATAATAATTGAACAGTAGAAGTGTTTAGCAGCTTATATTTAAAATGGAAACATCTGAACTAATATTAATAAGACAGTACAATATTGAAGTTCATTGATAATTTTATTTCATAAAAGTATTCTGATAATACTCGCCTACTCCCTAAGCCAATATCTTTACTAGTTATACTTTCTAATTTTTGCTAGAAAATCAGATGAAACCATAGCTATATGGAGTCTCTGAATTTTTCTCTACAATTATGAACTATGAATCAAAAGAAAATACATAGTTAAAAGTAAGTCAGAATCTCAGACATATCTGGTATAAAGACCATAATAGCCTATTATTATATAAGTGACTGAAACCCTAATACCTTTGATTTTGGGTGTAGAAACCAGAAATAAACCAATGTTAGTCACAGACATGGAAGGTGATCGAATCCTGATTATTTTCATGAAAAGTCAAATGAAGAAATTAGTTTAGTACTGCACTGTGATAGACATGTTTCGCCACCTTAGGGTCTTTGAACATGGTGTTCTCTCAACTCAAAACAGTACTCCCTCCTGTTGTCAGAAAGGCTTCCCTTCATGTTCTTTAGTATTCAGTTCAAATCTAAAACACTCAGGGAAGCCTCCCCCTGGCAGTATGCCACCATCCCTTCTCGTGCCCATCACATCCCTATACTTGCTTCATGGAACTGGTCATGATCTGCAATGACCTTGTTTGCTTATGCATAGCCTTATTCTAGAGTAGAGGCCCCAAAGGGGTATAGGCTGTTCTCCTTTGTACCTTAGCATATGTCCACGATACAAGGCAGTGATTCAGTAAGGATTTGTGGAGGGTGTAAGGAAGAGAGGAAGGGGAAAAAGAGCGTCTTCAGAATCACAAGAGGGAGATGGGTAGTGACGGTTAATTTGTGAATTCCTTTCTCTCTCCCTTCCTTTCTTCTTGCCCCCTTCCTTTCTTCCCCCACTTACTCATTCATAGGTCAATGGTCCAGAATGCCTTTCACACAATATTAAATACATAATATCATGACCTCTGGAAATTGTGTGGAAATTAATTTTTGTATGCATTATTTGTAATTATTTTGGCAATTAACTTGCTCTGTAGCTTCACAGCTGCTCGATCTCAATTTCTAGTTGATCCTTGGCTGGCAGCAGCTACTAATGCTTTAGCTTTACTCTCTTTGTCTATCAGTCACAATTAACAATCTGTTTGCAAAAATATTTAAATGCCCAGAGGGATTTGCCATTTAAACAAAAATTGGGGCAAAGTTTTAAATAATTCCATTTTTAGCTTACTTATTTTACACATTCTCATTTACATTCATTGATAATATTCAACATGGTGCCTGAGAAATAGCAAAGGAAGAGGAATGCACTTCTCAATGCTGATTTTCCAAATAGTTCATTCAACCACTCTGTTGGTATCCTTTTAATTTATCGAAAACTAGGAACAATATTTGGCAGTGGTTGTCCTCTACTATCTGAGTATCTGTTATCTGTGTGCACATAACACTCAGATTTCTGGATGAGTTTGGTGCCCCAAAATATTTACATTGTATTCATGAAGGAATTTGAAAGTATGTAGGGAAAGGTATCAGACATCCAGAAACAATTAATTAAAAAATTTATCATACAATCATATATACTATATGATTCTAAATGAAAAAAATAATACACAGAATAAAATGATTTAGCACTGTTTATGAATTTTAGAAATGGAATGGATTTATATCCATATATTCACAATATACATGTGTATATTAAATATATAAGTATATATATATATATATTCTTCAGTTACTATCATTAGTTTTTAATAGAAAAGCACCATTTGTTACAATAGCAGTTAATGTGTACATTTCCAGACATTTATTATGTTTATACAATGTAAACATAATTAAGATGTTGATCCATATAATGTGGCTATACATGGCAAAAAAAATTAGAGAATTATTTGAACAAAATATTTTTTCCCAAAAGTTAAAAAAAAAATTCCCTCTCAGAGAAGAAATCATGATGGATTAAACAATTTCAGTTTTAACCTGATTAAAGCTCTGACATTTTAAGACTGAATATATTTTCATAGTGTTTTCTGCTTGTTTGCATCATGCTTGTAATCTGCTGCTGTTATTTAAAGGCAATCATGATCAATATTCTAAGAAAATGCGGTCTGCATGGAGAGGGTGTAGGTCCTCCAGGTGGGTATGATCTGGAATCTAGACTTAGAGTCTGGACTCAAGGTTATGATGATGTTTTCAGAAACTCTTCCCTCTTGCCGTTGAAGCTAATGATCATTATAATTGGTACAGAGTTCAAGAAACTATCTGTAGCCAAAGTCTTAGAAATAAACTACAAATGATTACTTGCAGAGGTCACTTTGATGAGATTTAGGTACTAGAATGCAACGACATTAAATGAATTATAACTTAAAACAAACCATAATCTAAGGTACTGTATTGATGATTAACAAATATTTTGGTGACCAAAGTTTTGAATTATAAGGGATTTTGAACATGTATGTTTAAAGAATAATATTTAGTAAGTGTGTTTCCAAAAAAATAAAATTAGAGTAAATTATACTATAAACAAACTGGAATATAATGCCTCACTTAGTAGATATGCTACAATATTAATTTAACTACCTTTAACAGAGATGAAAATTGTGTAGCTTGGGGATATAAAGAAGATTGCTTGACTATATTTATTTACTCACCTAAGTTTCAAATGGCAAATTTCTGATTTTAAAATTGAAATCTGAAAGAGGTTATCTTCTGTAAAGAAAATAGCTTAATAACATTTGTGACTGCTCTGAAATACTTGACATTAATATTAATATTTTTAAATATAATGAATAAATTAGCTGTCTGGTTTATAAATTTATCATTACAAATTTAGTCTGTATCATCTATTCGGGACCAATTACTTCTGGGTCACCTGATGAATTGTTTTGAACTGGTATACTTTATGTAAGACTTTAAGTCTATGGTGATTCCATAAGATTTTATTGAGGAATAGCTATCATCCATATATGGTCAGTTTAAAAAATAAATTGAATAGTAAAACCCATAGTTATTGCTACTACAGGAGTGAAGGATAGTTACTAACACCATTTAGGAAAATAATGTAGAGTCAACATTTTATTTTTCCCCAGATGGTACTCAAACTAGAAATTACTTTCTTCCAACTAAATTATCAGGCTCCCTCTTTCCCTCCCAGCTGAGAAGTATAAAGGAGAAAGGGGGAAACACATAAAGATGTTGATGACATAGATCTATCCATACATCCATTCATACATATATGTGTGTGTGTGTGTGTGTATATATATATATATACATATATATATATATATACATACCAACATGCACACAGACTACAGGCATGAGGAATAACACAGAGATGAGAACTGCATTTCCCTGTTCTAGTATTTCATAGTTGCATACAAAGCCAAATAATTAACAAGGATTTAGCTGCTTTCCAAATTACTGATCGTGTTTTATTCTCTATCATCTTGAGAGAATGCAGATAGAGAAAAGAGGTAGCTACACTGAGCCTCAAATGACAAGTCTAATACTGTTCCCTTGTTTAAATTGACCCATGTAGGACACACAGGAGGCCTGGTGACAAAATAATGAAAGGAGAAGATGTGAATGAGACCAAATAGACATCACTGCCTCCCCAAATCATCTTCTTTGATAATGAGTTTTGTGAAGTGTTTATAGGCAAAATCTCAGAAGTAAACGAGGAATGACCATGCGTAGAGAGCATTTTAATGATATTTAGGATTGGAACTAACATCAAGACAAAATGATATTTAGGATTAAAACTAGTATCAGGACACATGAATTAAGTACATGTTACCTGTTTCATAAATAATATGTGATTCAGTCTATAAAGTAGGCCAGTCAATTTAATTAAATATTTACTCTTAATAAAAACCCAAATTGAAATAACTTCAAGAAATTTTGTTCTGGATCTGGTGGACATTAACAGGGAGCAAGCTGTGAAAAGGCCAAGTCAATAGCACTCCTTAGAAAAATAGTACCTTTAAAGGCTGATTCCTCTCTAGAATTCCACACATTACAAGCCACGGCATGAGATACAACCTAAAATGGTCAACAAGTCAAAACATTCTTTATCAAACATATCTAATATATAAATATCATTAAGAAGTTGTCAGAGAAAATTACCACATTATTAAAAGATCAGGCAGGTTATATGAATTTGAACAAAACATCCCTGAAAAGATTTTGTGTTTACACACGTCACCTTTAAGATGTATCAGGAAAGTCTGCATTTCAGAGTTCTGTTATGACCTTCAGGCATTGCTTCATTCCCATAAAAATAATTTAAACTTATAATAGTTCAATAAATTTGCTACCTGCTGTAGCCTCAAGGATACATTAGCAGACATATTTTTGAGTATACCATTTCCAAAGAAATGTTGTTTAATTTAGTTACTTAAAGTTGAAATTTTTATTCAGTGGTGTTGGTGAGCACTGTGTTAAGTGCTGGGTGTACAGAAAATCAAAGGCCATAATACCCTGTCCTGGAGGCATGTGGAGGTAAATGATAGAGGTTTGACAAATAATTCTGTAAAGTTCTAGAAAAGGGGATTCTGTGCTCTGGAGAGAAGGAAACAGAAAGTAACTCTATGCCAGAGTGTCAGGGAGGAACTAGCAAAAGAATGACATTTCAGTAAGGCATTTACCATTTTGTAAGATTAGGGTAAAACTTTTCCAGTTTTTGTGCAAGAGCCAGAGTCTTATAAAAAAGGATGGCCTATCAGGGGAATAGTAAGTGTCCCTGCTGGGACTAAAGTCTGGCTTTTGTGGCCTGGAGTGTCACTGGACTTGAGCCAGGCAGCGTGTTAGCCATGATGTCGGCCTGGGGCTCTTAGATCGTGATGAAGACTTTGAATTTCATCTGATAAACTGACAGGGTAGCAGAGGAGGAGATGGGACTGTGGGAGTCAAGGCTGTGTGTGAGAGAGAACCTGAGATGTGAAGATGCTACACTGCTGGTTTTGTGGACAGAGAAAGGAACCAGGGGCCCAAGAATGCAGGTGAGCTCTAGAAGTAGGAAGAGGCAGGGAAAGGGATGGTCCCTGAAGCCTCTAGGAGGGTAGCCCTAACATACTGATTTTAGGACTTTTGGTCTCTAGCAATATCAGATGATAAACTTGTGTTGCATTAAACACTAAATTTTTGCTAATTTGTTACAGCAGCAATAGGAAACTAATGCAACATTAAGCCCCAAAAAGGCAGGGATGACATCTCTCTGGCATAGTGATGAAAATCCCTTCTAACTTGCCACAGCATAGATGCCTTAAGAGTCATTTTATGATGAATGAGTATTTCATCAAGAACACTGAACCTTAGCAGATAATCAACAACAGCCTATATGATTTGTTTGAAGCTGAGTTAAGACTGAGGTCAGTGAGCATTGTTAAAGCAGGAGCATAATATGATTAGATTTGTGCTATAACACTGTAACTCTCATGGGTGTGACCTAATTAGATGGGGGCACCAGAGTGAGAACCAGCTACAAGGTCACTGAACACATGTAGGCAAGACGAGGGGCCAGGGAAAGGAGAGGCAAGAATTGTCATTGGAAGCTGGACCCGAGGTCCTTAAGGAGCCTTGGTGACCTGATTGGGGATTTCCTGTGCAATGGAATCCAGTTTGAATGTGTTTGTTAGCCTCAGGTGTGACCTTTAAGAGTGCATTACATTATTGGTAGCTCTATTTCCCTGGTGTAATTCAGAAAAAAAATAGGAGACAGGATCCGGTGATAAAATATACTATAATTGACTCACAGTTGACTTATTTGAAGCAAAAACCAAACTGCAAAGAGTTGTGCTACAATGACTTTTCTTAGATGCCAAGAGGATTTATTTATTGGTCACTATGTTGATATTTATGCTTCTTTTGCCATTTACCTCTTTGTTATTTGAGGAAAATTACACTTTACGCTCTTTATTCTCTTCTGTGAAATGCCATTATTTCCTGAAATGGCTCAGTTGCACTTAATAGTGAAGCTTATTAAAGAGCTCTGTTTTCTTTGTTCCAAATTGTCTTATATAAAACACAACAGCTGCAGGACAAGACCATAAATGAATGATATTACTCACTTCATAGCCCTCAAATACTGTGACTCATTAAAAACCCTGATGGGTAAATTGCCTGATATCTCACTTTCAATATAAAGAGATGGGGGACAGAGGGGAGTATGTGACTTATGTCCTTTTTGCCTAGAGAAAATTTCCACAACTTCATATAAAAAAGTTAATTTTGTTTCTATTTGTCAATACTGGAAGAGGCAACTTTATTTTTAAAAAATTGTCATATATTTCAATATTCCAAATCAATATAATTCTTTCTATAGATTAAAGATTCTCTTCCAAAAGAAATGATTAAGTGATTTTCTTCGTATCAAATTAATAGATTTAAATTATATGTTACCTTAGGAAGAAGAAAACTATCCAGATGGGTATTTGAATCTTTCAACCTTTCACTGGGTCTCGTTTCTTGATCCCAAAACTGCAAACACTGAGCTTGCGTCTTCTCTGTGCAAAATTGGGTTAGGTTCAGGAATAAGGTAGATTAAGAGAAGGTACTATCTTGGAAAGTGCATGGTTTAGTGATGGACTTAAATATTTAATTACTTTGTTATGATAGAGTTAGAAAGCGTAATCTAATTCTGACTAGAAAGGAGTTCAAAGGGGTGTGGGCAGAAAAGTCTTCACAGGCTGGGATCTCCAAGGAGGGTAGGATCTATGTATTATTCATCTATGGATTAGTCACACTTAAGCAATGTTGGAAAGATTTAAAATTTTCCAGAATTTCCATCTAATATGGAAAGTGATATTTAAGTCAGTTTTCAAAAAATCTAGAATACTACCAATGAAGGTACTAATTTAAACACATGCTTCTTTGGGCAGAAAATACACAAAGTAAGAGATGAAACATTGTATGTTAACTATATATCTTTGATTTGATCTCACCTACATTTGGCGGTGATAAGTTATCCAGAAAAAAACTGTAGTAAGAAATATTTTTTAATTAAGTGAATCATCAAGTATTTATTGAGCACCCACTATGTTCCACTAACTTTTCTAGGCACTGGAAACACAGCAGAGAATAAAAGAAAGCCCCATTCTTAGGAAGCTTACTTTCCATGGAGAAAATCAGAAATTCATGAATGAATAATCTATATGTCAGGTGGTGATAAAAGCTATGAAGAAAAATAAGGCTGGTGAATAAATTTGGAAAATGATATTGGGAGAGTATTAAAGCAGGCTATAATCATAGAAGTCCTTTCTTGTAGTGAATTTGAGCAGAGATCTGACAAAAAAAATAACAGAAGGATACCTTGGAAAAGAACTTTCTATAGATATGGAACAACAAGTGCAAAGGTCCTGTGGTTATAGAGTGTTTGTCCTGACCATTGATCTGCAGGGAGGCCAGTGTGGAGGAACAATGTAAGAGAGGAATGATGATAAGAGTTGAGGCAGGGCTTTGTATACTTACTATGAGTAAAATCAGATGACATTGGACATTCCTGAGCAGAGGATTATCATGACTTGGATTCCATCTTACAAGATTCACTCTAGCACTTGTGAGACTAGACCCTGGAAGCAGGAAAGAAGGTTGGAAACAGAGAATTGGAAGCTATTTCAGTGGTCCAGAAGAGAAACAACAGTAGCTTAGGCTAGGATGGTAGGAGCAGAGGTTTTAAAAAATGGTTAGGAATGTACATATCATGAAAATGGAACATACAAGATTTTCTGTGGAATTAATTCAGTGTGTGAGAAAGAGGTTATCTTTGCAAATAATTAACTCTTCAGAACTAGATATGAAAAGATGGCCTTTCGAAAGATAAATTAGGCCAAAAGTCGACTTTTTCTTGAGATGGGTGGTGGGGGACTGACACAAAGCCAAAATATGGGTCTCCACTTCCACGCCTGACAGGGCATAAGGAAGCTCCTCAAATTCCCCCCAGGATGCAATCAGACAAGGAAGAATAGAGAGATGGACTTTTACCCCACCTGGTCTTAATGAGATGCCACTCTGTTGTGTTAGTGGGGACCACGGTGGGGGTTCTGGATGTCGGCACCCACCTTGTGGTGTTGAGGCACTCCTCCTGCCCACTAGGGTGGTGTCCAAGAAGCCTTGTGGAGACTGAAGACAATCACCACACCTGTGGTAATGAGGACCACCCCCACCCCCTGGCTCTCCTACTGTCAGTGAAGACCTGGTGGGAACCTAGAACCTCCGACTCCATCAGAAATAATGACAAGTACCTCCCAATTGAGTGTCAGCAGGCCAAGGGAGGAACCTGGACTTTTATGCATACCTAGCAATGATGAGGTGGTACTCACCCTGCAGGGGTGGTGTGTGTAGAAGACAGCAAAACCAGAAGGTTGAAATAGGATTGAGAGTTCCCTAACATAATACCGAAGATGTCTGGGTTCCAACTGTAATCCACTCATCAAACCGGGCACCAGTGGGAAGATGTGAAACTTAGTGAAAAGACAATCAATGGGCGCTAATACCAAGATGAAAACTGTTAGAATTATCTGACAAAGATTTTAGGGCAGACGAAATGCTTCAGTGGATACTTAGGAACTTGCTAGAAACAGATGAAAAAAAACCAGACACTCTCCACAAAGAAACAGAAGATGTAAAGAAGGTCAACTAAGATGTATTAATACAGTCGGCTGAGAAGTTATTTTCAGTGGAAAGAAATATGAACAAAGTTGTGAATGTGAGAAAATTTGTGGTGCCTTATTGAAGGTGGGGAGGTTTTGGAGTAAGGAAAAGAGTGAGTCGTTAGGAGAAGCAAGTCTGACTGCAGGAGGAGGCAGAGAACAGTGAAACAAGTAATGGAAGGCATTCTGCAAACCAGTGATTAATCACCGAGAACTTTAGGGATGATAATCTGTGCAAGTTTTAGACTAGGGTCTGAAAGTACAAAGGGGTTTAAGCTACTCTTCTGCCTTTAAGGAAATTAAAATCTCATTAATGATTCTGGACACACATATGAACACATATAAAGAAAATAAAGTCTGCTTGATTATTTGGCAGTGGAGTGTAGTATCAAACTCAATGCACTTAAACTCAGGTCCTTTGATGTATTTTTAGATATATCACATTTTTGGTTTTCATTTAAATAATAATCTATAAAATAATGTAAACAAATTCTGTGCCATCTGGATGCCAGCCTATCTACAGACTGCAAGATTATTTCATTTGGGTGTGTTTATCATTCATTGCATGGTAATCAGGAAATACTGTTTTTAATTTCAGTTAAACTAATGAGAAAAGAATCCAGGTGAACTTGAGGTAAATGATGCATTTGAAACCAGTGAAGGTAAATGACATTGTAGCACATGAAGGCATGAATGTTTTAGACTATTTTGAATAAAGAAAAATGTTGGGAGGATTACAATATCTCACATTACATGACATTATTTACAGTCCTACCATAACACTGTGGCCCATGAGATGATGCAAACCTCTCAGCACTTCTTAGGTTTGCCAAGGTACAAAAAGTAGCATTCACTGAGTAGGTGGGAATTTATTTTCATTCATTCTAATCAAATTATATTATGTTAGTTTCATAATTTTGTGTTAGTTGACAATTTATTTGATTTTCTATTTACATAAGATTTGTGAGAAGAAGGATTGGATACATAGGTTTATGTTAGTACTTTTTTATATTATGCTATAATGAAAACATTTAAGTCAACATTGGTGATCTGTAGGATATTTTTTCCTTTACAATGGATCCACACAGTCTTGAAGGGGAGAAACACTGATTAAAGTTGCTTAGCAGAGGATTTGCTTATTGCCATCAGAGGTTTAGGGAGCATGTAGTAGATGAACTGCAGCTGGGAGAGGGTGGACTAGGCAGGTCTGTTAGATCCTCAGTGCAATCAGGGCTCCAGTGATGAGAATATGAATTATGAGCAGTGGAGGGAAGACAGTGGAAAGGGAGTTAAAGGACTCCCTCTGGCTATTTTCAGGAATTGGTAAGTAACAGAAATGAAAGAGTAGTTGGGGGATACACATTATGGAAGAGTAAGTTTCATTTTTAGAAAAATATAAATGAAGAGGAACAATATCATCATTAAACCCAAGGAAGGTAAATGGAATTAATCTTGTGCATAGAAAGCGATGAAAAAATGGAAAGGCTGAGTTAAATAAGAATGAAAAATTGCAATGGAGCACAATATGTATTAGAGGACAAAAATGACATGAATGAAATCCAAACAGCATATAACAGCCACCAGAGAAAAGCGAATTCATGGACCATGAAAAATTAGGTTCATAAAGTGTGGAATAAAATGGATGAAAATTGTAAGTTTTCTTAAAGTAAAGCAATTCATCATTATGAACTCATAGGTAGATTTAAAAATCTACAGGGTATCAATAATTACTAAAACATGCAAAACCTACAATTCATGTTTTAATTTGTATTTTAGATGAAAAGATATAGCTGTACTTATAATTCTACATATATAAGAAAATTGAAATTAAGTTAGATAACAGAAGAGAAACCACATTTGATTATTTATATGTAGCTAATGCATTTTATTAACATTCACTCTCCTAGATGGTATGTTTTGACCCTATTCTCCAGGGAGATGAATGATCTGGATTTATAAATTGTGGGCCCCAAATTGTGGCTGTTTCTAAATATATACTTAAGAACATATCTAGTTGGGGCATAATTTTGAGCAAAAGGACACAAACAGAAGATGAAACAATAAATGATTGCATACAATTTTAAGAAATAGACAAATCTGATCTTACACTACACACCTCTAGGGTGGGTATTGGTGGGGTGGAGTGCAACACGTTTTCTCTTGTGACCTGGGGGTTGGTTACACATAGGGAATGTAAAAATTCATTGAGATGCACACTTAAGATTAGTGCCCTTTATGCATTCTACTGTGTGTATATTTTACCTGATTAGAAAATGAAAAAGAAAGACTAAAGGGTAAATCTGTCTGTCAGTGTAGCAAACAGAGACTGAAGGAACTCAGCCCTTCACCCCTCTACGAAAAGAAATACTGGTGATTGAGACACGGGTTGAAGTTAACACTACACCTGCTTTTGGAAATTTTCCTGCCATCTCCAACGCAGATACTAAAAGAAAGTGAAAGGAGCTATTTTCCACCCAGGCAGAAAGAAAGATTTTTCCGGCTTTACACTGTGAACAGAAAACCAGTGTTTTTCCCCTCCTCCCTTTTCCCACAGGACAGTTCTCGGCCTCATGCCAAGTACCCTGATTCAGTTCCTGACCAGATGACAAGTGCATGGGACTCACGATAGACATGCTCAGACCAGAGCGGAGTGGGTGAGTTGCCTTATTCACATACTCTCAGGAGGGACCCTGGGCTCTTCTTCGACATAGCAGATAACACGGCATTTGGAGGCAGGGCAGAGGTTCTGAGTCAAGGGGATTCGAGAAAACGGAGCCCGAGTGGTGTTTAAAACAAAATAATCATATTCTCCTCAATGCCCTGATGAATGTATAAAGAAATTAAACTAGTCAATTGAATTAATTGCAGGAGACAACCTTCCAGCAAGAGCAAATGAATTGATTCAACTAATTTGTGTCCTCTCTCTGCTTTTATTTAAGATGGAAACTTTGATTAAAAAAGATATCTGTATCTAGTATTCCTACCTGAGTGGATAAAAGAAAATCTGAATAATATATCTTATTCAGAGTCTGATAACAGGTCATTGCTTGGGATATTAAAGTTCTAGCTTATATCTTATTTAGAAGAACATGTATCTTTGATATGTTTACTTCAGTTAATCTCTGAAACACTGTTGACTTTTAAAAGTCCTTTTTCCCAACAGCCAATAAAGACCTCATGAAGAATACTGCCCATGGATACTAAAGCAGATTTAAACTCTACCTGTAAGACCACTATTGGCATTTGGCTTCACCCTGGAAGAAATCAGTTCAGGATGGTTGAGACGTGGGTTGAAGTTAACACTACACCTGCTTTCGGAAATATTCCTGCCATCTCCAACGCAGATACCAAAAGAAAGGGAAAGGAGCTATTTTTGACTATCTTGTCTAGTCACTTACTCTTTAGTTTTCATGAAATCTGCATATAATGGTGGTGTGTGTGGATGGGGTGAGGTTAGGGTGGAGTGTTAGGATTTTTAATTTGGGGTCTTAATTTTACCTAAAGAGGAGAAACGAGCAGAGATAGTTAAGGCACTTCGGCATTGGTGCAGGTAGACTCATTCAAGATCATTAAAGAGCAGAAACTGAAAGGACTTCAGAGATCTTCTGTATCTAGGGCAGCAAACTCCGGTCTGCAGTCCAAATCCAGCCACCTGATTTCTAAGGCCCAAGAGCTAAGAAGGATTTTTACAGAAGAACATACACAATCCATTTGATGATAGGGAACATGAACTTCGAACTCCAACTCAGCAAAGTAGTATCCTTCCTAAAAGAAAGAGCCCACTCTTTCCATTGGTAGATATACACGACAAAAATGTGTTATGTATTATTACTATTTTTATTTTTTAAGTGTTTTCTTATTGAAGTATAGTGTATATACAATATTATATTGGTTTCAAGTATACAACGGTGGTTCAGCAGTTACCCACATTATTAAGTCCTCACTCCATCTAATGCAGCTACTATCTGTCAACACAGAAAGATGTTATGGAACCACTGACTATATATTATTATTTTAAATTATTTCAAGAAAAATTTGTTTTCTCTCCTTTTACATAAATATATACCTAATATCCTTGATTTTGTTTCTTGTCCCATGAGCCTAAATACAGTCGTTGCCCCTTAGCCGTGGCTTTGCATTCCGCGGTGTCAGCTGCCCTCAGTCAGCTGCAGCCCCAGAAGCAGATGTTCCTCCCGACGTATCACCAGACGGTCAGTAGTCCCGTGACACTGCGTCACAGAGCCTACACCATCCACCTCCCTTCCTCCCATCACTTAGGCATCTTATCATCTCCCATCATCCCAGGAAGAAGAATTAGATATTTTGAGTGAGAGACCATATTCACCTAACTTTTGTTACAGTATATTCCTCTAACTGTTCTATAGTTCTGTGGTTGTTCCTCTCTTACTGTGCCTAATTTATAAATTCACCTTTATCGTAGGTGTGTATGTACAGGAAAAAACATGGTATGTATAGGGTTTGGTAGGATCCGTAGTTTCAGACATTGCTGGGGTCTTGGAACATACACATGTGGATACAGGCAGACTACTGTATTACTGTCGGGTCCAGTAGAAAATATTTGCTGGCCCCTGACCTACAGTAGTGATTCTCACACTATCATGAATCAGAATCACTTGTAAGACTTGTTAAATCACAGATATCTTGGTCACATTCCCAGAATGGTGATGCTGTTTGCTTGGGATGGGGCCCAAGAATTTGTATGTCTAACAAGTTCCCAGATGCGGCTGGCTCTTGGATCCCACACTGAGAACCATCGGTCTAGATCAATCCTCATGTGGGAGGGAACTCGGGCCCAAGATTATGTCCCCTTGCCCAGTTTACGGCTTAAAGTGGCAGAACCATGTTTCAAATATAGCATTTTGCTTCAGGTTTAAAGTTTTTTTCCAGTAGAACAAAACTTCTTCTGGCCTAATGAATTACATGCATATTTGCAATGAATTAAGAGAAATTTAAACTGAAATCTATTGTCTGTAGAATGATGTGTCAAGGGTACAAACCCTATCATTTTGCAGGTCTAATGAAAGCTGTTCCCAAGGCTCTCTTAAGCCATTACTACATTTTTTCTTAAATTCATCAGCCTGTATGCAACATGTGTCTGGCCCAGAATCAATAAGAAGACAATGGGGAAAATACCTCTGCAGTGAGTTCTAGATGGCAGCTTATTAATCTAATGAGATTGTTTCCACTCATGTGAACAGAATCAACTTGTGCATCATGTCTCAATCTCATAGTGTCCTTTTTTTTACTTCTGAAGAAATCTAAACATGGAACAAAAAAAATCTCTGAACATTCTAAGTAAAGAGCTTGGTAATTTTGCCAGGATCACAGAGCCACTTTTGCCATTAAATTCCACAAAGTGTGGGGCCTTGGTCTTGACATATTAAATTCAAATATCTTATTACTTTTTGCTTGGAAATAGGAGAGTGAAATTACTTCACCTCCTGCAATGACATAAATTTAAATCTTGACTCCTTTCCACACAAATTTTAACAATTTATTCCCATTACAGTGTCTGGCTTGTTAGTTCTTACAGGTAAAAGGAAAAATCATTATTTAATGTTATTGAAGAGTGAAAAGGAATGGGATCCATATAATGAGTGTAATGATCCTGAAAATAAATATAAACCCAGCCGATGTCGATGCATCTCAGGACTAAATGGTTGCAAAAAAGAATGGCCACTCTTTGTTCGAAGGATTCTCATTCCTAATTTTCTGGCCCCTATATTGATAATCACATACTTACTATGTGTCGGACAATGTTCCAAGCACTTTAATCTTTACAATTCCATCAGGTAAGTACAATTATTATTAGCATTTTTCTCCATAAGGGGTGGAAAAAATAAGACATATGCCTCATGCTACCCTTGAGTGGTGGTTCTCAATTTAGGAGGGTGGGGTGGTAGGGAGCATTTTGTCCCTGTCTGTGAGGGGCGACTACGGCGATATCTTGTGGGCAGAGACCAGGGATACCACTAAACATCCTGCAACATGCAATACACAAGACAGCCCCCACCCCACCATCAACAGATAATTACTGTCCCCAAATATCAACAGTGCCAAGAGAAATTCTGCTCTAGAGCTTTTGCTTTGAACTTGTACGATATACAACTGAGAAAGACCAAGACTTCTCTGTTGCCTGAATGTTGCTCAATATATAAATTTGACAGCTGCCAATTAACTTCTTAGTGTCTCTTTTTTTAGCTAGAGGATTTGTTTTCTGTCTTTGTGAGACTGGTGCACTCCATGTCTTCCTTCTGCTCTATTAGTAAAGTTCACTTTTAATTCCAAATTCTGTAATTGGAGAAACTAAGAACAAAATAAAAATATATTATGAGTTTGGAAGGTAAGCTTCTATATTTCCTTTCTGTTTCATTTTATTAAAACACAATGAGGTTGTGAGTGACTGAGGGTTTTTCCCAAAACTGTTCTGATACAGGTATTTTTTCAAATCTTTCCACACATTCATGAAACAATTTCCTTTCTCTAAATTGGTCTTTGGAACATATAAACGCAGAGAAAAATATTCTTATCTTAGGTTGCCCTTCTAATAAAAGATTAATTGTATTATGGTTTAGAAGAGGTTTGTATGTATCAATTTTTCATAAATAGTACATTTTGTGCCTCATTATACCGTAGAGGAGTTGTTTCCTACTACACTACATGTGTATTGTGAGCAACTGGAGAAAAGAAAAATCCCAGAACAATGTAGGTGGTAAGTATTTTTTGTTTCTATAGAAATGCTTATAGCGTGGGAGTGTTGTGGACATAGTATTGTTGAAGGT
Organism: Phataginus tricuspis; assembly: GCA_029783875.1. NCBI lineage: Eukaryota > Metazoa > Chordata > Mammalia > Pholidota > Manidae > Phataginus > Phataginus tricuspis. The sequence goes on from JAQQAC010019963.1 coordinate 16,421,464, forward strand.
CAGAAAACATACATGTCATACTTAACTGTAAACAAGAGAGATGATGGCTTAGCTAATGGCTTGGAGCTCTGAGAAGGAAGGTGCAATAACATGACACTCCATACAGACCCACAGTCTTCCCACTGTTTTGGAGATTAAGCTTAATTCAGAATGAACTGAATTTAAGAATTAGCCTTCTTTGGGACTAAGGGTCAAATTCTGAGCCTGAGTGACTAGACTAAGTAGAGAATACTCTGAGTAGAACATTGATTCAGTAGTTGAGAGGTCTAAAGAAGTACAGATAGCAGAGAATGAAGAAAAATTTCCTTTCATGGACACTAGAAGCTCATGGTTGTACAGCTGTACATATTCTGTCTTCTTTTTGAGGCTATTGTCTGCTCATTTTCTGATGAGAAAATTTCATTGTTTTTTTTTCCTCTCTTCTAGCATTACTTTTTCTCTTCTGTAATGGTATTTCAAGGAGATTTAACCTAAGAAAAGAAAACTGAGAATGGCAGAATTCACTGATTTTAATCAGCTCAAAAGAAACTATTAAGAAAGACAAGGTAAAGGAAAATGCATTTGTCTATAGCGTCTCACTGCAGGCTGGAGACCTAATCAGTTTTCTCACAGTTCTACAAAATGACTGTGGAGCATGTTTTCCCTTGTGTCTTGGGTATTAGCATTATTATACCTTTTGCCTTTATTACCACTTACATTTTGTGTGTGTGGGAAAAAAAAAAACCTTAAAACTTTTCTAAATATTATTTGGAAATTGAAGAGGTCATCATGGAGACACTCATTCAAATGTCCCATTAAGATTATTCTGGTTCAGCCTACCTTTTGTGTCTGTGGACAGAACTGGAAAAATATTCAGTCCAGCTTCAATAGTTGTGGCAATTATAAAGCTGCATAGCTCAGTGAACCAGAATCTAGTTGAGAGAAAAATAATCTGGCTCAGATACTTGTACTATAAAACTCCCATTGATTTTAGTGTGCAGAGAATCTGGCCCTTTAACTTTTTTTCCAACACTCTCTTTCATTCAGTATATATAACCAGGAGAAAGGTGAGTTGAATTTTCCTGAATATGCTTCTTTCTTTATTGAATTGTGCAAACCAGTGGTTTTTGAATTGTAGGTGTCATTAAGCATACTTTACATATTGCTATACTTTCTACCCTTGTACCTCCTGCATTTCGTTGAATTAAAGTCACAGCAAATGTATCAATTGAAAAGTATTATTGGAAACCATGTAAATAACTCAACAGAGCATATTAATGTTTTGAAAGTATATAGAAATAGATATTAAAAAGTTTGGTCATAATCAACCAACTCCTTTGTGTCTGGAGTATTGTGCTTAATAGTCACATTTACTGTGGTGTCTTCACTTAATTCCATCAAAAATTAAATAGAGCACAATCAGTAAAACTAGTAATTTTATAGATTTTATAGATATTGTGGAACATGAATAGCATGGAAGTCTCTATATACAATGGCATTTAGTTATTAATATGATATGATTCACCAAATTCCACCTATCTTGGCAATACCTAGCAATGCTAAAAGACATTATACCATGATGTGCTCAAAGAATGGTCCAATGGCTCATTAGTTAATATCTAAAATATGCTTTTTTGAGCAATAAACAAACTCCCTTTTGTTAGATTTTTATCAATTTGGTGTGAAGCAGCTGTGCTGGTGACTTGGCTTTCCTGGAGACACTTAACAATCCAACTGACACACTGAAATCTCAGAACATAAGAGCACGTCCAGATTACATTAGTGTATTCTTGCCTGGCCAGGGACCCCTCCCAAATGTATCTGAAACAGTGCCTACAATCAGTGGTGTAGGTTTGTTTGTTTGCTTTAAATTCTGAAAGGTAAATACAGAATTGAAGTTTTAAAGTAAAGGCAAAAACTGATACTCTTCTGACAAAGTCATATTTAGGAGTTCACTGGAACTGGAGAGATGAAGTCAGGAGTCTCATAACTTTCACTCATTCATCTAGTCACTCAATCATCCAGCAAACATCTAAATGCCTACTCCAAAAAGTGGGGAAAATGTACTAGGTGCTCAAAATAGTGTCATGTTAATAAATGTAATGGCATGGAAAACAAGGGTACTTATGTCAACAATTAAATACAAAAGTACCCTTTTTAAATTTAAATGTGCTTCAGGATCAGCCCTTAGTGATTTAATAAAAATATTTTCATACTTTTACATGTTTTCAGGGTTCAGGAAAATTACAATAAAATGACAGATGCCAGTTTCTTCAGCTTCCTTTTCAGAGTAATCTTTTGTCTTTTATTGTTATTATTTTAATAATGATGGTGTATATCAAATGAGCTTAAATACTAAGTTCACAGTCCATGATTTAAACTCAGGAAGAAACTGGCAAAATGTCATTTTCCATTTACCACTTTGAGAACTGTTTCTTGTGGTCTTAGGAGATAGTTCAGTAAGCATATCATATTAAATCTTCTCTTCAACAAGAACTCTTTAGTACATATTCATACAACTCACAGACTAGCTCAGGCCTTCATTTTTCTGGTTTTCAAATAAAATGAAGTTACTAAATGTATACACCTATTGTAACTGTGGAAAATAATTAGCAAAGTAACTTGGTATGGTATGTAGCACAACTCGAGCTTATTTTACAGTTGAGCTATGAGCTTCTAAATAAAAGATTTATAACAGAAATGCTTACAACCTCTTAACTATGGCACTGTGAGCAGCAATATAATAATATATTGTAGCAGTAAACACCGATCAATAGTAGCTCATTAAAGTCAGAAGTATCAATTTAACCAAGGAGAATCTACATGTTTTCAATGGTCAGTAGAAGGTCTTGTCTATCAATGTCTAGTTCAATTCTTCAGTTGCATCTGACGAGTTACAATGGTTTTGTTAAGAGACTTGTGTGCAAGCTAATGGGAAGCCCATTTGTCATTTTAATATATGATCAATACAATCCATAACCAGTGTTAAGACTCATTTACTAAAGGAGAAAGGAGGTCAACGCACACCCCACTGACCTGCCTATTATTTCCCACAGCTCTCACTTGTACTTTCTCTTTTTCAACCTAAAACTAAATTTAACCACTCATAAGCTGAAGAAAAGTATTACATAGTTGTTCTTTGATGTCTCCTTTCTTTCTCCTTATTACTTTCTTTTTTCTCTCGCTCAAAGGAATAATCCAAGGGAGTACCACTGGGATTCATTTAAGCAACGCTTTTAACAGTATTTCTTCATTCACAAAATACAGTGCAACTTGGCTCTTGTACATAGAGCACAAATAACTGTTAGGCCAGTTACCAAAATACTAAAAACAGATGTGTCACTGAGGGATTTTCACATATATGGTCATGTCTCAAAGGAGCCCAAACCTGCCATTTGTGAGCTTCTGAGACACTGCAAAGTTATGGAATAAATGCTTTTATGTAAATAGAATCTTATCTTCATCAAGTCAACCAATGTGGTACTTAAAACCTACTATAAGGCCCTCTGTATGTGGTAATTAAACAGTATTTCAGTACACTCTGAATAAGTTCAAAATGTGAATTGTAATTTTTGATGGACCAATGGGGCATTGAAGCTACCTCACCCAAACAGAAAGTAGGTGGAGGAACTTCTGTGAATTCTTCTACCTTCAGAGGTATCTTCAAAAGGACTCTTGGGAAGGTACATCATGTCAATGATTATTTGATGGAAGAATTACTTAGAATAAAATGCAATAAAAAATTAAACAAGTGTAGGTGGTTCTAAAGGTAATGCTGTTAGTTCTCTAAGTATATAAAGCCTCTTTACTACTTGAAAACTCTTACTTGAAATTATAGTGAGCAAAACACTTATTTTGAAGTTAGTTGGTATTGCAGAAAAATCAAAGCCAGAGATTACTAAATATTTAAAATTTCAAATAGAACTTGAGATATCCTATGAAATACTGCTTATATAGCTGCTATATTCATTATGGTTTAATCTTTCAGTATTATAAAGTTAGATGTATGTACTGAGTCAATACCCCATTTGAAGAAACAATTAGATGACAGATTGGGGAACAATATTTTTATTGGTGTTGGACTAGTAATAGGTAAAATGAATAGCCTACAACCTGAAACTAAAAAAGAAACTGATTAAATGTATCTAACGGATTTAATAAGATGTGCCTTCCTGTGTTCATCAGTAATGCTCAGTGCTTTTAGAATTCTTGAGCTCTAAATAATGAGCTCAACTTTATAAAGACCATTTCAATTAAAAACAGAATCAATCATATTATTAAATAATTCAAACAATGGCTTGGAGTGTAAGCTACTTAAAGGTAAACGTGCTTAACATTTAGAGAATCCATGTATATAAGTAACTAATGTAACTGAAAAACTGAACTATTCATTTTTATTCACTTATGATCAACCTAGAATGTTTTTAAAAAATGCCTACCACCAGTCATGAATATCAAGAGTTAAGAACTGTACATTCATGATAAATGGGGTAAATAACAGTGGTAAGCAAGACTAGCCAAAGACTTATAAATAAATGCTATTTTACCTTCATGACCAGAGGATTCAGCTTGTTCAGAAAGACGATGCCATCTGGAATGGCAAGCTGGCTGGAGGGAAGGTTTAGGGACCATGCCAAATCTCTATAAGCCATATGAGTCCAAATTATGAGGAAAAGAAACACACAATTATTTCAGACCTAAGGTTTACCAAGAGACCTTCTGCAGCACTGACTCCAGAGGGCTGGAATTAAAAATAATTGTTCTGATGTGACTTAACATTTTCAGAGGTGCCAGGTGTGTTGTAGAAGTGCACCCAGTGTGTGGAGGGGTCAAAGATGCTAAAATATGAAGAGTGTGTGGTTCTTGCTATCGGCATGTCGACACATAAATCCCCACTCAGAAGACTTCAGTAAAAAGACCTGCATTGTGTACCTGCTGGACTGATGGACTCCTGGTTTGCTTTGGGTAGTTTTTCCCATATAAAGAGAGTCATTCCAGTAGGAGATGCTGCTTAATAGGGTGGACCAAAATTTCAAAATGAATCCCAAGTGACCAAATAAATAAATGTGATCTTTTCATAAATAAAGCATTCTGAATATCTCCATATATTATCAGTCAATAATATATATTTTTAATTTTACAGTTACAAATTATGGTATTATGGCACAACAAGGACTGGTCACGGCAAGTGCCCTCAGCTAACCAGCAGTGTAATACAGAGAAATGCCAAACACAAAGTCATGAGCACATGGACACATACTATGGGATGGATATCTGTAAGTGCATCTCCATGTCTGTCTGTAAGTCTGTTTGAATTTATGTATCTATGTTATATCTAGATAACCTGGCACTTAATTTTTTTCTAGACCAGAGGTTTGCTGCAGTCTGATCAAGCTTATTCTCTCTCTCTTCTAGGTAATCCCGCATGCCCACCACCCCATGTAATAGCTTCACTGCCACCATTTTTAACTTGTTATTATGTCATTTCTTTAGTGGGTTACCTTGATATCTTTTTGTCTTTTATTTATGGAATGTTACCTCATGAATCCTAAGTTTTCTTTCCATCCCATGTCCTGGTAGCAGCTTCTTAGATGCCTCTGGGTGTTATTGAAACATCTGTATTCTTAGGGTCCTATCCTTCATTCTGTGTCTCTTCTTTCCACACTCTTCCTAAAGCCAATCTCTTACTCTCTTGAGGACTCAGTTACTACTTATAAACCAGTGATTCCAAGATCTTTGGCCTTGATCAGTTGCCTGGGTTCCAAGGCCATTTAATACCATGTAATCTAGTCAGTACTTTTCTTAGATAGTTATGGACACCTTAGGCTCCTCCTACCCAAACATAACTTCATGGCTTTTTCTTTTAGACATCTGCTCTTACTTTCTCTACCTTGTGGATGTCATCTCTATCCATCGTTTTTCAAACCTGATAACTGAGCATTACTGAGCTCTTCTCCCTCATTCTCACACTGTAACAATGACTAAATCTGGCAAAAGTACTTTTGAAGTTTCTCTAATTTCTGTCTGTCTGCACAGCCAGGATCCAAAGGACATGACCGGAATCTCTTCCCTGGATTTCTGGATTATGGCAATACCCTCCCCAACCCTTCCTTTGATCACGAGTGTCCTCCCGCACTGTTGTACCTGCTACAGTGCAGCCAAGACATTGCTAAAGTGCAAATTAAGTCTTGTTTCTCCCTTGTTTAAAACACTCTCCATGTAGGACTGTGCCCTAACGTCTCATGAGAGGGGACAGAAACTTCCCTTTTCCAACCCAGTTTATAAAAACTTCTGCTATTCTTAACACAATATGTTGGAAGTTCTAGTATATGTCATACCTGAGGTTTTGCTTTTAGTGCTATGAGGTCCAGAAAACCCCTTAACATGCTTTCTTGTTCGCATTGTCGCCCACTCCTGGAGGAGACAGGAGAGAGGGCACACATTTTTCTGGCTAGACAATTTAATGCCTTCCTTCTGAATTCTCACATGTATCTCCAGAAGCAGAACCAACCACTGGCTCATTGATGCCCTCAATGGAATATGCAGTTATTTTTAGCATCACAGGCAATATGCATCATTGTATTTTCTTGTTTACATGTTTATGATTACTAGATAGAAAGCACCTTGAAAGGTAGAAATCAGTTTACCAAACCTCCTAATGGAAGTATGTGGCACAAAATAGGACCACAGTGAATACTGGCTGACATAAAGTAATGATTAGTTAATCCTACCATGCAACAAATAAAAAGTGGAGATTAATTCCAAAGTAACCCAAGGTAAGACTAGTAACCATAGTAACCATGCTCTGTCCCTATTGGAGATTATTATATTTAAATTATTATTTGAGTATATTTGCTTATAATTTAACCCAAATTTCTCCTAGTTCTTTATCCACAGATTCCTTTGATTCATTTTCTCTGTTTCTACCTGGATTCGTGTTATGGATTTTCACTGAAAAATCACACCTGTTCTAATTCAAAGGCCAGCTGGTTATAGCTTTTTTCTTCCTTACTGTTTTCTAATCCATCCTAAGAAGAACAATAAGAATAATCAACCAGATCTTCAATCATTGGCTCTTTGCAGATGTATCCAAAATCCACATCTTTAGCATTGACATTTTTATTTAAACCCAAATACACTTAATGCTGTTCCTTAAACGTCTCTATCTGGATAGCCAACAGCAGCCCCAGGTTAAGTGTCTAAACCCAAATTATCTTTTACCAAAAAATTCATATTTCCTTCTTTCTGATAATGACTCCATTATTTTTTAAATCTCTCAGACTTTAAAACTTATTGTCATAATTAAACCCCCTATGATGTCCCCTAAAAAGGTAAGCTCCCAAATCTTATAGCTGATACCGAAACAATAAGCTTCCCTTTGTCCTCTCTTTCCCTCTTCATTTGTTCTGCTCCAGTTCAGATACTCATTACCTCTTAACTAGTTGGAATTACCTATTGGAATTACCTCTCAGACTGCCTCCCTGTTCTGGAATCTCCCTGCTGTAATAAAATCTATGATGCTAGATTAATCTTTCAAAAGTACAAGTTAGACTGTGACTTTCAAATTCAGAAATCTTGTTTAGACTTCCACTTCCTACCTACTCAAACTGGGCAGCATTAAAGAACCCCTAAAGTCTTTCTTCAAACTACCTTTCCAGTGTTTTAGTTTAGCACTTTTGCACTAAAAGATGTCTGCCTTTATTAATGCAACAAACTTTTATTGAACCCCTATCAGGTAGAAGGAATGATCTTAGGCAGAAGTAGAAATAAGTATATGAATCAGGGAGCTTTTATCTTTTAGGATCTTGCTCTCGAGCAGGGGATGTATACATACTCATATTCAGAAACATACCCACATACACACATGCACAATAGTTCATGCTAAAATTAATAAAACTAGTAAGATCTATACAACTGATACAGAGATAATGACTATCCTTGAATTAAGAAAAAATTAGTAGTAGATCTGAAAATAGAGAAAGGGGAAGGCTATTTTGATATTTGGGCTATTTTTTAAATACCTTATATCTGCCTTACAACTCAGTAGCAAAAACACCAAATAATCTAATTCACAAAATGGACAAAGGACTCTGAATAGACATTTTTCTATGGAAGACATGCAGGTGGCCAACAGGCACATGAAAAGATGCTCAGCATCAGCAATCATCAGGGACATGCAGACCAAAACCACAATATCACCTCACACCAAGTAGAATGACTGTTACCCAAAAGACAAGAGATTAACAAGTGTTGGTGACGATGTGGAGAAAAGGAAAGCTCATGCCCTGTTGGTGGGAATGTAAATTGGTGTAGCCATTATGGAAAACAGTATGGTTATTCCTCAGAAAATTAAAAATAAGACTAGCATATGATTCAGCTATTCCACTTTTGGGTATATATTCAAAGGAAATAATATCACTATTTTGAAGATGTCTGGTCTCATGTTCACTGTAGCATCTAATGATACAGAAACAATCTAAGTGTCTGACAATTGAATAGATGAAAAAAATGAGGTATATGATCACACAACACACACACAACGGAATATTATTCATCCTTTAAAAAGAGGAAATCTTGCCATTTGTGATAACATGGATGGACCTTGATTATATTTAAGTGAAATAAGCCAACACAGAAAGACAAATATTTCAAGATCTCACATCTACGTGGAACCTAAGAAAAAAAAGGTCCTGCTCTAGTAACAGATAGTAGCATGGTAGTTACCAGAGGTTGGGTGGCAGAGGTAAAGAAGAGATTAAAAAACAAAGGTAGAACCTGGGGTGGGAAGTCATGGGGAGTTAATGTTTCATGGGACAGTTTGTTTTGCAAAATTAAAAGATATCTGAAGATGAATGATGGTTTGCGCAACAATTTGAATATAGTTAGTATCAGTAAACTTCACACTCAAAAATTAAGATAGAAAACTTGCATTATGCTCATTTTACCACAATGAAAAAATCCAAAAATGTATCTACCTGCCTCTTTTTATTCTCAGTCACACTATCCCATGCTTTAGACAAATTACCTTAGCCAACTATTCCCTCAGCACTCCCACCTCTGTGCTTTGTTTATTATACCTTGAGTTCCAAATCACCTCCATGTATAGAAACCCTACAGATATTTCAGTAGTCCAATGTCATCCATGAAATCTTCCTGACACTCTCAGCCTATAGCTCTATTAAAATCTTCTTTAATGCTTAATCTAATATCTTGTGCATACCAAGCACCTGATGTATGCTCACATTCATTTATTCAGCAAATATGCAATGAGGACTTCTGGTGGCCAGCCACTATTCCACATCCGGGGTTACAGCTTAGAACACAGTACAGAGACTTTCCCATGTTGTACTCACATTATAGGAGTGAAGTAAGATAGACAATAGCAAATTAACAAGTGAATATTGAACACTGAATATTTGTTCAAGTGCTGGTGTGAAAATTAAAGTACATAATGACAGAGAGCATCAGAATGTAGAGTACTTACTTTACCCAAGTGGTCAGGGGAAGTTTCCTTAATAAAGGTGACATTGGGTTTAGAAACCTACAGAAAGTGGGAACATGAGCTCTCTTACTATCTGAGGGAAGAGAATTTCAGGCAGAGGGCACACCTTGTGCAAACACCCTAAGAAAGGAGGGTGCTTGGCCCATTTGAGGAGCAACAGAGATCAATGTAACTGAAGCAGAGGGAACAAGGGAAAGAGGTTAAAGATGAGCTCTGAGGGATCGCAGTAGAGGCTTGGGGGGTCTCACGAGAACAAGTAACATGGAAGTCATTGGTGACTTACAAAATAGACGGAAGAAACCTAAATTGTGTAGATGTTCAGAGAGAATTAGAGGAGATAAAAATGAAAAAAAAAAATCCCCACCAAATAGAAATAGCTTTCTCTAGGGATTTTACTCTAAGGGAAGCAAGCACTGGAGAAGAATGTTGGATAAGGCATTCTTTTCTTTTAAAAGTTGGAGGTAATAATAGCAATTTTCTAGGGATGTTTCAGAAGAGGGAGAAAAATTGGTGGTACTGAAGAGAGATGAGGTAATGATGGTCATGGAAAGGTGAGAGGAAACAGGATTTAGATCACAAATTTGATACCATCAAGTTCAGTTCCTTCAAAGAAACCAGAAAGAAGGAATAATGTGTGGGTCCAGAGTCAGAGAAATGGAAAGATGTGATGTGAGCTTGCAGAAAGTCTCCTCCATTTGCTCCTTTTCGATGAAGGATCTGAAAGTAGACTTAAGAATTCTGTTCCTTTTTTGAAGAAATACAAAACAAAACCTACCGGTGGCTACAACAAGCAGCCTCCAGTGATTTTCAACTCAGGTCAGTTGTTGGTTAGCCTTACCTAATTAAATGCATTTCTAATTTTTCGTTTAAAATTCCAGCTCTGTTCCAGCACACTAATTTGTCAAATACAGCTGGGTATTTCTAAATTTAGAATGGAGAATGAATACTCTGAAATATCTTAAAATTATTTGATGCATATGAATTTGCTAAAAACATATAGAGACATATGTTTACATACAAATAAGGGCATGGTGTGTTTATTTAGAAGTCTATAATGAGCTGCCTAATTAACATTTCATGTGGCAGCAGTAAATTGACTTATTAAGAATAAATGCTTTGAAAATTGATTGTAGCCAGCAGAATTATAATTCGTATAATGTAATCTTCATGGTTGTTATGACAAAGCAAAGACCACCCAAACCTGTTCCTGTGGCTTTTATTAGACATCCCAAGTAAAAGAGTACTATGGGCAAATAGTCTTGACAAATTCTAGGTTAAACAAGAGCCTCACTCCTGGACTTCTTTCTGTCTTTACTTTATACATGTAAATTCTCAAGAGGGGATAGGCCATGCATGGCTTCCCAAACCTGTTGATCCATATCACCTCTTTTTCATGGAAAACCCTATAGGATCACTTGTCTACAGAATATGTCTTGAGAAATGCTGGGTAATCTGATGCTTGGCCTGAGAAGCAGAATAACATAAGCGAAGAGAAAAGAAAATACTCCTTTGAATTATGAGCACGACAAGAGCTGGTCTTAAAAGCTTTCACCTTTGTTTTTGAATACTTTGCTTTTCACTACATGTTCTCTCTTCCCTCCCAGACAGCATATTTTCATCATTAACAACAACATGATCATAGCCTAATTGGACTATCCCTACATATGTGTGTATTCTCAAACTTTTGATTTTTAAAATAACCCATCAGTAGAGCATCTGAAGGAAAGTCAAGGAAAAAATTGAATTTTAAATGCATGTAAAAACACATTGTTAATCTCAGTATCTGGAAAAGTTATGGAAAATGATGGAAATAATCATTCTTTATATGTTTCAGAAGTTGTATTTACTATTGAACAGGGAAAAGTTTTTAAAAGTAGAGTTACAATTATTAACAATCCTACAGTTATTTTTATAACTTCAAAGAATTTGTGTTTAGCAGTTTTAACTTCTTGGAAAAGATAAAGAATTCTGCCAAAGAGGTGACATCAATATATATGGTACAAAACATTTCAATATGGTTGTGGTCAATATTATTCCTTGAACTAATATATTCTAGAAGTAACACACTTATATTTCCAAAATACTAGGAGAGACTTTTAGGAAAACATGTCATTTTTCATTCTATAATTTGATTTGCCACATAACTCAAAGGTGGTATTTATTATTAAAGGTGGTATTTAATATTAGTATTACTAATATTCTAGATGGGTGGTATTTAATATTAGTATTACTAATATTCTAGATGGAAAGGCTTAAGTAAAAACAAACATGTTTTCTGTATCATTCAAGAAGGAAAAAATATATGAAGCAAGACAATTTGTAAGTTGTATCTATTTGATATCATATCCTAAGTAAAAAGTAAGTTTTCATTCAAACTTGCTATTTTGCTAGTTCTCCTCATTTCATAGTGAATCCAATATCCTGTATGTGGCACAATTTATATGATGGACTAAAGATAATTTCCAGGCATCTTCTGGTCAAGATTTTTCTGTAGGTCAGAATTGGTGTGCAATTCCTGATAGGCCTAAGGGTAACGCTAATTCACAAATACCACAGAGATATGAGCTGCTCGACTGCTCATGTCTTCCTTCTGAATTTTTCTCTGAACCATTTTAGCTGTAGTTTTATATTAATAATGGAAAAAATTAAATTTAATTCAGCATATGTTTATTGTGCATCCATGGGGCCCAGGTACTAGGGATGGAGAAATGAAAATATGTATTTGCTGCCTTATAAGTTGTCAGTAATCTAGTTGGGTGGAGAGATACCCTACAATGTAGATACACAGTGATGAACTATTATATAACGTGAGGAATGCTGTACAACTGCTTTGGAAGTGTAGGAGGAAATGTCTAATTTTGTCTCCAGTTGTGAAACAGTTACAGAGGTGGCATTTGATTAGGTACTTAAAATGTTAGGCTTAGCCCAGAGCCAGTGGCTTAGCAAGAAGTAATTGACTATTTACAGAAAAGTATAGCCTATATACTTGTAAATTCAATCATTAAGTATTAAGCATTTTTATTTATTCATTCAGTCCATCAATCATTAAATGTATATTTAATGAGCACATATTACATATCAAGCATTTTTAATAGGCTATTGTTATAGTACTGAACAAGTGAGCTAAGGACCCTATTCTCATGGAAGTTATATGCTGGGGGTAGGGGAGACAGGGCAAGCATAGATAAGAAACATGTCTGGAGATAAATAAAAACATAATTTTAGACTGAGATGAATTCAGTGCGGGATTTATGAGAGAGTGTTGGGCCACACATCAAGAGCTGCTTTCATTGGAAAGCTCAAGAACAGCTTGTTTGAGAAGGTGACACTTTACGTAGTATGAGAGGAGCCAGTTACGCAAAATGAGGTGTGAGGAGATTAGGGGAAAACGTTCCAAGCAAAGGAACATTAAGTTCAATAGCCCCACAGCACTAGTGTTGCAAGGATGTAATGAAAAACGGGGGTGGGGCAGGGGATAAATTGACCTTGGAGACATAGAAAGGAGCTGGGATGAGACTGAAGTCCAAACTACAACAGGGGGTGTTAGTTTCATTCTACTGTGAGTGTGGTTCAGGTACAGAAAGAGCTCCCTGTATTTATATTATAAAGGTCACTCTGGCTGCTCTGAGGCAAATGCTTGTCAGTGGAGAAGTAAGAGGGCAGGAAGGACATCTAGTCTGGAGGCAATCAGTTCATCAAAAAAAAAACCTGATGGCTTCGTTTATGGTGGTGGCAGTGAAAATCAAGGTATAAGAACTGAAAATATAATTTGTTGGTAGGTTAGAAAGACTACTATGACATCAGATAAGAGAAGGGGGTGGATGGGGAGTAAAGAGAAGAATCAAATGCTACACCTACGTATTTGTCTGTCTGAGGAACTGAATAAAAGGTGGTGTAGTTCTGCGAAGCGAGGAAGACTGATACAGTAGCCTTTTCTTGGGCTCTCGTATTAAGTATGTACACTGGAGGCCCCATCACCACACGCAACATTCTTGCATCAGAGACCACTCAGGGGCCACCTCCTAATGCCAAGCACTGAGACAGGTGCTTTACTTACATTTCTCATTTATTATTTACAATTATCACATAATGAAAGAACTATTTTAATCACTTTTACATAGATAAGGAAGCCAATGCATAGAGAAGCTCTATACTCTGCTTGTGCTGATTCAAGGAATGAAGGTGAGCAGGTGCACCTTCACCCAGCCCTGCATCTAAGCCCAGACGTGGGCTCGGCCTAGTTTCAAAGGATGTCATGTGGGTAACTCTTAAGTTTCTCACGGAAAGAACTGACACTTTGTGTGTGCTTTGTTGTTTAAAACTGTTCAGAGTATCTTCTCATTCAATGGAGTTCTCACAAACTCAGAAGTAGATATTAAATTTTAAGAAGGGGGAAATAGATGCCAAAACTTTAAATTTGTTTATCAAAGTAACACTTTCAACAAGAAGAATCCGTATGTAAAGTGTGGACTGCAGGATCTTGGGAAGTCGGCAGAGGAGGGGGTCCTGCGCTCACCTCCTCTCACAGACGCATCTAGGTTACACTCCATATAGTGCAACTCAAAAAATGACCTGACGCCTAACAGACCAGCTCTTCCACAGCTAAAGATACAAAGAAAAAGCCACATCAAGAAGGGCAGGAGGCGCAGAGATGCACTCAGGAGCCAACCTGCCCAGCCGTCCACAAGAAAGAGAACAGAGCAGGTGCTGAGGTCCTCCCTGAGGGGTGAGGGGACCCAGGGCCGCACTGAGTGGCCACTACCCTTGGGGCTCTGCACCAGGAAGACAAGCTCCCACAATAGCTGGCTTTGACTGTCAGGGGGGCTTAATGCCAGAGAGCTAGAGGCCTCTAAGAAACTTAGAGACTGCTCTTAACGGAGCTGCAACACTAAATCCCTCACTTCCAGACCCACGACAGAGGTAGCAGCTTGAGCTGTGTGTGGGTCCTATGTGAGGGAGATTTACTGACCAATTTTAGGGCATATGCTACAGGGGCAGGGATCTGTAGCAACTTCCTCTGGGAATGGAAGTACCTATGGGTGCCACTTTTCTTGCCCTCCTTTAGCCTAGCTGGCCTGACACTGGAGGCAGCTCTGACACTGTCCATCTGTGCTGCTAGCATGGCTCTCCCTGCCCCGGCGTTCCCTGCAGACCCACCCCACCCAACCTGCCAGCAAGTCAGCTTTCCTCCAAAGTGGCTCCCGCCCTGCCACACCCCATGGGCAGCCTAGGCTGAGCTGGAACCCCTCCAGGGCTACTTCTGCCCCAGGGAGGGGACAGCTCTGTCTACCAGCATGTCAACAAAAGTTGGGCCTCTGAGCCCTGGAAATGAATGCTACCCAGCAGCGAGCCCCAAGCAACTACAATGGGGCCATTCAGCTAGGAGAACTGGGGGCTGGCCCAGCCCACCACTGGGTCTGCAGCAGTCATAGCCCAGCCACATCAGGAGGGCGCATACAGCCCACCCAAAGGACACTCCAGGAACGCCTGGTTCTGCTGATCAGAGGGGAGTGTGCTACTTGGTACCACAAGACATTTTTTGCCCAAGGACACTATTTTCAAGACCAAGAAACATGGCTGACCTACTTTTCATATAGAAACAAACACTGAGAGTCAGACAAAATGCAGAGAAAAAGGAATATATTCCAAATGAGAGAACAAGACTAAAACCTCAGAAAAAGAACTAAACAAAACAGAGATAGCGATCTACCTATGAAAGAGTTCAAAATGATGGTGACAAAGATGGTCATGGTACTTGAGAGAAGAGTCGATGAAGTCAGTAAAAACTACAGTAGAGGCAGAAAATAGAGTAAGAACCAATCAGAGCTAAACAATGCATTAATTGAAAGAAAACTACACTAAAGGGAATGCACAGCAGATCAGAGGATGCAGAAAAATGGATCAGTGATCTAGAAGACTGGGTGGTGGAAAACAACCAAACTGAACAGCAGGAAGATAAAAAAAAATTTAAAATGAGGATAGGTTAAAAGACCTTTGGGATAATATCAAGTGTACTAATATTCACAGGACAGGGGTCACAGAAGGAGACAGGACAGACAAGGGGCAGGAAATTTATTTGAAGAAATAATAGCTGAAAACTTCTCAACCTGGGAAAATAGACATCCAGGCCCAAAAATCACAGAGTCCCAAACAAGATAAACCGAGGGAGGTCCATCCTACAACACATAATTATTATATGTCAAAAATTTAAAGATAAAGAGAGAATTTTAAAAGTAGCAAGAGAAAAGCTACTAGTTACATCCATAATGGAAACCCCATAAGGCTTTACAGCTGATTTTTCAGCAGTAACTTTGCAGGCCAGAAGGGAGTGGCAAAATACTCAAAGTATAGATACAAAGATATACTCAAAGTACTGATAGGAAAAGAATTCTGCAGTGAAGAATACTCTGCCTGGAAAGACTATTGTTCAGAACTGAAGGAAAAAGTTTTCCAGACAAAAATTAAAGGAGCTCATCATTACTATGCTGGCCTTACAACAAATGTTGAAGGGACTTCTCTAAGTGGAAAAGAAAGGCCATAAGTAGAAGAAAATGATAAAAGGAAAAAATTTCACTGGTAAAGTAATTATCTAGTAAAAGTAGATCAATCACTATAAAGCCAATATGAAGGTTAAAAAACAAAAATAGTAAAATCAAATATGCCTACAATAGTTAGTTAAGGGATACACAAAATTAAAAAAAAGATGTAACTATTTATGTCATGTACTTAAAATGTGGAGAGGGGGAGTAAAACTGTACTACTTTTAGGATATGTTTGAACTTAAGTGACCATCATCTTATTATAGACTGCTACGTATATAGGATGATATATATAAACTACATGGTAACCACAAGAAAAAAACCTGCAAGAGATACTTAATAAAGAGAAAGGAATTGAAGAATAGCACTATAGAAAGTCATTATATCACACGGGAAGAGAGAAAGAGAAGTAAAAGGGAACAGAGAAGAACTGCAACACCAAGCAGAAAACAACGAATGAAATGGCAGTAAGTACATACCTTCCAATAACTACTTTAAGTGTAAACCTATCTATTTGCAGCCTACTGACAAGAGATTTCAGAACTGAAGATACATTCAGACTGGAAAATGAAGGGATGAAAAAAGATATTCTATGCAAATGGAAGCCAAAACCAAAAAACCTATGGTAGTAATACTTACATCAGACAAATGGACTTTAAACAGACTGTGACTAGAGACAAAGTAGGACATTACATTACGATCAAAGGATCAATCCAACAAGATGATGTGATAATGGTTAATACCTATGCACCTCACAGAGGAGCACCTAAATATAAAACAAATATTAACAGACATAAAGGGAGAAACTAAAAGACAACCCTTATATCCTGTTAGTGGAAATGTAAATTGGTGCAACCATATGGGAAGCAATATGGAGGTTCCTAAAAAATTAAAAAGAGAATATTATATGACCCAGTAATTCCACTTCTGGGTACTTTCCTGAAGAAATAAAAAACACTAATTCAAAAAGATATATGCACCCCTATGTTTATTGTAGAATTATTTACAATTGCCAAGGTTGGAAGCAACATAAGTGTCTATCTATAGATGAATGAATAAAGAAGATATGGTATATATATATATATATATATATATATATATATATATATATATATATACACACAATGGACTATTATTCAACCATAAATAAAAGAATGAAATCTTGCCATTTGCAACAACATGTACAGATCTACATGGTATTATGCTAAGTTAAATAAGTCAGACACAGATAAGTATCATATGATTTCATTTATATCTGGAATCTAATGAACGAATAAATAAACACTCACAGACTCAGAGAAGAAACTGGTAGTTGCCAGGGGGCTGAGAAGTGGGGGATGGGTGAAGTAGGTGAAGGGGATTAAGAGGTACAAAATTCCAGTTATCAAATAAATAAGTCATGGTGATAAAAAATACGGCATAGGGAATATAGTTAATAATATTATAATAACTTTCTATGGTGACGGTAACTACACTTAGGGCAGTGAGCATTTTATATATAAATGTTGAATCACTAAGTTGTACATCCAAAACCAATATAATATTGTATGTCAACTATACTTCAATTAAAACACACACACACACAATATTTAAAGTCCATTGGGTGCTATAGTCGATGTTCATTCCTCAGCATGGGCTGCTGGGTTAAAATGTTGGCCAAGGCATGACTCCAGTGGGAAAATGACAGCCCGGAAAGAAAATATAATCAACTATGTGTTGTCTGGTTAAAGGAATGGAGATGACATGATGGCAAAAGCAATGAAATCTATGAAATAACTAGAAATTTATTTCAACAAGATGGCTATATTTTAGTTTCTTTTTACTATTTAAGGAATGGGAAAGTCAAAGCTCTTTGGGAGCTTTGTAAAGACTAAAAATGCTGTAATATATGTGCATTTTGTCTGATCTTTAAGTAAATATTTTTATATGCATGTGTCAACACTAGGTAGTTAGAGAATTTGATAAAGGGGCTTATTTGTTGATTCTAAAGCCTAGACACTTAGAAAGAAAACCCTGTCATGCCTGTATTTGTCCTTTCTATACTCAAATACAATATGAATTTTTGATAATAAAATAGCATATCTTTTAACCGTTGCTGTGGTGATTGGTTTCTGTGAATGTTCACAATCACAATTGTATTTTATGTAGACAGAGGACATAAAATTGTATTTTACGTAGATAGAGGCTTTTAGGAAGACTCCAAAATATGTGTTTGAATCGGTGTCATGGGTATTTTTCTGTGAAAAGTCTAAGGGGAGAAGCACCTAAATGAAAGCTATGGCTTTTTCCACTGAAAAACAACCAAGAAAAAGGAAACACTGAGTGCATCCAATCCCTTAATTTGAAATAAATGCCGTTATTTTGTAAACATCAGAATAGGGTTTATATGGACTATCAGTGAGAACAGAGTAATGACCTCATTATATGTAACTGGAAATGATATAGATATTTTTTAGAATATAATTCTACAAAATAAAAAGGGTGTTTCTTTATCTTACTTAACTTGGAATTATTTGTTATTTTTTCTCATTAATCGTTTTCCCTTAAAGATATTTAAAACTTAGTGTGTAGTGTGTGTATATATATACAAAGTTTAGTCTTACCACAAGCAGTACCTGCCAGTAATCATGCCCTCAATCCTTGTTGCTTGTGATCCAGATTGGCATTAACAATACCTGTATTATCTGAGCAAAGGGATGTCAAGATGAGGATGTGCAAACATGTACCAGTGGATCAGCCAGAGCTAACCTGAGGATGAGAAGGGAGTCAATGAATCTTAGAGTCTCAAAAATTAAGAGCTGGTGGTCGCCTTGGAGATCTTGTCCAAATCCATCCTTTCCATATCAAGAAACTGAGAACCAGAGAGGGCCAGCAATCTGCTGAAGCCCTAATGTGTTTGGGGCAGTGGTCTAGGCTGATCACAGGTCAGTATCACAAAGAAAAATCTGAGTAGAGATGTAGATAGAAGAATAAAGGGGAGAAAAGCAATTACTACAGCACATTTTCCCTGCTGCCTCAGCCATTCTCTAATAGTTAAGGAGTCGCTCAGATATTGAACACTCAGATTTTAGTAGCTAACGTTTAGTGAAGCAAATTTCCGATAATATAAATTGTTCCCCAAATTCTTGCACCAAAGTTAAAAAATACATGAACAAAGACATGTTTTAAATTGAACTCATGGCCTGCTATAGCTTAACTAAATGCCATGTTACTGTAGTAATTTTACTGTTAAGAAAAATGTCCATAATGATAAAAAAAGAGAGATAAGTAAAAGGTGCAAGACTAAATAAGCCACAAGCAATCATCTTCTTACTTTGAAACCACATGGAGAGTACCTATTGTGCTGAAAGAATTCAGTCTTCAGACAAATATGAATTTGGTTGCATTAAAATAATCCTTACATTTGGAATTCTAAAGGTTGTTGGTTTCTGTCACATTCTCTTTTCATTATGTAAATACTGCTTGCATTTAATTTTCATACAACTCATTTTAATCAATTCAACTGAACAAAATGAGGTTACAGCTCAGGGAGTATCTAACCCAAGCAACTTAACGAGGACATCTTCACAAACTCACGGGTGAATGAATGTAACAATTGTAGTTTCAACTTCCTGTCTATTGGTACCGATAAATGAAATACACAAAGCATTTGAAAACAAAGATGATGCATTTACTATAGAAAAATTCAATCTCCTCAAATACAAGTAGGAAAACAGATTAAATTCTAATATAATAAGGCAAATGCTTTACACATCAGGTTTTGAAGATAAGCATATTGCTGGGTTTTCATTATTCCTCTACATCCTCCCTGTGATATCAACTGACTTAACAATAATTTAATGTATTTTTTTTGATGGTATGAGTAGCATCCACTGTGGTCTTTCAATTATTTCTACTTCCTTCAAACTATAAATTATACAATGATACAGTCATTCTTCTTGATAAAGTTGTACTTGTTAATTACCAAGAGCAAGATTATCAAATGAGGAATCCTTCAATCATCCTCCTGTATTGGTAAGGAAATTTTGGTCAAAAAACAACAGCAAGAAATTGGGTGCATGAAAACCTTTGGAAAAGTGAGTAAAATTAGTTCTCAGATAGGATCTTGAGGTGAAGGATAAGAAGCTGGGAGCAAACTGGAGTGGGGAGAATAAACTCTCAGGATGAGAAAGAAGCAGAAAACAGGTGTTTGCGTCAGGAAACATGTAAGTGAGTCAATAGCATCCGAAGAGCAAACAAAAGGGTTATCAGAACAATGAAGACCAAAATAATGGAGACATGTAGGTGAGTTCATGTGGGAAATAAAAAACCATTCTTCAATAATCATGCAGCAGGCTTTGTAAGGCTTTAGGGACTGATGGATTAACTATCCATTCTTCAAGATGCAAATTATTTTCCAGGAGTTGTCCGGATCTGGCATTACTTTAAACCTCAAAATGTCTAAATCTCATTTACCTTCTTTTCTTTTCTCACTTTGAGTTATACACAGAGATATGTATATCACTTTCAAATTTACAGAAGGATTAAGGGAACTAAGAAGAAGCCTAATAACTAATCAAGAAGAAATGATAACATTAAATCAATAAATACAGATAAACATATTTGATGATGTTTAGGGGCTACCCCTAATTTAAAAATATATGACTACACACTATTTACAATAGCCAAGAAATGGAAGCAACCTAAGTGCCCATCAGTAGATGAATGGATTAAGAAGATGTGGTACATATACACAATGGAATATTACGCAGCAATAAGAAAGAAACAAATCCTACCATTTGCAACAACATGGATGGAGCTAGAGGGTATTATGCTCAGTGAAATAAGCCAGGCCGAAAAAGACAAGTACCAAATGATCTCACTCATATGTGGAGTATAAGAACAAAGAAAAAATAAATAAATAAATAAATAAATAAATGAAGGAACAAAACAGCAGCAGACTCACAGAACCCACGAATGGACTAACAGTTACCAAAGGGAAAGGGACTGGGGAGATGGGTGGGAAGGGAGGGATAAGAGGGTAAAAGGGGCATTACGATTGGCAGACATAGGGTGGGGGGGCACGGGGGGGACTGTACAGCTCAGAGAAGACAAGTAGTGATTCTCATCTCACTACGCTGATGGACAGTGACTGTAATAGGGTTGGTGGGGGG
>JAQQAC010019963.1:16442736-16588684 GCA_029783875.1 Phataginus tricuspis
AATCATCACAGTATTTCTCATGTAATTGTAGGTTAATGATACTAAAATAAAATAAATTATTAAAAAAAAAAAAAGAAATGTTAAACAGCAAAAAAAAATATGACTACAGTGGTAATAAGAGAAAAGCATTCAAGTATTATAAATAAAAGTTTTAAAACTTTGGTGTTTGAAGAAGGATAGAAGTGAAGAACAACTCGAAACAGTAACAACTTCGTGAATGTGAAAGATTTTATGATGGACATATTGAGATTATTTTTTGGATTTCTTGGATTATAGTATATAAATGTGGGTTGCAAAGTTTCTAGTTTTTACAAACTCTTAACTTATGTTTTTATTTGTTAACTAAGTAGATTTTTTTTAAAGTGTTTAAGACAGAATGCTATTTTTTCTAGATATGAAGATCACTAGTATCTTTTTTCTGGTCTTTAATAGTCATAGTCAATGGTATATATTTCTATTAAATAGTCAAAATTAAATAAAAATGTGTACTGTCACCCAAAAATTGAATATGTTTTCTATGCACAGACATATTAAGAACAGATTTTTATGGTGTTTTTATCCTGTCTCTACCCCACCACACACACAAAATCACTATATACCTACCTCCTGTGCCAATTACTGGGTTGCCCATTATATCAGATTCAAAGCTTTTTAAATTCAAGGAACCTTTTGGATAGTATAGCTCCATGTCAACATGCATTCATATAAATAATTTGTTGTCTACTACTATTTTACAATACTTTTTCATTACATATTTTGAGACCTCTTTTTTTTTTTCATAAGGTTAGACTACTCCTCCTAGGATTTTTCCCTAGATAAGGTCTGATACTTTTTCCTGGATTAGTAATTTATTCTATTTGTCTGGAAACTGGTAAGACTAACTCTTAATTTAAATTATTTATCTATGCTATATCAAGGTGATTTTATTTTTCCATTAATCTCTCAAAGATCTCAGTGACACATTTAAATCTGAAATTTAAGCCTTTAAGGGATCTTTTATTCTATAACTTCTTTGGTTCTTAATTCTCCCTGTCTATTTTCTTCTTTCTGAAATGGTTTATAATTTGCACCGTATTTGCATATTATTGATATTTTCATAAACATGTTTCTTTTCTCTCATTATTTCATGTTTACATATTTTTCTCTATTTCAAAATGAATTCTCCATCATGACCATTGTATTTTTAAGTTCTACTAAATTTTTACATTTTAGGAATCCTGATCTTTCATTTTAGAAAGTTTATTTGAGCTCTAATTGCATCACAGTGAGTTATCGTTCTCGTTGATTTTTAATGTTTTCTTCATTCTCTCCCATAATTCTCTACTCAATAGGAGCGATCTTTTCTGATCATTCTGTTTTTCCTCCTCAACTCAGAGAGCTCTCTTTCTCTCTTTTCCTCAGACTCGTTGTGGGGGTGGATTACCAGCTCCCATGTTGGTCAAGTGATTGGAGTTTCTGCTATCTTCACTAGAAAGCCTAAGAATATATGGTGGTCTTTGCTTTAGTGGGTCTATATGGAATATATGAACAGTCTAAGATCCGTCTCTTGAGTTATCTGAAGGAAGCCTCCCTGTCTCAGTTACCTCCAAGTGCAGGTGAGAGGTAGTATCTGCATAATACAAACTGGGAACGGTTCTTGCTGTCAGCTAAAACCCATCCAGACTACTGGCACTTAGAAATTTGGTGTGGCAGTGCAGGAAGGCAAGTTGGAACTTTTAGATCTATTCCATAGTTTTAGAGAACATATTTGCACTTGTCTGTTGTTTAGCCTTAAGAGGTCTTTAAATTTGCAGTCTTTACTCTGGTTTCCCTGGGTCTCAGACCCTCAGCTTTCCTCCATAGAGAAGCATCGAGATCCTGAACCAAATCATCTCTCATCTGGAGACTTCTTAACCTCAGATATTTGAGAATATCTCTCCTAGTGCCCCACCAATAGCCTTGTTTTGGTTACTGAGCACTCTCTCAGGATGCTTATAGAGAGAAAGGATCATAGACATCATTGTTAGGCTGTCGTCTTTTCAGAATTTAAAATATCTCACAGAAGTACATTGCATTAACTCCATTTCATTATGCTTACTCATTCCTTTCAGTTGAGTTTTTGCCACATTGCATATTGAAACAGATCAAAAGTGAGCACACATCAATGTCACTTGACATTTTAGGAACTTCCCTTGTTTTGGCTTCCGTAACACCACACTACAGTAGTACTCTTTCACGTTTCCTATGGCTCAAATCATAATATTCTGAAGCCCGAAATATTTCACTGGACACCATTGTTTTTGTTATCTCCCCTAAGACAGAAAAAAAAACTTAAATAGTAGTATTCATATATGTTCTGCCCTCTGTCCATAATTATTATTATCATACTTTGCTATTATCATACTTATGTTTCCATGTATATTAGGTGAAAAGAAAATGGGGAGTGGAATGAC
This sequence comes from Phataginus tricuspis, assembly GCA_029783875.1. NCBI lineage: Eukaryota > Metazoa > Chordata > Mammalia > Pholidota > Manidae > Phataginus > Phataginus tricuspis. The sequence continues at coordinate 16,445,169 of JAQQAC010019963.1, forward strand.
TTAAAAATTTTTTATGTGGAGAAAATATATATGTGGAGACTTCTGATTTCAGGTCCAATATACAAGGAGCTTGGAAGTCATTACTCCTTATAAAAAAGAAGAACAAAATGAAAATCAACAACTCTTCTTAGATCCCTAAGAACAGAGGTCAATATTGAGAGTTAAAAACTCCATGGGATCTTAGTCTAAGGGGTATCATCACACTTTTGTGAATTTTATGCAGGAAACTTAACCAGGTTTTCACAATGAAGATCAGAGAAAATATCCTCATTCTTCTGGCAGAGGGAGGGGAAAAGTAGCCTATATGAAATAAATCCAGATTAATCTGCTCTTTTGAACAATGCCTGCATTCAAAAGAAATTATTTTGCCATAACCTAATGGACCTCGGGGAAGAAAAATATCAACTTCGGTCAGATTTTGTAGGTATGAAAAAACATTATAAAGTTTACATGGAAAGGCAAAAGACTTGAATAGTCAACCCTGTATTGAAGGAGAAAAATAGTGTTGGAGAACTGACACTACCTAAATTCAAGATTTAATTATAAAGCTACACTAATCAAGACACTGGAGTATTGCAAAGAATGGACAGATAGATCAATAGACCAGAGTAGAAAGCCCAGAAATAGACGCACACAAACATAGTGAATTGATCTTTGAAAGCTGAGCAAAGGCAATACAATGGAAAAAGACAGTTTTTTTTCAACAAATGGTGCTGGAACAATTAGAGAAACATAAAAAAAATTAAACACAGATTTTATACCTTTCATAAAAATTAACTCAAAATACGAAACCATAAAACACCTACAAGATAACATAGAAGGGGGTAGTTTAAATCATCACAATATTGCTCATGTAATTGTAGGTTAATGATACTAAAATAAAATAAATTGTAAAAAAAAAAAAAAAGCTATAGCCAGCAAAAAAAAAAAAAAAGATAACATAGAAAATCTAGGTGAACTTAGGTTTGGCTATCATTTTTTGGAATCAAAGACATATCCTGTGAAAGAAACATTTTGATGAAGTAGACCATGAAAATCAAAAACTTTTGTTCTGTGTTAAGACACTATTCAGAGAATGAAGATACAGACTGGGAGAAAACATTTGCAAAACATATTTCTGTTAAAGGATCTATATAAATACACATAAAACTCTTATAACACAACAATATCAACTCAATTAAAAAATGGGCAAAAGAAGGGGCTCTCTCGTCCCCTCCTGGCATGAGCCAGGAGCTGTGTCCTCTCGCTGTAACTCTAAATAAAGGCCTCTGCCTTGCTCTCCTAAAAAAAAAAAAAATTGGGCAAAAGACTTGGCCAGACACCTTACCAAAACAGATATAGAAATGACAAATATGCATTAAAAAAAAGACATTCAATATCACATGTCATGAGGGAATTACATATTAAAACAACTGTGAGATACCATTTCACACCTATTTGAATGGTCATAGTCTGGAATACTGACAATACCAAATGTTAGTGAGAATATGGAGCAACAGTACCATTTATTGCTCATGGGAGTGCAATACAGCCACTTTGGGAAATAATTTGGCAATCTCTTACAAAGCTACCTATATTCTACCATATGATCCAGCAACCTTGCTCCATGGTATTTAACCAAATGAGTTGAAAACTTGTGTTCACACAAAAACCCTCAGTTGAATGTTCACAGCAGCTTTATTCATAATTACCAAAACTTAGAAGCAACCAAGATGTCCTTCACTAAATGGATAAATTGTGGTACATTCTTATAACGGAATATTATTCATTAATAAAGTGAAATGAGCTATCCACCAGCAGAAATGGAGAAAACATAAATGCTTACTGCAAAGTGAAAGAAGCCAATCTACAAAGGGAGGGATGAATAGGTGAGGAATGGGTGATTGTTAGAGCAGAGAAACTATTCTGAATAATACATATCATTATACATTTGTTAAAACCCATAGAATATATAACAAAAGGAATGAACCCTAATCTAAGTATGAATTTTAGTTAATAATAATGTATCATATTGGCTCATCCATTATAACAAATGTACCACACTAATGCAAGATGTTAAGAGGGGAACTAATGGGAAGGGGGTTGAGGTAGGAGAAGGGGCTGGCCTTTGTTTCAGCATATAATTTAGCACTCCTATTAGAAATTTAAAAAAGAATTCCTTTTAATTTGTGGTTTATTTTGAACACGTCCTGTCAAGTGCAAAATATCTAGTGTAACAAATATATGAGAAATCCCTGTAAGAATCATAAACTGCCATTCTTGCAGCTTTTTGTCACAATGATGCTGAGAAAATGTAACAGTAAAGGAAGTACAAGGTTGTCTCAATGATAAGTTCCAGTCATTAATCTTCTTCAGAGCTGGTATCTTCCTCTTTCCAGAGAAGGAAAGGAAAGGAAGGGGAGAATGGCTGCACTAAGAAACAAGGTAATACATCCTCATCATCTTTATACTATGAGTCAGGAAGAAAACCAAAGTAGCTATAATTAGTTTATATTTTGATTTTCTTTTTTTGTCCTGGGACACACTAAGTGGAAAAATATTTCTAGTACACTTAGTATGTGGACCTCAGCAAATCTACACAAGAAATGGAAGTCATTTTGAGTTTCAAGACTGGTTTGAGGTGACCAAACATTTTAATAAAAATAATTCCATTTTTTTTACACATATAATTTAGAAAAACATGGTGTTACCCCCTAAAAGAAATTGATTTGTGATGAAAAAACATTACAGGATGAATCAGAAGACCTGCATTTCAGGCATTTCTTTCAAGTCTTACTCTGTTGACTAAAGCAATTCAAACAACATCTAAAACTATATCAATCAACATCAACAGATAGCAATCCATCAGCTAATCGCTAAAGTCTCAGGTGCTGGGTATATAAAAGTAAAAAGCCCAGGTGAGTTCAAGAGACCATCAAAAAATGCATGACCTACAGCAGTGCTGTCCAATAAGAAAATAAAGCAAGCTACATAGGTAATTTTAAATTCTCTGGTAGTTTCATACAGAAAGATGAAAAAGAGATGATGTAAATTAATTTTAAGAATACATTTCACTTAACACATGATAATCTTTTACATTTTACTAAATCTTTGAAATTCAATCTGTGTTTTATATACTCAACAGCATATGCCAATTTCTACTAGCCACATCTCAAATGCTCAATAGACACATACAGCTAATGGCTACCTCACTGAATAACACAGGTCTAGAGGTAGAATAACTATGGGAAAAAAAACCCAATAATTTGTATGGTGGTTGTACAAAATGGCAGAACACATTCCCGTGTTCTCTTAGGGAATTTAGAGAAAGGTTCATAGAGGATCGTAACTGAGTGACACTGAATGCTGTGCAGAGGTGTGGCAGATATCTAAGGAAGAACAGCCTGTGTGGTTACTGAAGGGAGAGGGATTTTCACAGAGAGGGGAATAGAGAAACAGAAAGCAACTATGCTGTACAGGGAATACGTTGTGCAGGTAAACTGTGCGGAATGGGCAGAGGGAGGGGAAGCAAGCAAAGCACCAAACTGGGATGAATACTAGGGGTAGTGTAACAGAAATAGCTTTTACGAGAAAGTTAATAAACTGACTCTTTGCCCTAGAACTGCTTTTAATTAAATATGTGACCTGAGTTAAGTCACTTAAACTTATTATCGGCAGTTCCTAGTTTCTACAATTGTAAAACCAAGGAATTGAACTAGATAATCTCTAACATTCTTTCCAATTAAAAAATGCAATGTGCAAATTTACAAAGCATGAATTAAAATGGTTCAAGACTTAAATATATGCAGCAGTGTCAAAGCTGGTATTTAGAAGGTAGAGCAGTATAATTATGTAATGTGGCTCTTTAAGCCTATTCTGGAAAAATGTTAGGGTAGAGACTGAATTTTAAAATAATAACAGCAAATGCTATATGCTCTAAGTGCCAAGGATTTCCTACTTCCCCCTTTCTTGGAAGAGGAAACTATTTTAATATAGTCAGTTATGATGTTTTCCTCTTGTTTTTCATTCTGGATTCTGAATTCTTAAGCTCACTAATTCTGAGTAATTTTCTTAAATACATTCTTCAGGACTGAACTTGAAATATTTTGGCTGACTCATGGGAAATCAACAAAAATCCATATTCAATTTCTATGTCTTCTATATATTGAAGATCATTTAAATAATCAAAATGTTACAGAAATTCACAAGAAATTAACAATAAGGCAGGATCCAAGCCTTCAAGTCACCTGTGGGGCTGACAAGTTTCATCAGAAAAGACATGCTTATCAATCTTTCCTAGAGCCACCTGGAAGAGAAAGAAACTGACTTTGGCTTTACAATGACAAAGAAATAAGTTTGTTTTACAAATAAATAACTACCTCAAATAGGGCATTGAGAAAGAAGCTATGTAGGAAACAAGTAGTCCTGAAAGGTAACATAATGGAAATTATCTAATCATTCTATGCTACTTTTAGTCCAAAGAGTTAAATTAGCCCATGAATGAAGTCATCAATGGTCATCAAACAAAAAAATATAGAAGGTGAAAATATGAAGCATTGACAAGTGCATACATATTTTTATTTGAAGTATGCAAATAGACAGGGTCAATGAGTTGGAGTTGGGGAAAATGGCTGTTAGAAAAGATGGAGATGCAGTGAAGATGTGGTGATTAAAAGAGCAGTATGATATGGTAATAGTAAAGGATGGAGGAGGTAATTCTCAAGGAGGCTGTTCTATGAAGAAGACCAACTCCAATGAAGTCTTCAAAATGTATACAGAGTCAGCAGAATCCATTAAGACCATGTTTCTTTACACAAGTGAGAAGGTGGGTAGCAGACCTCTGCATAACAAATGAAGACTGAAGAAGTGTCTACAGAACTGAGAATCCATAAAGAAGACAGTTGATATAAAGAGATGGATTGTTTGGGATTTCTGCCAAGATTGAGTGAGGCCACTTGCAACATTATTATGGAGGTTGTGAGGCCTAATAGGAATTCAAAGGTAGATACCCACATACAAATTGCTTGGAAAGGAGGCTCCCAATTTCTGGGAGGTCTGTGATGAGGCAAAGGGAAAAGCATTGTGAACAACTGTAACATCTGGACTGAGAAGAGAAATAGAGGAAGTCGAATTATGTTTACATTAAGTGAGCTCTTTCAGTACAGAAACCAACATCTGGCTTTGGTTACATTTATCTGAACATAGTGAAAATGTTTGAATTAACCAAAAAAGATTAGACTAAATTTCATAACAATGTTTACACAGCAGAATAAATGACAAAACAGATACATGGAAAAAGTGTCTGTTTACACACACATTTCAAAGAGCATGGATATAGCATCCCAAGCTACATTATCTTAGTGTGGTTGACATAAAACAGGGTTCTGACCAAACTCCTAAGGATGGCCATTACAAATTGTATTAAACCAAGGTGGTTTAAACATAGATATCCAATGTCTTTTGTTTATTACTAAGATAAAAAGAATTTGAATGCATTTCTACCACAATTAAGAGAAAACACGGTTAGCAAGTATATTTACATCTTATTTTCCTACTATAAATAGCATTTCAGGTGACATATTTATTCCTAGGAATAATGGCATTCACAGTAAATATTTTCTCCCCCTCTTCTCTCCATAAATAAATGCATTTGGGGCCTTGATTTGTTAGCAAATTTAGAACAAAGTATTTATCTTTACAGAAGCAATCTCAATTTTCCTTGGCCATATTGATTTGGTCTTAGAAATCTCATGGACCACTAATAAAATACATTGTTTATTGCTTGACCTTGTTTTGGAATCTGATCTTCTGCTCTTGTCTCTGCAATACCTTATTTTAACCAGGAAATGAGAGCAAGTAACATATGCTTGGGAGTAAGCTATGATCACATATCAAGGAAAAAATGACATTTAAGTACAAGAATAAATAGTTAAACTTTGGAAGACTTTATCATTTATGAAGAAATAGTTCAGAAGTCTTGGTTCTAAAAAAAAACAACTGGGCTGAAGGGGTGACAAGAGCAACTATAAACATTGCTTTTCAGTTAATTAAACAAATCATCTGTTAATAGGAGAAGCACCCATGCATTGTCCTCTGGGATGTTAAACAGGATCTAGTCATGCAGAGCAATAGTATTTTCAATTCACCTTAAACCATGGGCCATAGTTTTAGGACATCACAATGGGAAGAGTGACTGGATTAAATGCTCTTAATATCAAACCTGAAATGGGAGAGAGAATGCAAATAGATGCATCACTTTTTCCAGTACTTTACAGATCCTCATCTCTCTCCTGGAGCTTTGCCTTTAACCTTTAATTAGTCTATGAAGCAGATGATGTCACAAAATAAGGTGACTTTTGGCAGAGACTAGAAGACTTGGCCCAGGGCAACATTCAGGATGGTCCATCAGTGGTGGAAAGTGAAGCTTGATACTTTCCGGTCACTCAGGAAATGCTTGTTACCTAGCACATGATCTGTCACTTTAAAAGTCAGTGGGAACAACTGGATGTATCATTATTTGAAAAAGAAGCTCAATATGGAGTCATGAGTTATACTTTCCAGTTATATAAGGAATAAGTGAGTAACAACAGAATAGAAGCCAAGGACAATTTCATTCTATTTAAAAATCTAAACTTCTTTCAGATTCTCTATTTCATAATTCAGGTGAAGAGTTCTGGTTTGATCATTTCTAAAGTTAAGTTTGAAACAATGCCCAATTTTGGTTAACATTTAACATGAGAATTTAAACAATGTGGGAATTTTATTTTTATTTTGATATACTTTCATTGAGTATTGGATTATTAAGAGTAACAAATGTTAAAATAGGTCTAACCTTACTGAAAAAGAATCTTTAAAGTTAAATTGACTACACGTATTCCAGTTAATTCTTAGAGTGGTGTTCCTTAAATAGTCATAAATTGATCCTAGATTTGCAATTGCCAAACTAATGCTATTTGCATTTTTAAGAAGGATTGTTTTTGTGTTCATAAACTTTGCTTAATCCTGCCCAAGTCTCAAAGTGAGTTGTTTGTTTCTAAGCATTGCAATGTAAAAATGCATAGAAGAAAGAATGGATAGATACACAAACAGTAAACTAGTAGAAAGATAGGTTAAAAAAACAATCCCATTTATAATTGCATCAAGAAGAGTACTTAGGAATAAATCTAATCAAAGAGATTAAAGACATGTATGTTGAAAACTATAAGATATTAATGAAAGAAACTGATCAGATGACACAAATAAATCGAAACATATTCCATATTCCATGCTCATGGATAGAAAGAATTAGTATTGTTAAAATGGTCATACTACTGAGAGCAATCTAGATTCAGTGCAATCCCTGTCAAAATGCCAATAACATTTTGCACAGAACTTGAGCAAATGATCCTAAAATATGTATGGAACCACAAAAGATCCCAAATAGCCAAAGCAATCTTGAAAAAGAACAAAGCTAAATGTGTCCCGATTTCAAAGTATACTACAAAGTTACAGTGACTAAAACAATATGGCACTTGCATTAAAATAGACACAAAGATCAATGGAACAGAATACAGAGCCCAGAAATAAGCCAATAGCTATATGGTCAAATAATATATGACAAAGGAGGCAAGAATATACAAAAGGAAAACACTGTCTCTTCAATAAACGTTGATGGAAAAACTGGACAACCAAATACTAAAGAATGAAACTGGATCATTGTCATACACTATATACAAATATAAATTTGTTATGGATTAAAGATTTATATCTGAGACAAAACTCCTCGAAGAAAACAGGCAGTAAAGTTTGGAGATGGGCTTTCACAGTATTTTTCTCTATCTGTCTCTGCAGGCAAAAGAAACAAAAGTAAAAATAAACAATTGGGACTATATCAAACTGAACAGTTTTTACACAGCAAAGGAAACAGTCTGCAAAACAAAAAGGCAACCTACAGTATGGGAGAAAACACTGTCAAATAATATATACAATAGGAGGTTGACATCCTAAATATATAAAGAACTCATATGGCTTAACACCAAAAAAACAAATAACCCAATTAAAAATTGGACAGAGCACCTGAATAGACATTTTTCCAAAGAAGAAATAAAAATGGTGAACAGGCATGTGAAATGATGCACCCCATCACTAATCACCAGGGAAATGTCAATCAAACCCACAGTGAGGTATCACTCCACACCAGTCAGAATGCCATTATCCAGTAATAAGTGTTGACGAGGATGTGGAGAAAAGGGAACCCTCCTACACTGTTGTTGGGAATGTAATTTGGTGTAGACATATAGAAAGCAGTAAGGAGCTTTCTCAAAAAACTAAAATTAGAAATATCATAAAACCAACATTTCTACTTCTGGATATTTACTGAAAGAAAATGAAAACACTAACTCAAAAAGATACATGCATTCCCAAGTTCATTGCAGCTATTTACAACAGCCAAGATATGGAAGCAACATAAATATCCATCAATAGATGAATGGATAAAGAAGATGTAGTGCATATATACAAAGGAATGTTAGCCATAAAATAGAATGAAACATTTGTGACAACATGGATGTATTTACAGGATATTATGTTAAGTTAAATAAGCCAGACAGAGAAAGACAAATACCATATGATTTCCCTTCTATGTGGAATCCAAAAAAACAAATGTAAAAACAAACAAAACAAATTGATGCATAAACACAGAGAACAGACTGGTGGTTGCTACAGAGGTGGGGGTAGGGGCATGGGCCATGTAGGTGAAGGGGATAAAGAGGAACAAATTTCTAATTATAAAAATAAATAAGTCACAGGGATGAAAGTACAGCATAGGGAATATAGTCAATATTATTGTAGAATCTATGTATGTTGACAGATGGTAACTACACTTATTGTGGTAAGCATTTAGTAATGTATATAATTGTCAAATCAATACACTTGAAACTGATACAATATTGTATAACAATTGTATTTAAATTAAAAAAAAAGAATGGATATATGCTTGGATATTTATGTCATCAGACAGCACAATATTAAATTTATAGGAAGATTGTAATTATAAGAAATAAAATAGGCACTAACATACAGCTGTCATAATAGTTGGGAAATGAAAATTGGACTCTAGCAGCAAATGGACATATATACATATAGATATATAGATATATACACACATCTTCTAAAACTCAGTATCTAAATACCAAGTTTAAGAAGATGATAAAACTGTTGTTGGATTTTTTAAGTAGACCTTTGTAAAACTATGCCCAAGCTTTGTCTTAAAATCCATTCTATACTCTTACATTTTAACTTTTAGCTTTTTTATGTTTTATTTTTGAAGATGTGGTCTGACTGATGATACAGTCCAATGCATATAGTTAACTATACATTCTAAACATGAAAGTACATTGCTCTAAAATGATAATGAAGCCAAGGCTTTGTTTTTATTAAGAAATTGGTGGGACTGATTTCTTTCCTAAGAGGTTTGCTAAAAATTCCAAAAGTACAAATTATATATGCTGAGTAAAAAATAAAAACATTTTATAACTTATTTTTGAGGAAAAAACTCTGATTCTAAAGAAGCAGTATTAATTTATCTCTGACTGGCATAATTTTGTAGCTTAAATTATCATGATTGCTTTAATAGAAGTTTAAATTATTTTTCCCATAAGATGAAACTTAAACTCATGCAATAAATCAATTAGACAAAATAAATTTTATTTGGAGTTTTTTTTTTTAAACTTATTCTTAGTCTCCAACTCCATTTATGAAATGCAAGGAAATTGTTCAATTAATCCAGTCTTATTATTTAAAATGCGACTAGCAGGAAGGAGGAAGATAGGTATTTTCCAAAGTAGTCTGTTATTCTTTAATTATCCGACAGTAAAAGATTTTCACCATATGGTAGATTTTGATTTCAGACAGGATATATGCTATTCTGACCTCAAGCTGACCTAAAAATTTTTTTGGAAACAAATATACAGTAAGAACCTGAAGAAATAAGCTAAAAAGAAATCTCACAAAGTATGCAGAGACACACTGCCTTTTACCTTCTACGTTAGCCACATTTTGACTGAGATGAAAGAAGAGGAAAAATAATAGAAAAAATTTTTCATAGGAATTTTAATTGTAGAATCCAGGGCAAATTTTCTGTAAAGTCCTTTTCCCCTAGAAAATAGGATTTACTAGAGGGAGAGCTGGCGTAGGTGAGAAGGCCTGAGCTGATTTTTCAGTAAATTTGTGAAACTAATAGTCATGTCTGGATAAAGTGATATGTGGCCATTATACCAATAAGGCCATTAATACAGAGGAACTAAGCACAAATCATGATTTTCAGTAGCAAAAAATAATGAGATACCTTTGACTACCAGATGTGACTATGGGCCTGTGGTTAACCTGAAGATTTTTCTATTAGGGAAAGAAGATCAGGAACTACATTTTGTCAGTGAATTCTAAAAAATAGTGTTATTTGGAGAGTGAAGAATCCCTATTAGGTCTAGTGAATCAGAAGAGATGCATATTTTATTCCTGTGAATATAGTGTGAGGTTAATATGAATCTTAACGTACTTGTCTGAATTACGAAAAATTAACTACAATCCCTAGTACCAGGATTGATGGTTAACGTAGCTATCACTAATCTTCCTGACAACTCTAAAGGCAGATACTATTGTCCCATAATTTACCTGAAAGCAAGTCAAGCTTCAGATACGTGCTCACTTTGTTAATAAGTAGCAGAGCTAGGATTTGAACCCATTTCAAAACCCTTGTTACTTTCATTAAGTCACATTTCATCTAAATCCATTTAAAACTTTTTTTTTGCTTAGCCCATTTATATGGATAGAAAGTGAAAACACAAATTGGGAAATCAGAGTCATTTACTGAGTAGGAGTTTTTATAATTTCTGCTCAAGAACAACTTTAAAATTGGCAAGTAATCTAAATTTTATATCTGAATATGAAAGACATTCTTGAGTTCAGGCATTCCTAACTCAACTGGTTTTTCTTTGTGTAATAAAATCACATCCTGGAATTCTAGTCCTTATATCTATTAAAACAAATCAACACTTTTTTGGTTATTGTAAAAGACCTGTCTATATGCCATTAATCCTTTTCTCCTCTTTGTCATGCAGTCCAAAAGAGAGGTTGATGGACTGTTTCCCCTCTCATGTTTGGGAACTCTTAACTGGAGTCCATGCATTTCTTATGTCCTCTGGAAGTATATCCAACATTTTGTAGTAAGTGATTAAGTGCATTTTTCTGGCAATGGGTCCCTTAGATTTCATTGGATTGCAAAGGAGTCCATGAGGGAAAAGAAAGAAAACTTACTGCCCCAGAAGAAGCCTAGTTTTCTCTTGAAAATGTCTATGTAAATAAGTGAGATGGAAAATACAATGTTTAGCTGTGCCCTTTTAAACAGAGGCAAAGCATTTTCCTTTTAAATCATATATGAACTAGATACATTTTAGAGTCTTTTTTTCCATTTTTTTGTCCAGGCCATTTGAAACAAGCTTTTATCTTAAAAAAAAAACAAAAAACTCTGGGGACAAGACTTGAAAAAATTATCTGGAACAGTGCAGTGTTTTCCCAAAACTGGAAGAAAAGTTGAAATGAAGTCTGTTTTATACTAAGATATATAGCCCAAACTTGTAAAAAAAATAAAATTGAAAGAAAAAGTCAATAAATGAAATGTGATTGAAAAATCAAAAGAACGATAAAAAGCTGGCAGCTTGTTTAAGAGTTTGTGATGAAATATTCAGCTAGGTACCCATCTGTGTTATCTAAATAGTCATTTCCCAAATTTACCCTTGAACTGGATATTTAATGATAGCTTTATAATGGAAATGACCCCTAAATAGGGCATACAGAGTTTTTTCCTTGGCTCATTAAACCTGGAAGAGGTGAATGTTATGAGCCTCCGTGATTTTCTTCCATAAGGCAGTGACTTAATTGCATGTGGGAATAAGGCATTTGCTTAATCCATCATGCTGGAATGTTTTTTTCCCCTAGGTAATAGTAATCTCAAATTATATACACCCCTTTTATTACAAAAGACTACAGTCCATCACTGCCACAAGAGTTAGTTTCTTTCTAAACCTGCAGTTCAAAGTGGGGTGCAGAATAATCCTTTTCTGAGTACTTCAACAAAACCTGCAGTGAAGAGATAGGCACAGGATGGTCTAAGGACTGGGGTTCCTGATGAGTTTCTAGGTTACCGCATTTGGGGTTTGAAACTATGCAGCAGTCACTTCTTTTCCTTGTTTCCATTAGTTTTATTTGGAGTATAAATTCATTTCAGATATAAATTTTTTAAGATCCGATTTTTTGTTCTAACGTTGTCATTTAAGAAATACTCATTCCTTAATTCTAGAAATAAAGTTTTTCTTTTTCTCTCAGTGTCTTATATTCTGTTCCAGAGTCTGAACACTGCTTGTTTATGGAGTGGAATTTGGGACCTTTATTTTGTGCTTCAGTGGCTACCAGCTGTACAGTTTTCGGAACATCACACAGAAAGTGAAAGGAGAGGTTTTGGTTGTCATCTCTGCACCAGGAAGAAGGTTTGGCATTACACTCAGTTCTCTATGCATACAGTTCCATGTATAATGGATGGAGTCGTTCTGTTTCCACAGAGAGGGGGGATACTTTTAGAACATACATATCCATTGGCCCTTGCTGCATTCTTCTGTGCCTTTCTTTATCAAACTCCATCTCAACAGTAGTTTGGAAAGCAGTATATATATGGCGTTTCAAGCATCCAGAAAGGAAATCACTGTACTGAGTGTAGACGATCAGGTTTATTCCGTAGATAGATATGCAGACCCAATTCCACATTTTCCCTACGCTTTGCCTTACCAAGTTTACGTGGCCTCCTGGGCAGCTCATACTTGATTTTACTGGGAGGAAACTTCTGGTAGAGGAAAATACTTTGAGCAAGCTTACAGTCCTCTGTTAACAGGAGTACATTACATTTTTCACACTTTTAGAAACCACCCCCATGTAATGTAGTCATGGCATATTTGCTAGCCAATAACTAAGAATAAACAGTAATTCTCTTTAAGAAAAGTAGCAATGGATTTGATTTTTTTAAGTATTTGAATTTATGTGCTGTATGTAGCATGAAACTTTCCTTATTGTGCTTATCAGTATTTATTTTTGATGACTGCAAGGAAAATATTCCTGAGATTATAAAATAAATTGTTAATTATTTTAGTGTAACTTAATTAACCAAAAATTCTACTGATAAGAAATCAAATATGGTTCTATAGAACATTAAGTATTTTAAAGGCTCAACCCTTAAAGTAAGACCTGTTATTGACTTTCTTTTCATAACATTTCCAAATGCCTCAGGTTAGGGTGTTTGTGAAAGCCTCTTTAAATCATTATTTTCTCAGTCTAGTTTATTTAATTCACTGGTTGCTGCCAGTATGTATGATAAATAAATATAAAGTAAAGGGCAGCCCTCCAATGGCATGTCAGGGCCCTGTAAAAGAAGTGTTTTTCCTTTACCCTTGACTTACGTTAAGTATTCAGCTCAGGTTAGAGAAGATGGTTGTCTGATTGCCTGCCCTATTTTTCTCTGCCGGAGCAGATAGACTATGCTTATCTATTAAAAGCACTCTAGAGTAATGTTAAGCCAGGACACCTGTGGAGCTTGTCAAAGCAGGTCCTCAAACAGGTCACTGGTTGCTGGGCAGCTTCAAGAACAGAATAACAAGCAGCCTTTGGTATGGGAAATAGTATTCTCAGTGCCTTCATGTAGCCTGTGCGGAAGAGAAACTTACCAACGGGGAGAGAGAAAGGGAAAGATTTTCTTTTCCTATTATTTCTTAATTGATCATTAATCTATAGTTCCATTTTTAAATCGAGTGCCATAGAAAAAATTGTTATAAATATTTGAACAGAAGCTGTGTAGTCCTTAAGGGTTTTAGTCTTCTGAAGCTTGAAGACAACATGTGACATCAATTCATAACAATCACAGTGCTCTAAGTGGCACCCCAAGTCTTTCCCTTTCTAATACTAAAAATAAGTGACCTAGGCAAATCTGGAGGTAGAACTTCTTGCTTTTTTGAATTGTTGGGAGTATGGCTTTGTTAGAATCATTTGAAAGTAAGGTCTTTTTAGCTTAGTAAAATGTTCAAAATAATTCAGATAATTTTGGAAAGTCGCGGAGCACAACAAGTTATGGTTAGATCTTTATTTGGCAGTTGGGAGGCAACAGGATCACATAAATTCTAAAGGAATACATTACAGCCCATTATTCAATGTGCAATTATGGCATCATGGTGGGAATAATGTAGAGATTGCATTATCAATATTGCTTTTTTGTGGAAATTGTTTTTTTAGATTAAAAGTGAATGTTTTTATGACTTTGTTGAGTAGTATAATATTTATCTCCTAATAGACCCAAATTCCTCATTTCATCTTGTGCTCCATTTGTGAAAACTGAATGTTGATATTGAGAAGTAAGCTGAAAATCAGATCACTTGAACTTATATTTCACCTTCGGTATATGAAGTGACCATTTCAGGGACTATAGGTATCTTTTACATTATTATAGTGCATTTTATAGCAATGAGAGCAATAAACACGATTTCAATTGAAAAAAATCACATCCATTATCAAAATGAAGGATGTCCCCAAGTACCTGTAACCAACCCTCAATATCTGTACATATTGAAGAAGAAAGGAGAGAATATTTCCAGCCCCAGATTATTTCGTAAAGGTTTTTGCTTTTGGCTTTTTAATACACTGAATAGCTAGGACAGTTGTTCTAACAACTACATCAGCACAGGCTTAATGAAACGGTGGCTGCTGAAGAGACTATATGCATTTGGTGTGGTGGGATAAAAGAAGAAAGTGTAGAAGCTTAAAAATGTAACAGTAACATCTCTGCAGAGTGAAAAAAATCCCCAGATAAATTCAGCATCTGAGAATACTTTTAATGAGTTAGAATAAAAATATTTCTTTAAATAACTGAAGAAACCCTAGGTCTTTTTAAAGTGATTTTTAAGAATATCACTCAAAGGAAAGTTAAAATAAACATTATGTCCATGTTATATGTCCAGAAGGGGTAAAAAAAAATGTATTTGTAAACCAATGTTGTTGTTTGTTTTTTAATTTTTTTCTTGGGTGAATACTTAGGAGTATCATTTTTGTTACATAATGAGGTTCATGCTTAATAAGATTGCCAGTCTTCCAAAGTAGCTGCACCACTGTGTATTCTCACCAACAGTGTATAAGAGTTTTAGTTAGATCACATCCCTGCCAGCTTTTGGTAGTGATCAGTCTTTTTAATTTAGGGGTTTTAGAGGATACGTAGTGCTATCTCACTGGGATTTTAATTTGCATTTTTTTCCCAATCATTAATGCTACAAATCTATTTTTCATCTGCTTATTAGCCATTTATATATCTTACTTTTTGATGTGTCTGTTCAGTTCTTTGCTAATTGTTATTCATTTGTCTTTTTATTATTGAATTGTAAGTTGCTTATATAATGTAAATACTAGTCACAGAGGGATATATTTGCTAGAGTCGAGCCCTTAGGCAAGTATGATATCTGGTCATTCACATAACCAGGATCCATTTCTGTTCTTCTGCAAGAGCCCTGGATCCTTGTTAATTAATACATAACCCATCAGTCACATCTCATTGAATGTCTACTGCTCTGTTACCAAACCCTGGGTATTTGCAGAGCTTGACCCATGGACACAAAAAGGAAGTAGTATTTCGGAGGAGTGATCTTACTCATATCAAAAAGGATATGGCTTGAAAGGTTGGATAGTGTAGCACTTCCGTGTACAGATTCAGAGTGAATCAGAACCGGACTGGATTCTCAGACCCTCTGGTTATTGTGTTTGCCACTTTCAGAATGGCACGTAAACTCTCCAAACTTCAGAATTCTCATTTGGAAATAAGATTTTATCTACTGTCTCTCTCAAGTTTTCATGAGGAGTAAATAAAGTGTTTGAAAGTCTTCCCCACAGTCCCTGTATATTAAGTGATACTAAGAAAGCTTCTTGTTTTTCTTTTTGTCGTTTTTGTTTGTTTCAGGATATAGGAGGCTTGGTTTCAAGCCCAGGTTCTCACACGAACTCGCCTATGAAGTTCATCTTTCTGAGCCTCAGTTTTTTCATTCCGCTCTGTTTACTTCTCAAGATTATTTTGAAAGATGGATAAGATAGCATATGGGGAGGAGGGAGTCAATAAACTCAATTTTAAAATAAAAGGAAGTACTAGCAATACATTAATTTATCAACGATCCTTTGCAGGCATATATTGTGTCAGATGTTGTGTTAGGCACCAAACGATACCACATTGCTGAAATCATTATTCCTCATTCAAGGAGCTAACAGTCTAATGGGGGAAAGAAGAATGAATGGGTATTATCTTCTGGAAGGAAGAGATGAGAACAGGCATAATACCCTAGTCTTACAGTGCCCTATAATACCTAGCAGTACACTACCTTAGGGGGACTTTCCAGATGTGATCAACACGGAGCTGAGTCTTAAAAGATGAGGGCAAAGTAGTCAGGCAAGCAAGGGAGAAAGAGCATCCAGAGATCAAAAGTAAGAAAGCAGTCACAAGTATGGGGTATCCAGAGAAATTTAGGTAACCCTATGTTGATGGCATATAAATCAGGAGGGAGGAAGTAGTAGAAGATGGAGGAAGAGTAGTAAGAGCCCAGTTCATATGAATATGAAAAAACATTCACTTTTCATTACTGTTATTATTATCAGGATCTGATTATATGAAGAATAAACTCTCAGGTGGTGGGTTTCCAGACAGAGATGGGATGATTGACTCTAAGCGCAGTCATGGAATTCGCTTGTGAGATGTAAATTCTTCGGTCCCTGAATATTATACCACCTATAACCCTTCCTGTTTTACAATTAGGACAAAGGAGGAAAACTGAATAAGCAAGACATGTGTAGTACATTTTAGAAAGAACTTGATAAGTAAGATACCTTTTAAAATAATTATGTTTTGTATATCATCTGTTAGCTCAGAATCTTCCCCACCTGAATAACTAATTCTCTAAGCATTCTACATGCATGCACACACACTCCATCGGATCGCAGCTCAGGAATTCATATACAGACAGAATGTGTGTTCATTATCTGAACCCCTGTCCTTTGCTGTGAAATAGAGTTTCTGTACTTATCTTTTATTTCTCTGCTTTTCCTTTTTTGTGTAAACTCTAGGGTCAGCTGTGGTTCAGGATGTCTGTAATTCCTCTACTGTTTTCAGTGACTAATTCTTAGTATAGTATAATAAGAGTTAAATGAAATTCTCCAGAGTTGAGAAAATTTATAAGAGATAAAATTCCGAAACAAATGTAAACAGCCAAGTCAAGACTTTATGCAGTTCAGATAGCATTATTACTGAAAATGAATGAGGTCACCATATTTTCTTGTTAATTGTTAATTCTCTGTATTACTTGCTGTCAGGAGACCAGAGACATACTGATCAAATTATCTTGTTTAGTTAATCATTTGGAATTATTTTTCTCTTCCTAAGCCTCCTTTAAGCTCTTTGTTTCTTGAATTTAGAGCTCAAGCAGGGAAAGGAAGAAATAACAGCAAACCCTGATTCATAAATAGCCTTGAGGAATTGGTTATAAGAAATGTTCAAAATATAAGAGGTTTCCAATCTCAAAATCTATATAAACATAAATACTTCCCAGGTCACATCTGAACAAGAAACATGCACACATTCTCTCTGAAAAGACAGGTCTTTTAGTTGCCAGGAACCTGCCCTGATAACTCTATTCAGTTTTTTGAGAATAATGCTAGATTTTATTTTTCTTAACAACCTGTGTAGATATAGTGTCCGAGCTTTCAACTATAGAAGGAGTGGAGTTATTGTGTTGTGTGACTAAGTCCTTTTACGTTGCTGTACAAGTTCTTTTTAGGGAAGCATTGCTGTACAAGGTATGGAAAGAATATACACATTTAAGAGATGCCTCTGCCAATTACAATTGGAGTGACTTCCTGTATCACTTAATTTCCCCAAGGCTCACTTTTCTCATCTATAAAATGGGAATAAATAGGCAACAGAATTAATGTGAAGCTTAAATTGATAATGGAGATGGAAGGGCTTTGTCAGCTATGAGACTGTATGTGAATCTAAGTTACTGAATTCCCATGACTGCTGGCAGCAGTCATTACTCCAACAACCAAAGCAACAAAACCCAAAGAGAGACAAAAAAAAAAAAATCCAAACTTAGGCAGGGGCTTCCCTGGCAATAATTCTTTTGTTCATACTTACATTAAAAATAGCTTCCAGTTACCTACCAACAGTTCTCATTGCTTTGCTTTAGGCTGTAATGCCCTTTCAAAATCTGTATATGTGGCCAATCCAGGAAGGGGCAAACGTGGTCTCATAGCAAACCTTGAGCAGCAGAGGCAAGGGAAAGAGAACATTTAAAATAAATGACCCAGGAAGTTCCTAGATTCAGCAATTTGTGTGAAATGTAGCCAGGAAGCTATTTTCTTTCCATCTAGAGCCAGAATGGTGCATAAACAATCTTGCAAAGTGTTACGTGGCGAATGACAGCAAGAAATTTGGCTCACAAATGAGAAATGTACAGATCAGAAATAAAACTGCAAAGACAGAGACCATCCCTTAAACAGGATCAGCTATTTTGAAGAGCAGGCCTTGCATGGAATTCTGTGAGCTTTGGAGGCAAGGGATGTTATAACCGGTTTTACAGGAAACTGCTGGACTGTTTGCCAGAGTGGGTGTAGTATTTTATATTCTCAATAGCAATGTGTGAGTGATTCATTTTCTCTGCATCTTCACTGATGTTGGGTATTGTCACCTTTTCTTATTTTTGCCATTCTTGTAAGTATGTCACATTAGCTCGTTGTGGTTTTAATTTGTATCATCCTAATGATTAATAATATTGAACATTTTTCAAGTGTTTATTTGCCATCTGTACATCCCATGCAGGGAAATGTCTCTTCAGTGTTCTGTCTATTATCTAATTAGGTTTGTTGTGTTTTTACAGTTGAGTTTTGAGAGTTCTTTATATATTCATGATAGTAGTCCTTTGTTAGATACATGGTGTAGTGGCGTGCTAGCACTGCCATAACAAGGTATCACCACAGTCTGGGTGACTTAAACAACAAAAATTAACTTTCTCACAAATCTGAAAGCTAGAAATCAGAGATCAAGGAGGAGGCAAGGTTGGTTTCTTTTGAGGGTCTCTGTCCTTGTGTATAGATCTTCTCTGTTTATCTTCACATGGTCTTGTGTGTGCACATGTGTGTATGTCCTTTTGTACTCCACTTAAAGGACACTAGTCATATTGGATTAGGGGCCACCCTAATGTCTTCTTTTTGACTTTCCTTTTTAAAGACCCCATTTCCAAATATAGTCACATTCTGAGGTACTGGGGTAAGGACTTCAACATATGAATTTGAGAGGGGGGCACATTTCAGTTCATTACATGTGGTTCTTAAATATTTTCTTCAAGTCCACAGCATGTCTTTCCATCAGATTAACAGAATGGAAATGTGAAATTTTCAATTTTGATGAACTCCAATTTATCAACAGTTTAGATCCCCAAAATTTTATCCTATCTTTTTCCTAAACTTTTTATGGTTTTACTATTTACATTCCAGTTTGTAAGCCTTTTGAGTTAATTTTATCTAGGGTGTAAAGTTTACATCAAGGTTATTATTTGTTTCTTCTGCCTTAGACATCCAGTTGTTCTAGTACTATTTTTAGGGGACAGCTGTTGTTCCTCCACTGTATTATTTTGTCACCTTTGTAAAAATCAGTTGGGTATATTTGTGTGAATCTATACCTGGGTTCTTTGTTATGTTCTATATGCCTTTTACTCCTCAAATGTTACATGTCTTGATTACTGTAGCTATATAAGTTTTGAAATCAGAAAGATAATTCCTCCCATTTCCTTGTTCTTTTTCAAAAATATTGTAGCCATATAAATTTTAAAATAATCTTGCTTATATCTATAAAAATGTTGTTGGGATTTGGTAGGAATTGTGTTAAATTTGTACATCAGTTTAGAAATAGTTGGCATCTTTACTGTGTTGAGACTTCCTACCCATAAACAAAGTATGTCTCTTATTTCCTATTTTATCTCTAAATATTTTGTAGTTTTGCTACAAATCCTTTATGTTTTTTTAAATTTAAAACTAGGTACTTAAGTTTTTGAGCAATTGCAAATGGCATTGTATTTTTAATTTGGGTGTCTGCATGTCTATTGCTAGTTTATAAAAATTTAATTAGTTGATATCTGTGTGTTGATCTTATATTTTGAGATCTTGCTGTATTCATTTGTTAGTTTTACGAGTTATGTCATAGCATCCTTCTGATTTTCTGTGGAGATAATCATGCCATCTGCAGATATGGAGTTTTATTTCTTCCTTTATATTCTGCATGTTTTATTTCCTCTTCTTGCTTTATTGCACTGGCTAGAACTCCAAGCATTATGTTGAGTAGCAGTGGTTAGAGCAGACATATTTGCCTTATTCTGTCCTTAAGAAGAAATCATTCAGTCTTTTCACCATTACATTTAATGTTACCTTCAGTGTTTTGTAGGTAATTTTTTTTTATCAAGTTAGGGGAAGTTCCTCTCTATTTTTAATAGATTTATCAAGAATGGATATTTAATTTTATTAAATTTTTTTTCTGCATTGATTGGTACATTCATGGGATTTTTCTTCTTTATCTTGTTAATATGGTATATTGTAGTGATTGATACTTAAATATTGAACCAATCTTTCATCCTTGGAATAAACCCTCTCTGTCCTGTATATAATTCTTCTTTTTTATATTGCTGAAATCTACTTGATAATATATATTCATGAAGGATGTTAATTTGTAGTTTTTCACTTTTTGTACTTCTTTGTCCTGTTTTGGTATCAGGGTAAGTCTAGCTTCCTAAAATGGATTCAAAATATTCTATTCTTTTTATTTTCTGGAGCAGGTTGTGCAGAATTAGTATTAATTCTTCTTCAGATGTTTGGTAGAATTCTCCAAGGAACAACTGGGTCTGGATATGTTTTGGAAAAGGAAACCTAAATTACAAGGTTTCCTTAATAGGGCTATTCAAATGATCTATTTCATTCTAGGTTAGGTGTGGTAGTTTGCACTTGTGAAGAATTGGTCTGCTCAATCTAAGTTGTCAAATGCATGTTTATGGAGTTTTTTTTACTATTCCTTTAAAATCATTCTGATACTGCAAGGTTTGTAGTGATAGCCTATTTCATTCCTGACATTGATCATTTAAGTCTCTTCTTTTTGAATTTGTCAGTTTTACTTGTGGTTTGTTAATATTATTGATCTATCCAAAGAACTATTTTTAAATTTATTTTCTCTACTGTTTTTCTGTTCTAAATTTCATTGATTTCTGTTTATTGTTCCCTTTATTCTTCTTGCTTTTTGTTTATTTATCTTTTATTAGGTGCTTGAGGAAGCAAATCAGATTATTGATTTCTTTTTTCTCTTTCCTAATGCAAACATTTAGTGCATAAAAATCCCTCTCAGCTAAAGTATTGTGCCACAACTTTAATATGTTGAATTTTCATTTTTCTCTGCTTGATGTATTTTTAAAATTTCTCCTGAGACTTTTACTTTTGACCCATGGGTTAATTAGAAGTGTGCTTTTTAGTTGGAGAGTTTTTTTTGGCTATTATTATATATGATTTAGATTCTTTTAAATTTTTTGAGGTTTGTTTTATGGCCCAGGATATGGCCAAACTTTGCATATATTTTGGGTGTACTTGAAAAGAATATGTACTCTGCTGTTTGGGGATGTAGTGTCCTGTAATGAACGTTGTTTAGAGCCTGTTGGTTGATGGTGATAGACATTTTCTTCTATACCCTTGCTGATTTTTTTCTAGTTGTTTTATCAACTGTTAAGATAGAGTATTAAAGTCTCCAAATTGTGGATTTGTCTATCGAACATTGAAGTAGAAAATAAAAACTAAAATTGTGGGATGAGAATAAATATTTGCATAATACAAAATTTATATATTAAATTCAACCTGTACCTTATTTTATCATTGGGGCAGGCTAGAGTGCCTCACTGAGGCAAGCATTTTGATGGAAATTTAAAACTCATTCATATTAACTGAAAGCTTTGTAGAATTTTTGAACCACATTAACATAAATTTTTAATTAGTGAGATTCTTTGGCAAAATGTGCATATAATGGGACGTTATTAACAAACACAATTTGTCTCTTGTGATTTGACATATATCTTCTTGATACCTTCTTGATATCAGATTCTGTTATTTTAAAAACGCCCATCTTCTGTATCAGTTGCATTCAAGACCCACATATAGAATTAATCTTAAGAAATTGGACTGTATACATAATGTACAAAACCTGATTTATATTTTTCAGTACATAACACACTTGGACTAGAGCATAATTAGTTTCATCATGAAAATTGATTTTTAAAAATTCAAAACAACAGATAAAATGAACTTATGCAAATTATTATTCAGTCTTCATTTTTTAAAAAATTTCATAATTATCTTATAAATGTAACTCTTCCTAGGATATCATTAGGTGTTAACCTAGAGAATATTTAAGTGATCTGTTTTTTTGGTTCTATACTTTACTATTTCTCAAAGCTTGGTTACCTTACCATTGGTGTCTGATGTCTCAAGTGCTTACTGAAATCCAGATAACCAGACTCTCCCAGCTTTGTTGAGTTAGCTTCTCTGGGTCAGAATCTGGGGAAATCTGGGGAATAGGTATTATAAACAAGCTGCCTAAATGTTTTCTACACATGCTCAAGTTTGAGAATTCTGCCTTAATTCCTTAAAATCCAGGGTTGATCACCAGATGTAATGTAATGTTAAATGCTAATGGATAGAATAATATTTAGCCTGTTCTATCCACTGTAATTTGTTCTATTCTTTAGTATGTGTTACATTCAAAACAATAATCAGTGTTATTCGTATATTGTTTTGCAATTTTAATAACTTCATGTCATTTCCGTGTTTTGCCTCCTATTCCCATGCCTCTGTATTGTTACAGTTTTTGCATTATCTTGGAATAGCAAATTATTTTGGGACAAGAACATTAATAAACTCAATATTTATTTTCTATGTTCTTTGAATTAATAACACAAATCTGTTATTTTGTTCTACATCCTTTCAGATACATAAATCAATTTTAATCATTTAGGGAGATAATTCCTAGGTTTTGACCCCCGCCAAATGCTATAGAACTGTAGCAGGATTGTCCATGACTCTTGACTGTTGTTACATTGGAGCCTTGGGAGTTAGTCTGGAAGTTCATGTGAAAGCTAGAAACTCTTGTTTTTCCAGGGCCATTTCCCCCCACAGTAGTAGGTCCACCGGGGGCCATGAAACACCAGAAAGTCCAAGTGTCCTTGGAAAGCCACTGAAATTTCATTCTCTTTAAATAAATTCCTTCTCAGGAATCTTTGTCTATGAAGTTTTCCTCAGCTGAGATATTGAACTAAATCAACAGGACATATGGCCAAGACCAAACTGTTAGAGGCCCATTATTTCTGTAATTGGCACACTCGCTGTGGCAGATTGTAGTGTTCCCAATAATTGGATTACTTTCTTAAAAGAGCAGTCCATCCTTGCCTGTTGTGATGTGACTTGAAATGCCTCAATGATGGTGAATTATACATGTCCACCCTATTACCAGGCATGCATGTGATAAATGTGAGCCAGAAGAATGTGAAAAAAAGCACTAGCTTTTAGTAAAAGCTTTAAGATACATCCATGCCTCTCCTTCTATCAGCTTTTCTTCCCATCATTCCTTTTCCTTGGAGGGCCCCAGAATGGGAAGACCCATGGGATACAGCAACTGCGGCTGACCTGCCAGCACTGACATAAAACATTAGTAAAAAGTAAATGCTTTCTTTAACAAATGATGCTGGAACATCAGGACATCCACATGAAAAGGGTAATCTAGACACAGGTTTTATATACTTCACAAAAATTCAATCAAAATGGTTCAAAGACCTAACTGTAAAATGCAAAATTGCAAAATTCCTAGAAGATAACATAGGAGAAAATCTAATGGCCTTGGGTATGACAATGACTTCTTAGATATAACACAAAAGACACAATCCATGAAAGAAATAATAAGCTGGACTTCATTAAAATAAAAACTTCTGCTCTGCGCAAGATAATGTCAAGGGAATTAGAAGAAAACCACAGACTGGGCAAAAATATTTGCAGTAGACACACCCAGTAAAAGACTGTTACCCAAAATACACTTTTAAACTCAACTTTTAAAACTCAGCAATAAGGAAACAACTGAATTACAAAATGGAACAAAGACCTTAACATACACCTCACCAAAAAAGATGGCAAATAAACACGAAAAGATTCTCCATGTGATATGTCAAAAGGGAAATGCAAATTAAGACAACAGTGAAATACAACTAAGATTTATTGGAAGGTGGCAGTCCAAAACACTGACAACACCAAGTGCTGGCAAGGAAGTGAAGCAGAAGGAGCTCTTTTTCACTGCAGGTAAGAATGTAAAATTGTACAGCTACTTTGGAAGACAGTTTACAATTTTTTTTATTTTGCTATTATTAATATACAATTACATGAGCAACATTATGGTTACTAGACTCCAACTATTATCAAGTCCCCACCACATACCCCCATTGCAGTCACTGTCCATCAGCGTAGAAGGATGTTGTAGAATCACTACTTGTCTTCTCTGTGTTATACTGCCTTCCCCATATCCCCCCACCCCATCCCCACCCCCATTACATTATGTGTGCTAATTGTAATAGCCCTCTTTCCCCCTTATCCCTCCCTTGCACCCATCTTCTCCAGTCCCCTTCCTTTTGGTAACTGTTAGTCCATTCTTGGGTTCTGTGAATCTGCTGCTGTTTATTTCCTTCAGTTTTTTCTTTGTTCTTATACTCCACATATGAGTGAAATCATTTGGTACTTGTCTTTCTCTGCCTGGCTTATTTCACTGAGCATAATACCCTCCAATTCCATCCATGTTGCTGCAAATGGTAGAATTTGTTTTCTTCTTATGGTTGAATAATATTCCATTGTGTATATATACCACATCTTCTTTATCCATTCATCTACTGATGGACACTTAGCTTGCTTCCATTTCTTGGCTATTGTAAATAGTGCTGCGATAAACATGGGGGTGCATATGTCTTTTTCAACCTGGCCTGCTGCATTCTTAGGGTAAATTCCTAGGAGTGGAATTCCTGGGTCAAATGGTATTTCTATTTTGAGTTTTTTGAGGAACTCCCATACTGCTTTCCATAATGGTTGTACTAATTTGCAGTCCCACCAGTAGTTTAGGAGGGTTCCCTTTCTCCACATCCTCATCAACATTTGTTGTTGTTTGTCTTTTGGATGGTGGCCATCCTCACTGGTGTGAGGTGATATCTCATTGTGGTTTTAATTTGCATTTCTCTGATGACTAGTAATGTGGAGCATCTTTTCATGTGCCTGTTGGTCATCTGAATTTCTTCTTTGGAGAAGTGTCTGTTCAGCTCCTCTGCCCATTTTTTAATTGGCTTATTTGCTTTTTGTTTGTTGAGGTGTGTGAGCGCTTTATAGAATTTGGATGTCAACCCCTTATTGGATATGTCATTTATGAATATATTCTCCCATACTGTAGGATATCTTTTTGTTCTACTGATGGTATCCCTTGCTGTACAGAAGCTTTTTAGTTTGATATAGTGCCATTCGTTCATTTTTGCTTTTGTTTCCCTTGCCTGGGGAGACATGTTCATGAAGAAGTTGCTCATGTTTATGTCCAAGAGATTTTTGCCTATGTTTTTTTCTAAGAGTTTTATGGTTTCATGACTTACATTCAGGTTTTTGATCCACCTTGAGTTTACTTTTGTGTGTGGGGTTAGACAGTAATCCAGTTTCATTCTCTTACATGTAGCTGTCCAGTTTTGCCAACACCAGTTGCTAAAGAGGCTGTCCTTTCTCCATTGTATATCCATGGCTCCTTTATTATATATTAATTGACCATATATGCTTGGTTGTATATCTGGGCTCTCTATTCTGTTCCACTGGTCTATGGGTCTGTTCTTGTGCCACAATTTACAACTTTTTACAAAAATAAATATATTATCACTATATGATGCAGCAGTTATGTTTTTTTGGTATTTACCCAAAGGAGTTGAAAAGTTATGTCCACATAAAAACCAGCACAGGGACGCTTATAATTTCTTTATTCATAACTGCCAAAACTTGGGAGCATCAGAGATGTGCTTCAGGAGGCGGATGGATCAAGAAACTGTGACACATCTAGAAAATGGTATATTGTCCAGCACTAAAAAGAAAGGAGCTATTCTGTCATGAAAAGACATGGAAGAACCTTAAATATGTATTACTAAGTGAAAGAAACCACTCTAAAAGGCTACCTACTATGTGATTCCAACTATATGACATTGTGGAAAAAGGCAAAACTATGGAGATAATGAAAAGATCATTGGTTGCCAGAAGCTGGGGGTGAGTGAGATGAATAGGTGAAACATGATGATTTTCAGGGCAGTAAATACTCTATATGATGTTATACTGAAGAATACATATCATTATACATTTGCCTAAGCCCCTTAGAATGTAGAATATTAAGAGTGAACCTAAGGCAAACCATGGACTTTGGGTGGTTATGATATGATAATATAGGTTCATCCTTGGTAAAAAAAAAAAATGTACTACTGTGGTAAGTGAGGCTGATGAAAGGGGAGGCTATGCATGGGGGTGGAGTTATATTGGAAATCTCTGTACCTTTCCAATTTTGTTATGACTCCAAAACTGGTCTTAAAAAGTTTTATAAAAAGCTCCTATTGTTATAAATAACTGTGTTTTAAGATTGTTAGTGCATCAAAATGGAGAAATACACTAAGCTCTGTGCAGGCATCAGTGCTCTGCTGATGTGACTCATTATTTTAAGCAGGATTTTTATTGTTAAGATGCTGTAGGTAGGCACATGTGAATCACACTTCTGCTGCACCTGTGATTTTAACTTATTTTACAGTGAGTATTTTAAGGATAATTTTGCCCTTGATGAACTTCCTAATAACATCGCTTGTCCCCAGACTTTCAGATGTATCCATAATTTTTCCCAACCCACTATCAAACTTCCACTCTCTGACTTTTCTGTACAAGAAATTTAGCTCAGCCAATAAATTTTAGCTGTCTTTCTCACAAACACTATCAGGAAAAGTCCAACAAGGACTTTTGATCTTTCAGTTTAAGTATGTCTTTTCCAATTTATGGTGTTTATATTGTCAGGAGAATGGCGAATCACTTCAAATGCCCCAGATTACAATCATAAAATATATTTTAAGCTCCCAAGTGCACTTAGTCCTCTGTTTGAAGCAGAAGAAAGCATATAGTTCAGAAGAACCAAATAAGTAGGATAGGAATTCTGATCGTCATTGAAACTTTTGAGTATAACTTAAAGTAAACTGCTCTATGTCAAAAAGATGAGCACCAATAAATCCAAACACCGTGCATAAATATTGTATGAACTGAGAATAGACTATGAATTTTATCTAGTCGTCTCTTCTCTTCAAATTGGACAAAATTGGTTTTATATCCTTTGTATTTGAAATCAGTTGAAAATTAATCCAAGCCCATGAGTATGGTGTTTCCCAAATTGGTTCTACTTCAGTTAGAAATTAGAAATAGGTATTTTAAAAATACATACCCAACATGACAGGGCCCAACCCTATACTCATCCCATCTTTGGAAATACTCAATTCCTTGCTTTGTTCACAAACTTCCAGAACTAATTATCCACTGAGCTGGTTTAATTCCTACAACCTTTGATCATCCATGCCCATGAGCTTTTGAGATGTGGATTCTGATTGTCATTTGGCCTCTGGAAAAAATCTTGCAGTGAACTTTTCAAAAAAGGACCAGAGATCCAGCCAGGCAAAAGCCTTCTTATCACCTTCCCACTGACACTGGATCTCACTTCTATTTACATAAACGTTTTTATTTTTTCCAACCATATATACTGTATCTTTTTAAGAATTACAGCCAACCTTTAGAATGACTAAAATGGTTCTTATTGGAACCTGGCTGGTCTTTCTTAGATGAATTCCCTTAATTTATTATATATGCATATACAAAAAAGAAGAGCTTGAGTTTTAAATAACTATACAGTATTTCTCCCACTATGATTACATAAGAAAATTGGCTGTATTTCACAATTAAACTTAGTAGCATGCTGTTTCTATACTGCCACATAGTAAATTTGTGCTGTTCTATTTACTCTATTAATTGTCAAGAAAGTCTAGGACAGTTGGGAAAAAAAACAACAGCAGGGATAACAGGCTCTAAGAGACTGGCAAAGATAGGCTCATTGGGTTGGGTTTGTATCACATGAGAAGAATGGTGGACAGTCAGAGTCTATTTCTTCCCAGGTAGGTCAACTTTCATTGTCCACCTCTAAAGTACTCATCTTTACATCTTAGGCTTTGGTGAATGGGACTTCAAATAGAGATGAAATTTCAAGGTAGCAGATAAGCAGAATAAAGAGATGGCATGTGAAACACAAATTACTGTGTGTATAGGTTAATTGAAATATTTTATAAGTTGGGTAAGTACTCCAATTCATCTTGGTGATTTAGAGGAAAATATCGGTGAGTCCTTTACTACTAGGAGGGAGGCCAATATCATGCTGGAGGTAGAGGACTTGTACTGGCAGTTCTTCCTTCTTGACCAGAAAGCTCATGAGGACTCCTGAGCACTCCTCTCATAAGGAGCCGTCTCAAGTTCATTTGATGGGTGGGAGCAAAAGTAGAAACCACAGATATTAGAGCAAAATAGAATCTAATATTGGAGCTGGCTGTATACTTTCTTGGAGGCTTTGTTTCACAAAACTGTTGTTATTTTATGAAAATATTTTTCCTGTTGAAATCCTCCTGTTAGCCAGTCAGTAATCCACTGTTGAAATCCTCCTGTTAGCCAATCGATAATCCACTTTAAGTTAGATTATCAGACCATTATGTTTTACTATCATGCTAGATATAATAACCAATGAGATAGAACAAAAATATAAAAAAGCCATATTTATATTAAGTATATATACAATTTGAAGTGTCATTTTTAATTTCTAGATTACATATACTGAGTACATATGAGAAATTTACAAAATGCCTGTACCCTACAAATATGGCAAATGAATCAATTATACAATAAAGGAGAAAAGACACAAAAGGAACTTTTTCTATCCATTTAATCAGATATTAATAATTTACTGATGGGTTATTTCTGGGCTGGATTATCTGGATAGAGCAAGGGAACAATATAATATAAATCAGAACCTTCCTATTGCCTTTAAAAAGCTTGTAATCTAATTTTTAGCTATTATTTCCTCTGAGAAAGATGGAAGTTTAAAACAATAATGTTATATAGTGCTTTCCAGCATAAACATATTATGAACCTCTAATGCAAGTCACATATGTAATTTTAAATATTTGAATAGCAGCATTAAAAAGGAAAAGAACCAGGTGAAATTAAATGTAATATATTTATTTCACCCTGTATATCCAAATATTATTTCAACATATAATGCGTATAAAAATATTTGAGATATTTTACTTTTTTTAATACTAAATCTCCAAGTTCTGATGTGTATTGTACACTTACAGGACATCTTAGTTTGGAACAGCCACATTTCATGTGCTTTGTAGCCACACATGGCTAGTGACTTCTGTATTGGACAGCACTACCCTATAAAAGTGTATTCAGAATGAAATTCATATTTTACTTATATTTTGTTAACTGCATAATAAACTGCCTTGGAAAAAGAGCAGGAAATATAATTAGTAATGGAAATCAAAGTTGGAATACAGAGCCTTGCTGGAAATAGTATATTATTTACCTCACTGCAATTCAAACCTTATTTGAATGGATAGCCAAATAAAAATTATTTGAAGTCGGTTTTAAAATATTAGGCAGGTTTGTTGGCAAGACAAAAAATAACTACCAGAAGTTATTTAATATAATTCCAGTTTAATCAGAGTAAAGCATCACACTAGATTTTTAGGAATAATATCAATTCTAGTACAACCCATAATTGCATATTTCACTGGCAGACTGATGTGTTATTCCTAATAGAGACCTAACACATCAAGACCTTTAAATGCTTACTTAGTATATAATATCGATATACAAATGCATACTTATTCAAATTTGTACATATATATAAACCCCTTAAGCAAAATATTTGAGTATATAAACCTCCTATTATGGTAGTATGTCTGATAATGTAAAATTGTCTGCTTAAGATAAAAAAAATGTTTAGGAAAGTGCTAACTGAAGTGGAATTTTTCTCTTCTTTAAAACTTGAGTGTAATAACCAGTAGGTCCTCATTGACTCATCATCGACATCATTCAATATCTGGATGATATTGGCCTCCCACCTTGTAGAAACATAGCAGTGGTTGTGTGAGCCTAAACAAGGAACCACATGTAAAGAGCAATTTAACTTGATGAATGTTTAAAACATATATTCTTCAAGGGATTTTGCTTCTGATAATTTCCCAAATGGAAAAATAATCTTCAAAAAGGTTTAGTCAAAAACCTACAGCTAAGTTCCCTTTTTAACTGTTTAGGTCTGAGAATCACAAAACCCTATTACTAATCAACATACATATTAATGGTAATTCTCTCATATTGTCATGCAACTTTAATGTTCCAATGCTCTTAAGCAGTTAAATCTTGAAGAGAAAGGGTTATTTTGGAATATTAAAACTTGGAAGACACTTTTCAAATAGGAATTGAGGCAAAGTATGATTTTCCTTGCATTTTATTTACTCAAACAATTCAAATGTAATTGGAAATGTAAACTTTCTATGCCAATGAGAGAAACTCCTTGAAGGGTCATCTACTCAGGATTACCTATATATTATGTCAGAAATACTCCTTACTACACAGTCCAATTTTTCACATATTTTATTTTCCATTAAGGGAATTATTAGAGTGTTATCAAGAGGACTATGCACCAAACACACCTTTTATTCCTTTTATGGAACAATGATATTTAACAGAATAAGAGGTAGCAAACTAAGGATGCTAAAGCCCTAAATACCTATTAAGTGTTAAATAAATTCCAGTGTGTATCATAGTGCTATTTTAGGTGATTTACTTAGCCTCAAATATCTATTTTAGTTTTTTATTTATAAATGGATATTTCCAGGACTACACTAAAACTTCCTGAACAGAACATTAACTAAAATCTACCACTTAGCCTTTTGTATAAAATTCCTCAAATTAATAGTAATATAATACTCAAAAAACATGAAAAGAATATTTCTAAAGTATCTCTACTTATAAATAAAGAATTACTTTATATCCATAAAATTTTATCAAGTAATTAAATGATTGAAAGATTCAAAGAGTTCTATAAAGTAAATGGAGACAACTCTCTAGATGCAAACATAATATGGACATTTTGGAGAGTTATTTACCTTCCTCTTTCTAAATAAACTACTTATTAGAACTTATCTCTTAATTTCTAGTGTTACATATTATCTCCTATCCCTAGAGATGTGGATGGGGATTGAGCTCTCATATTCCCAATACTAATTAATTTATTCTTTCAAAAATATTAAGTCCCTACTTTGTGCCAGGTATTATTTCCAGTTACAGAAATACACAAAACCGATACATTATCCTGTGCTTATGGAATTTACAGATTATTGAAGGAAGGTAGGAATGAATATGTACATTACATATATGGTGATATGTGCTCTGGGGAAAAAGTAGGGCACAGGAATTGGGCATGTGGGGATGGAGGAGGAATTGCAAATTAATGTAGTCAGGCCTCATGGAACAATGGACCTGTGAGTAAGGATTGAACAAGGTAAGAATGTCAGCCGTCTTGGTATCTAATGGGAGAGCATTAAAGGCAAGGGAAGCATTCGGGGTGAATATCTGAAGTGGATTTTGCCAGGTGTGGAGACCAGCAGTGCTGAAGTAAAGTGAACAGGGGGGAGGCAGAGAGGTGGGAGGGAAGTAAGATAAGGAAGAGGTACATATGAGGTACATCTGTAGGCTTTTTCTCTGAATGAGATGGAGAGCCTTTGGAGTTTTGATCAGAGGAGTGACATACGTTCATAACAACCATGCTGGCTGCTGCGTTGGGAAGAAATAGACTCTGATGGACCAAAGTGTGAGAACAATGAACAATTAGACATTACTGCAGTAATCCAGAGGGGAAGATGGAGACTTGGATCAAGGAGGTTGCAGTCGTGGACTGGGTTCCAGACACATTTTGAGATAGAATCAAATTCCCTCATAAATTCCTGTGTCACCTTATTTGCAGGGTAAGTCAAAGAGGTATCCAAGATTTTCAGTTGGAAGACTGAAAAGGAAAGAGTTACTACTATTTGAGACTGGGAAAAAATATGAATGAAGCAGAGTATTCTGAGGCAAGAAGAGAGGGAAAGAATTTGTTTTGGACATCCATGCTTGATGAGCTGGTTGGACATCCTGACAGAGCCGTCTGTGTAAAGATTTGGACAGATGTATCAAGAATTCCAAGACATGGAGATGAACCCTTGGGACGGAACAAAGTGGATTTCCAGTGTTAAAACTTCAAAGTCAAGAGAAAATCCTGCAAAGGAGACTCCTAGGAGCTGCCTCCACGAGCCTCGAGCCCCTTCCATTCTGTTTTCCTAGAGTGTACACTTCCTGTCTCCCGGCAGAGCAGAGAAGGGCAGCTGCCTAGATTTCTGATTGGGTGGGGTTTGTAAGTGCCTAATTATCATTGTCATAATAATTAAGGGCCTTCAGAGAAAGTTGGAGACAAGATGGGGTGGGGAGTGTATATAAGTAATGGTTCAACATTAGAAAGTCTAAATTTAATTTAACACATTCATAGACTACAAAAGACAAAGTAGGTAGATATGGCAATAGAAACAGAAACACATTTGAAAAAGTTTAGTGTTTTTTAGAAACTCAAAATTTTGATTAGAAATTTGAACTTCCTAAGCTCTATCAAAAATCTACTGCATATATAATGCTTTTAATTCCTTTTAATTTGGGGAAAGCATTTAATGACCATCATATCACTTCTTTTAAGCACTGTAGAGAGAGAGCTTGGCCAATATTATAAAATGAAAAGATGCTAAGAGTATAAATATGTGGAAGGAAAACACAAAGCTTTCCCTTAGCAACTGCTAAGATCATTCACAGAAAAGCCCAATCAAATGAACAAAAAGCCATTAGTACTTATAAGAAAATTCATTACGGCTGTCATAAATGATAAACAACCACACACACACACACACACACACACACAATGTTCAGCAATAATTGAACTGAAGGTGTAAAACTGTAGTATAAACTGAGACATTACAAAATACCTTAAATTAACTAACAAAAGGATACTAAAATCTTCCCTATAAAAATTCTAGAAATTGATTTGATCCAAAAGATGGCCCAAATAAATGGACAAATATGCCATGTTAATGTATGTGATAATTTACCAATGAATTATACAACTTCTCCCAATACATCTAATACAGTCTTTGATCTTAATAAAAATATCTAGTTCTATGATATAAAAGAATGCATAGAGTATTACATCTTATAAGTATTACATCTATAAAAGATGCATAGAGTATTACATCTTATAAGTAACAAAGTTAACTTATAAAAATGCAGAAGATGGGGCTTGCCTTATCAAATATCAGAACTCAGTACACATATATAGAAAAATGTGGTAACTGGGTGCAGTTTTATTTTCCAGTAGAAAGAGCTGGGCTTCACTGGCAATAGAAAGGAAACAAAAAGTGATAGCAAGACTATGGCTAATGGCAAATAAACATATCGAAAGACGCCTGACATCATGTCACTAGGGAACTGCAAATTAAAACAATGAGATAACACTGTATACTTACTGGAATGCCCCAAGTCCAAAACACTGACAACACCAAATGCCGACAAGGTAAGCAAAAGGAACAAATTTATTCACTGCTGGTGAAAATGTAAAATGGTACAGCCACTTTAGAAGATAGCTTGGATTTTGTTTTTTTACAAACCAAATATACTCTTAACATACGATCACATTCCTTAACCCAAGTGAATTGAAAATTTTACATCCACACAAAACCTGCACATAAATGTTCCTACCAGCTTTATCCATAATTGCTAATACTTAAAAGCAATCAAGATATCACTCAAGAGGTGAAGAGATAAAAATACTATGGTATACCCATACAATGGGGTATTATTCAGTGCTAAAGATAAATGAGCTATCAAGTCATAAAAAGACATGGAGGAAACTTTAATGTATTGTTAAGTGAAAGAAGCCAATCTGAGAAGGTTATGTGCTGTATGATTTCAACCATATGACATTCTGGAGAAGACTAGACTATGGAGACAGTAAAGAGACCAGACATTGCTAAAATCTCCTGGGGAGGAGGAAGGGGTGGATAAATGGAGCCCGGGGGATTTTTAGGGCAGTGAAACTTTTATTCTGTGTGACATTGTAATGTCAGATACGTGTCATTATGTATTTGTTAAAACTCAGAGAATATACAACACAAAGTGAACTATAATCAATGGACTTTAATTAATAGCGTATCAATATTGTCTCATCAATTATAACCAATGTAACACACTAATATTAAAAATACCAGAGAAGTTTAAAAATAGGAGGAATGGCAGTGGATAAAATGGTTAATGGGAACTCTGTACTTTCACTCAGTTTTTTCTGTAATCCTAAAAGAGCTAAAAAAATAATGTCTATTAACTAAAAGAATTGTATGTCTTCTACATCTCATCAAGATGAAAGATTGTGTATAACCACTGACATAATCTTTCATTAAAATAATTTTGAAATACATTAATGAATTTAACTGTAAGTTAAAATAGGAAAGTACATGAACACTTTATATATGGATTAGTTAATAACGCTTGACTACTGAAATAACATACATTCACCTGCATGTGCTGTAATACCAACATAATAATTAAGGCCCTCCAGTAGTTCCAGTTTCTCTTATTTCTAGAACTGATACATTTCACTCTAGCAGGTCATGAGTATCTGTTTTTTTTCGACTGAAAATGATGTCCAGAAAAAAAACAGAAAACAAAACACTTGGGTTCTATTTCTCGGTAACTACTATCTCAAGTCAAGGAGATGGAACTCTCTGCCTGGAAGTGCCATGCTCTTCCTAGTTTTTGTGGAACCCTTATTTTTATAGGAGCAAACTTTGTGGCAAGCCCTATGGTCTGGATCCTGTGGCTTCTTCTCCATTTTCTACGCCACATTTGTTTTTCTTGTTTTTACTGTTTTTCCCTCTCTGACCATTCTCGCCATTCTTTTTGTGCGAAGACTGGACCTCATACTTCTTCCCAGGAATGGCCCCATCCCTGACGTTGGCCCTGTTCCCCAGCTGACCCACTTCCTACCTTATTGTTCTGGTTTCAATACCTTATCCCATTAGTGGTGAAATCTCACAGAACCAAACTTCATCTCATGACCTCAGGCTTGTAACTCTATTGACTGCTTCGAGTTTGTTCCAGCTTCCTCATCTTGCTGTGCCTTGTACCCTATCCTAGGAATTAGAGAAGAGATTTGTCCTGTGCGTTAACATTATCCCTACTTTCATGTTTCACAGAGAGCCATGAACTATCAATACCAGTGTTTTCCGTTTGGTTTATGTTTCATCTGTATTTAACTTTTATGTTGAACATGAATAAATTGAAAGCTTCTTAAAGTATTATAATCAAATAGAATTTTCTAAGTAATATTTACACAATCTGTATTAAATAATTTATTGACATATAAACTTATAAATCTTGTTTTGTCATACACTAGTTCAGTGATTCTATTGAAATTAAAGTACCACTTTTCAATGTAATTTGTGCTTTGTAAGCCTTTTCCTATGTTCTGCTTATGATTCCATTATCTTCTAAATGAGTACCTTTGTATATTTAATTTAGAAGTTATACTAAGAATAAAAGAAAATCCTTTCATCTGTATTTCCTCTTAAAATGAGATTATAATAATATGTGCTCTATCACATATAGATCCTTACAAAATATAAACAAGGATGAATATTTTATCCTAAGTACTTATGAAGAAATGTCACGGCTCCTATTACATGTATGGTAACAAATTAATCTATAAAGTCATAAACACATACTCTTTTTAAAGTAGCAATAGGTAAAAGGGGAGTGAAAGAGAGAGTACAATGTTGCTCCCAGAAGACACTGAATTTATTGCTACTGCAGAAGATATTTTTGGAGGGACAAAGCTTTTTGCTACATATATAACAGGAGCAACAAAAACTAACAAAAAAAGACTCTTCAGTTGGATCAGGTTATCTACAATGTAGTGTAAGAGGTAGAGACAAGATATTAATTCTTGGTTTCTCATCATTTATTTATTCATTCACTCATTTATTCATTTATCCAAAACCACAAAGGTAGATGCACTATGCTAGATACTGGGAATACAAAATGGTTACAACACTGTCCTCATGTTTCTCAAAGCTAGCAGAGGAAATAGGCAGATAACAGCAAATGTCACACACTGTACTGGACATTGGAGAATGACTAATAGACTCTGAGACCACAAAATAAGATATAGTCAGTTTATCATAGGAAGGTCATGCATGGAAAAGAGAAAGATAAGACTGAATTCAGTCATAAAGAAACTAGAATTTGCCAGGCTAACAGGGAGAATGCTGTTCCTCATAGCAAGGGCACTGTGTGCAAAGTTAGGGGGTAATAAAAAATATTATGATTTGAAGAGATGCAAATAGATCCGACTTGTTCCATACAAGGGGTGGAATATTAGGTGAAGAGAAGGGATACTTAGGAAGGAGAGGGGTGTAGGCAGATCATAAATGGCTGCAGTCAATCGAACGCTATAAAGTTCAGAATTTATAATGAGATAAGTGTGTGGCATTGAAGGGTGTAAGGAGGTGCAACATGAGATTTGCATTTTAGAACCATGCCTGATAGTGGTGTGGAAGCTGGATTATGGATGGGGTTGAAGGAGCTGAAAGGAGAGAGGATCTTATAAAAGGTGATAGGAGAGAGGCTAGGACATTCACTGGTAAGAATAGAGAAAGAAAACAGATCTGAAAGGAGGTAGGATGGATAGGATTTTGCACTAATCTGTAAAACAATGATAGCAACTGCTGATGGAGAGTTCATGAAGTACCAAACATGTTATTTTAATCCTCACTGCACTTAATTCCTGAAAATTCTTTATTTCTATAAACTAATTTTCAGAGGAGGTACATAGCTTACTGAAGGGCACACAGATTTTAGGTTGTGGAATGAGGATTAAACCATATGTGAGTGGACACAGAGCTAGTGTCCTTCGGATTACATCATCTGCCCCTTTGAATTAGACCAAAGATGAGAGACGGTACAGAGACTAGAGTAGCTCCCAATTCTCTGTCGTGGATGCCATTACTTGTTTAAAGAAAGATAATGAATTAAGCGGAGGCACCTGAAGAATATCCAGTTAGAAATTACAAATAAGCAAATAAGCAGTTGGATAGATCTGAAGAAGTCTCCTGATAATTCAGTTCTGTGGTTGCAACAGGACTGAAAGACATATGCAATCACAATTCTGTTGTTCTCTATATCTTCCTGCTGCCTTTTATGGGCAAGATCGATATATATTCTCCTCCACCTTTGCAGCATAGAATTTACATTAGTTACATTAGTTATTTCCTGAAGGGTAAACAGCTACTATACTAGTTTTTCAGTCGTCATGTTACCTATGAGTACTATCCCACAAATATGTCTGGAGTGCCCATTGGGTGCGCTTTGCAGATTACTCCCTGCAATTTGATTGGAAGAATGAAGTCTCCATGTGATTATAGTAATCTGTAGTCAAGAGTTGGCTTTGCTTCCTCTTTACACCAATGTATCTTTCTATTTACTATTCATCATATTATGTGTTCCTTTTGCTTAGTGGTCTGAAATCCTCTTTTGAGTGAGAAGGACAGTAAGTGCAAACATACAACTCTAAAGATTACAATCTTACAGCTGGCCCCAACATAGTTTTTATAAAAGCAAAAAGATGAAAACTTTTGCTCTTTTGTAGGTATGACTTTTGATTTGAGATGGCAGGACAATTAAGTGGCCAAAGGACTTTGATACAACAGTAACAAAAAGGAGTTTCCAGAGACAATGCTGAGGACACACCCAGGATGGACAAAAAGTATTTTGCAGACTGACTCTGTGAGGCAATTCTTGACATTTCCCTATAAGTAATTACTCTTCAGGTTAGCTGAAAAAATATGAGACTATCTCAAATTTCCTCAGGGTTGGATTACTGTATTCCATTTTATTAGCCCTGGAATGACATAAGCAGAAGCTTTAGTGATAGTATTATATTCAATGCTTGAGGCCTGTTAGCACTGCATTATTTTTTCTGTTCTAAAAGAAATGATTGCTTAGCTCAGCCAGGTGACTGGAGGTATGAAAATCCTTTTCTCTTAAAAAAAAAAGTAGAGAGAGACAGCTCTTTCTTAACATGTCATGCATGGGCCAGTGGCCTGAAATCCATTAATTAAATTAATTAGACTTTATAACATTCACTCATGAACCATGATGAAAACAATCAGGAGACAGGAAACACATACACTGCAGCATATGGTTTGTCCAGTGTGAGGCCCTTGAGAATTATTAAATGATAGCTTGACATAATTCAGAATTAATAAAATCTATCTGTTCTCTGAAGGTGTGTATTTTCATAACTTAGGTAATTCATGCAAATTAACTTATATTAAAATGTGCGCTCTGGTGCTGCTCATAAGTTAGCATGATTTCACAATTTATAATATAACAGTTGTATTGCTAAGCCATGAAACTATATTTCTGTGAAATTAAGTGATACCGTTCTATCTGATTAAGCATATTGTGCCTGGAAAATATTGCTAATAACTATAGAGATTATTTGATATTTTGAAAGTTCACAGGGAATTAAATATAATGAAATAATATACTCTACTGAAGTCATACATTTGAGAACACCAGGTAAATCAAATCATCCTTCTTGCAGAATTTACCAAGGATTGTTTTTGTGGTCGAAAGTTAAAGTACTAGCATGGTACCTGGAACATGATATGTGGAAATACACTAAACTAAAATGACAGCATACTGTCTCAGAGCTCCAAATACTAGGATCTAAGTAACATGCTGGGATCCAAATTTGTATGCATTCACAGTCCCCAAACTGAAATTTACATATCTAACATCTCCACTTGGTTTCTCCACCTTAATATGTTTCAAATCAAACTCCTCTTCGTCCTTTCCTAAATCCATTCCTTCCACCCATCTTTTCTGTTTTATTACACCTAATTAAATAGGAAATTTACCTTCCTTTTGGCTCAGGTCTCAAAGTTTGGGTTACATTCCCATGTCAAACCCATCAGCAAATCCTGTGAACTCCACTTTAAAAATATACAAAATACGACCATCCCTCAGCACAACCTAATGCAAATTATCCTATATGTTTCCTGGATGACGGCTATAGCATCTTGACCATCTATCTGTTTCTACCCTTGCTCACTCAAGTCAAATCTTATTTCTGTAACCAAGAAATCATTTAAGTTGTGAATAAAATAATTCTCTATCCATGCTACCATCTCACCATTAGTAGAATAAAAATCTCTACAACAGCATACAAGGCTTGCATGGTTGGGCCACATCTTTGCCTTACATCTCTGAACTCTTTACTACTTTCCGTCTCAATAACTCTGCTGTAGCCTGGAGACCTCTCTGCATGCACCATCTTCCTAGCTGACTTTTGCACACACTGCTCCAGTTCCTTGGAATATTCTTCCTTCATACATCTACTTGATGACTTCTCTCATAATCTCCAGTTCCTTGATGAAATGTTATTCTTTAATTCAACAAGGACTTTCCTGATGACCATACGGGAAACTGAAGCCTCAGTTCCATGCCAATCTCTCTTTTGCCGCTCCCCTGGTTAGCTTTCTGCACAGCATGCACTATCGTCCAGCATAATTAAGGCATAAAAAGATCAACTTCTTGAGTATTTTATTTCTTGTTTATTTGTTTAATGACCCTCACAACTGGCTGGTTAGTGAGAATTATTATCTGTTTTATTCACAGTAGTATTCATAATGACTAAAAAAGTGTGCATTTTATCTATAAGCATACATTAAATGTTCATTGAATAAAATAATTAAATGGAAAAGCATGTCAGACGTATGAAGAAAAACTTTTATTCTCTAAACATATTTAGATATCTTGCAAGTTATGATATAATTAATTTGAGAAATATACTTGTTTCTCTTATCTCAAGTGCGAAAAACCTTGGCAGGAGGGCAGGAGGGCAGGAGAGCGCTGCTCCATCTCCAGGTCTTTCCATTCAAAGCCCGTTCTCCCATTTCTAAATCTGAAGGCTCTCTGGGACCAACTGAGCTGAGAAGATTAGCTGAGGTACCAAGTCTGCTATTCTCAGTGTGGCATGCCAGATGCGCTCAGCAGACAGCTGTTATGTGTATTTCTAGTTGTCAGTGTGGTCGGATTACTGTCATGAGCCAATTCCAAACTTTGCTTAGCAATACATACCCTCCTCCTGAGCAAGACCATGGCCCATTTCTACTCCAGCTTGTGTCTCCGATCCTATTTCTCTCTTTATCTGGGATAGCCTCCCTATATTTCTCCTTCTTTTGAATCCTTGCATTTCCATGGGTAAAAGGCTAATTGCAAATCTGACCTGCTAATGAAGTTTCCCAAGTTACTTCTTTCTTTTCAGAACTCGTATTGCCTTCAAAATCCACGGAACAAGAGCAGAATTTAAATCTTATCCCGTGCATTCTCTTAATTGATGTCCATTTATTTAACTTGATGTTGTACATCTTCCCTGTAACATAACAACATACTTTCTTTATGCTTATGCAGGTCAGCTGCATCAGCTTAGGTTTATTTATGTTAACCAAAACTGAGATGTGCTTGTTCAGCTACCTGTTTATTTCAGGTGGATGAAATCTAACTACATTGTTACAATAATAAAATCAATGATGTGATTTTGAGAAGATAGATTTTATGTCTATAAGAAGACAGATTGTATGTGTATAAGAATATACTATGTCCTGAAAAGATTAGAAAAAGTTAAGTTGAATTATATGAGGGCTAAAAAACTGTAAAAATTGAAGAAGAAATTATAAAATTATAATTATTATAATAAGAAAACAATTTAAAAGATTTAGCACCCATATTATCATTTTTGCTACTTTTAATACATTGAAATTGGAAATTATAATTGGTTCATTATGGTTTTTGTAAAGAAGATAATGTATTAAAAATTCCAGTGAGAAGAGTGGTAATCAAAGGATCTGGAACTTAATCAAAAGGTTAGATAATTAATGTACATTTGTATTTTTAAAAATATATCCTTTTTAAGCAACATTTTTTCAAATTGAAGTATAGTTGATATACAATCTGATATTAGTTTCAAGTCTACAACACATTGGTTCAACAGTTACCCATATTATTAAATCCTCATCTCAACAAGTACAGCTACTATCTGTCAATGTAGGAAGATGTCACAGAATCATTGACAGTATTCTCCATGCTGTACTACTAGCCCCATGACCAATGTACATTATGATTGAGAATTTTTGTGTCCCTTTGTCCCCCTCACCCTCCCTACCCACCCCAGCCCTTCCCCCATGGTAACCTCCAGTCACTTCTCAGTGTCTGTGAGTCTACTGCTGTTTTGTTTATTCTGTTTTGCTTTGCATTTATATTCTACAAATAAGTGAAATCATATGGTATTTGTCTTTCTCTGCCTGGCTTATTTCACTGAGCATAATATCCTCCAGCTCTATCCATGTTGTTGCAAATGGTAGGATTTGTTTCTTTCTTATGGCTGAATAGTATTCCATTGTGTATATGTCCCACATCTTCTTTATCTATTCATCTATTGATGGACATGTAGATTGCTTCCATACTTGGCTATTATAAATAATGCAGCAATAAACATAGGGGTGCATATATCTTTTTGAATCAGGGATTTTGTTTTCTTTGGATAAATTCCTAGAAGTGGAATTACTGGGTCGAATGGCATTTCTATTTTTAGCTTTTGAGGAACATCTATATTGCTTTCCATAGTGGCTGAAACAATTGACATTCCCATGAACAGTGTAGGAGGGTTTCCTTTTCTCCACATCCTTGCCAACACTTGTTATTTCTTGTCTTTTGTATAGTGGCCATTCTGACTGATGTGAGGTGATATCGCATTGTGGTTTTGATATGAATTTCTCTGATAATTAGCAATGTGGAGCATCTTTTCATGTACTTGTTGTACACCTGTATTTCTTCTTTGGAGAAATGTCTGTTCAGATCCTCTGCCCATTTCTTAATAGGGTTATTTGATTTTTTTTTTTTTTTTGGTATTGAGGCACATGAGCTCTTTATATATTTTGGAATTTAACCCCTTATCAGATAAATTGTTTACAATATATTCTCCCAAGCTGTAGGTTGCCTTTTTGTTCTGCCAAAGGTGTCCTTTGGTGTACAAAAGCTTTATAGATTAACCATCAAACAACTGGTCCCAATTATATTTGAATAAAAGGTTTCTACACTTACTATTATCTAACTTGTCCATGCTTCTTGCGCCCCCAACTAGCTGGTGTCATTCTTTAGAACAGAGACCTCATAATAGATCTTACATATTCTTCCCAATTGGTTATATGAAAGGTACCTAATAATGGGTAGGCTGATTGATTGGGGGTTAGGGCCCTGTTGCTCTGTAGAAGGCTAATGGTCTGAATGTTCTCCACAAACCTGAGGAAGGTAAATAAAAAATTGGCACCCTTAGAAAGATTATCTAGTTAATTGCAATACTGTGACTGAACCTGAGATAAGTCAGCTTCCATATTCCTTGGTTTTATCTACAGTACCATAGCACAAATCCTCTCATTTCATTACTTGAAGAAATATTCAAAGACAGCGTTTTTTTCTTTGATTTTTCCAGTCAATCAATGATTTTAATTCAAATTCACAGTATCGTATTGTAATGACAATTAGATCTCCCAAAAACTTCAGAGTGGGAATACAATTGGAATAAATACTGAGTTAGTACATTCTATGAACTATGTCTGTAGGCCTACAAATAATTCTTTGATGTTAGAACAATAAAACAAAAAACTGTTCAAAATATACTCATTGCTTTGGACTTCTAGTGTAGTTTTGACCAAATATCGATTACTTGCGTTTATATATTTATGCATTGGCACTATTATTTCAAAAGTCTTGATGAACGAGATTTACTACAGTCTTAATTTTCTCACAATCATGACATACCTTTGGAAGTAATGCACTGCCTATTATTTAATGTAAAATATATCTGGTTAAAATTCTAAATATAAACTGCCAAATAAAATAGTCCCATTCGCTTTCAACATGAGGACAATATTTTAATGGAAGGGCACAGGCTGTTCTGTGACACTTAGCACTATGTGGGAATGGCAGTGCTCATTTCTAATAAATAATGCATGAAAATGAATAGGACAGTTAAAGAGACCTCCTGCTTGATCATGGCTTGAGACTAAAGTACTGCTATATGGATACCATATTTCTGACAAAACACCCTGTCTTACATCACACACAAGTTTCTACTTTCCTGAACATGGAACCTTATTAATGTAAAGCAAGCACTAAGTGAACTGTAAAACTCAAACAAGAAATTATTGTCCTAGAACTGTGGTTATTTATTTTGGACTGAAAAATTGTCATTGTTGTACATGTACTTGTCTTAAAATTTTTTTCTAAAGTTTGGATAAATAAATGAATCAAACATTTAAAGCATCAAAGATACTTACAGTAGAAGTATGAATCATGTCATTATAGATTCATATAATTCCTTTTTTGTTTTACTTTAACCACTTTCTTTGAAAACCCAAATTAGTGATTTAACATCTTGGCTAAATTTTCCTTTACATGATGATGTCACACAGGACTAACGTCAAATGGAATAAGTAAGAAATAGGGAAAAAAATTTTAAATAATGTCACTTAATAGATTTAAGGAGGAGTTGGCTATGCTTTTTGAATTCAAACTATTTAGTGAAAAAGATTAGAGACTGAGGATTATTTAAGTGCTGGGGAAATTTTTGTTTCATGAGTTAAATTCATTTTGAACAATAACAAGGAATGAAATATAAGAGATTAATTTTTAAATATGCAAATTTGGTGACAAAATATCTAATAAAAGTTTATTATGTTCCATGCCTCCCTTACTTCTCAAATATTAATTTTGCCAATCTGGTAATAATTCCAAAAGCTACCCATCAGACAAATATTTATATCCAAACAGATCATCAATGTTTTGAGTTAGCATCAAAAAGAATGTGTTTGGTATAGTTTTATTTACTGATTTTACATATAAATAGAATAAAAATAATAATAGTAATGAAAACTGCCTACTCAGAGTTTTATTTTTTTGTGAGATTTTGTTTTTCTTCTATCCAAATAGGTGTAAACGATTTGCTTTCTGTTACTTTTTCACAGTTACTCAATGCCCATTCTCTAAGAGCTCTACGCTGTGAAATAATCTTCACATGGGGGACAGCAGAGTATCTTTAGGTTCTAATTTTAGAGCAAGATATTTTCTCATTATTGTAGAGTATTATTTTATCTGCTGTGGGATATTAACTGAATTTGTTCAGATAAAGTTTTTCAAGTGGTCATTGTATTCTATCAGGTGTTTCTGTTGGTTCCTCAAGATAAAATTGCAGAAAAGCACTGAAATATAGGAAAAGAGCTTGGATCATCAGCCTGCGAAGCAACAGAAATGCCTTGATATGTTAAAACAGCTTTTCTCAT
Organism: Phataginus tricuspis; assembly: GCA_029783875.1. NCBI lineage: Eukaryota > Metazoa > Chordata > Mammalia > Pholidota > Manidae > Phataginus > Phataginus tricuspis. The sequence goes on from JAQQAC010019963.1 coordinate 16,489,931, forward strand.
TTCAAATGCAACATTGTCTTTGAAAACTCTAAAATTCTGCACACATATGAAGAGAAATGAATATGTAATTTTCTGAATCTCCTATACTTATTGTCTCATAGATACTAGAATGTACTTATTCCCAGCTAGTCTACCTAGTTATTTTTTCCCATGTCAATTAGCCCACTTGCAGTAATCTTCCCAGTCTCTATGTGTTAGCTGTGTGAATTCTGCCCATTCAGGATCATTTGACCGTAAGAGCTAATCATAATGTCTCCTGCTCAAGAACTTCTGCAGACCTAGTGTTGCTATTTCTCTTTGCAGACTTTCCCTTATGTATATATTTCACGTATACAACATGAGGACTACACCTCCCATAGAAAATAGCACAGTGACCTACACGAAGGTACACTTTCCCTTTCTAAATATAAATATGACATATATGTGCATTCACATATATATTGTATATTTACCATCATTCATTTGAATTTTCAAACTTTTTCAAATTTTCTTTTATTGTAGTTTCCACTACACGTGAGGCACAGCACTCAACAAATGAGAATATACAACATCTTTAAGGAGGAGTAGGTAGTGACAGTCATAAATATGAAAATTAATACTTTAAAGCTGAATTATAACTGTACCTAATTGATAAGTTATATCAGGAGCCTGAACTGTGCATAGGAAAAGTAACTGGGACAAGGATTTGGGGGATATAGTGGGACTGAGGGAGCCATAGACCTAATACTAATACTTAACAATTATCAACCAAACAATTTACGTGTGATTCACTCAAAGATATTATCTTTTGAAAATCTTACTCCATCTTCAAGACAAACTTCTGAGGTGGGTTTATCATTATCTTCCTTTTACAGATAGAACAACAGATGCTCAAAATGACTAGGCCACTTACCCGAATCATTCAATGAATAGGTACCGGAGTTAAAAGAGCTCATGAAAGTCTTTAAAATACTTGATATTATGCTGAGACTTAAAGAACAGAGTTGTTAGGTAGAAACAAGCATTTCAGATAAAGGTACTTCCATGTGCTAAATCACAAAAGCCTTTACTTCCATGATGTAAATACACACACACACACACACACACACAAACACACACACACACACACACACACACAAGCTGCTACTCCAGTGTTTCAAGATTTCAGGATGTTATGCTACTGAGTCGCCTACTGTTCCTCTTAACTGTGAGTCTCCCACCCTATATTCTGTCGTATGCTGCTTGGCTTGTAGGTTTTTCTCCGACTACCCTACCAGCTGGCTTTTTCTTAGCGGAAAGCACAAGAGGGAGACTGGAAGGCAGGAGGAGAGCAGAAGGGATGTTTGCTCTTGATGTCAGCATTTCAAGGCAACAGAGGACTGCTACAGCTTCAGCCCCAGGGATGCTTCTGACCTACTGAGTTGCAGCCATTCTGTGCTTGCTCGCAGGTACCTCTACCCACTCACAATGGCCACTGAGTGTCTGGGCAGCAGCTGCATTTAGAGTTACCTTTAGAGTCACCACCACTGGCTGTGATGAGCCTCCTCGATTCTATGTTGTGATAACCCGCAACTCTTCTCTTGCTCCTGAGCTCTGGGGGGGCAGCTGCTTCCTGCAGCTATGAATTTATGGACTATTTTAGCGCTGCCTTCTTGCCAGTCCAGCCTTCCAACATCTGGTAGCCAATTCCCTGTATGAATACCTGCTGTGGTTTCAGTCTTCCTGACTGTATTCTGATTGATACAGATCCCTTTATTTCAATGTCTCTTTAAATAAACCTCTGGGACAAATGTCACACTCTCTTAATTGGTACCTGCCAGCTTCTCCTTTCCTTCTTTCATCAACAGAAGCCCAACTTTATTTTTATAAACAGTAGCCTTGGGCTAGAAAGGAGACTAGGCCCCTCCACAGCTCCAATCATAAATTCTGAGCTAATCTTGCTGTGGAATGCAGTTTTGATGTGAGGAGGCATATGATAGGGACTTTTGAAGCCATTTATATCACCCTTAACACCACAAAAGAAACAACTTCTCTTCTAGCCATGGAGATGTTTTCTGGGGAAACTATGAAGCCTGTAGCTAGGGTGTCATTATGTAAAATCGACATTTTCAGGGGGGTTAAAACATTTTTAGTAGAGATGTCTGTTCTTTGCTCTAACAATTCTCAGTTACAGAGTAGGAAATGTCTCTCCCCCTTTGTCCTTTTTCATGCTGTCTCTCTCCTCATTATACGCAGATGTATGTATGTATATATACCTATATACAGAAATTATATATATACACATATATAATATGTAGGCTTTGCTTTTACTATCTTAGTAGCTAAGACTAGTAGTTAATAAAATGTAGCTATTCACTAATGGTTAAATGAATGTTTTTACACTCTGCATGTGCAAATGATCTTTTCAATATAAGGAAAGGCAAGGTATAGCTTCAATTAGAGGACGTAGTACAAACCAATTAAACATGGAGAATAAAAGCTAGAAATGTTGAGTAACACAAATTCTAAAAGAATAGGTAGTTTCCTTGTCACTGAAAGTGCCTCCAAAGAAAGTGATGAACGTTTCTTCGAGTTACATATACTTTCCAGGAAGTATTTCAGTAAGTCCTATTGCTGAGCACGTACTTGGAGCTTTAAGGAGATGGTTCAGCAGGTGACAGAGGAGAAGAGGGAAAAGCATGGTCCCAAGGCCTTCCCCTCAAGGCTGGTCTGGTTCGCTTCAGGATGCTCACGTGGAAGACTCAGCCTTCTTTCACAGAGAGTTTTATATTATCTATACAGGGCAGAATGTAGTGGCTAGGGAAGATCTGAGATTTCTGGCAAGTCTGTTGAATAAATAATATCTTTTCAACTTCCTTCCTCCTTTCATGTTAGGATCTGGAACACTAAAATAGGAGTCAAACGTCAGAACACCCATGTACTATGCTTATGGGTGTTCTTTCTCTGAGATTTACTGATGGGCAAAATGACAGGTCATAGGCTGTTTAGAAAGTTACCTGGAAAGTGCAGATCGGACCAAGGAGTAGACTTTTTGCCATAATAGACAGTCATGTTATAGTTTCAGGACTGCAGGATGGAATAGATGACAGCATGCTCACACAAGTGGAGCTGCAGAGCACTGCAAAGTATTTGAAAAAATGACAGCTTATCTTTAGGAAAATGAAAAAGAAAAAGTAGAGGGCTTGGGAGATGGTAGACATGGCTCTGGAGAGGTTGGGAGGCAAGCTAATATTTTTGCCTTGAATGTTGGACATTTTTTTTCTTTTTTACCATTTGCGGTCTGTTTTTGCCAATTATCCCCTATATAATCTTATTGACATACCTACATGGGAATAACCATCTTTGTACCATTAGTTCAACCCTAGAGAGAGAAAGAAAGAGAAATCAATCTAAATGGAGACATAGAAAGGATTTAGCAGGGTGAAAAAAAAACTGAACAGTGCTGAGAAATGGGTTCCCATATAGTTCTAGTATTATACATTCAAAACAATTGGTGAGACATTTAGAGAAAAAGACGTTTGCACAAACTTGTCTCTAACTTCTCTAAGAAAATTTTCTAAGAGTGTGTCTTCAAGTTAGATACATGTCCCTAGTGCACCTAACTTTAAGATGGTGGTTCATTCTCCTCTCCTGTGTGGAAATTTTCCATTTCATAACCTCCAGAACCCGTGAAGGGAAAGAGGAAAAACTCAGTCTTTCACTTTCTGACGTGCCATCTTTACTGTTTGATTTGTCACTTTCTGTCTCCCTGACTCTATTTTTCTGAGTGTTTGTGTCTCTGTCTCTTCTCTGTTAGTGAAAAAGTTAAGTGTTTCTAGCTGCAACTGTGGCCTCTTTCCCCGTTTTATTTTCCAAGAGCTCCCTGCATTTATCAGCCCCCCCCCCCCCCGCTCCTCTTCCTCTCTAGACTATATCTACTCCCTCTTTGGAAATACCTTCATTTTGGAAATACTGTGACATTTTTATGCACACAGGACCTTTGTCTATAATACAGACATATATATACACACATTTTACGTCTGCTCAAGATCTTGAATCTCAGAAAACGCTGAAAAAGTAGATTAGAAATGCACTTCTTTTCAACAAATCTCAGGCAAATTTTGGCTCCAAATACTCTTTTAGGACTATTTGGTAAAGTTACATCTTCATCTATTGGAAATTAAACATGATGCTGCCAGTGATGCTGAGATGCATAAAGTCCAGGGCAGCATCTATTTTCCCAATGGAATAAAATGCCAAAGAGCGACAAGTGAGATCTTTTCCTGAAGCAAAGAGAAGGGAGGTATAAGATCCATAATACAGCTCCTCTCTCAAATACGTGTCATTAACCATCGAATTACACTCATCTTCTTATGCAATCTTACATTCCAGCAGCATATATAGTGTTGGGAACTTAAGGAACAGTTGTACCTCTTCCATATACTTAGAGATTTTAGTCCAAACACCTAATGATAAATTTTCAGTGCTTACCACTAATATTTACACTTCAAATTGCATTGCAAGTTCTCTCCAGCACATGAGCTGTAAATTTTAATTTACCAGTATACTTGCAACTTCAAGATAATCTCACAAGATCATCTGTCTTGCAAACTATATTTACATATCAATTTGCTAAGTTGGAATTGGAATGTTAGTAAGAATTGACATATGGACCAAAAAAAATAGAATTGTAATAATTGATAGTATTTTTTAAATTAGAAGAAATCATGCTCTATTATAAGAGCAAATAAGGACATATTGGCAGATTTTATCTTTAAATATTCACCCATTTTGTGTTCCATTTTATTTCTCCCAGTTTATTAAATTAGTGATATTTAATTAAAGTGGTAATATTTATTTGCCATGTACCAATTTCAATACAAGTAAAAATCAATGACAAGTTGAATGAAGCATTAGGAGAAAGTATCCTGAAGAAAACTAAAAATAATTCACTGTTACTCTATTGAAAATCACAGAAAAAAATCCATCCTTGTTGTCCTAAAATAATGAAATTTATTGTGATTCGTAGAAGTATTTGGAAAAGTAATTAAAAGGTTTTCTTGGTTGTTAGTAAGTCGTTTATTGTTTTCAATATAAAGTGATTCTAACAAAGAGAAGCACATCACAGCCTTTTCACTTATATTCCAGCGATGCCATCTCATTTTCCATAGGGTGCTACTTGAAATTTTATATGATTGGGCATGTATACTTTATAGCATAAAAACGAATCAGTTGGTGTTGGCCCAGATAATATGTGCTAATATTTCACTTATACTGTGCTTAGGAGGAAAATTTTTGGCGACACGTCAGCTTATTTGTGAAATAGGTCAGGTATTCTATATATTCTTCCTTGCCAAGCTTTACCGTGCTACTGCATAGTTTATTTGCCTCCAATTCAAAATCTCTCTTCTTTTAAATTAGGAACATAAACTGGGCCCTATTTCTCTGTGCTTCAGAAAGCATCCTTTTAGAACAGTCGTATTGAATTGAGATCTCCTGATTCAGTATACATCAAAACTGCCTTGTCCCATGACAACCTCTCCAAAATTTCCTATTTACGAACTCAAAACCAATCCCCTATGTTCAGAGAGGACAGAAATAATGGTTGAGAATCTTTGCATCTTGGTTGATTTGATTTTCTTGATGTAGACACAATATTATTTAAGATGATAGAGAGACCACTGGGAGAGGGGTCAGGAGCTATGGCCCCTCATTAGACACTTATGGCGTGTGCAATTAGCTTCTGTCTTCCCATCTGTCAGTGACCTCCCTACCCTAAGGTATTACTATAAGCATTTCATTTTTACTTAAATTCAGGAGAATTATATAAAGTTTTCATCTCCTATCCCCTCTGTCCACACACATAAAATGTTAATTATTATAGAATTATAATAATTGATAGTACTTTATAAATTAGAAGAAATTATGACTTACTGTATTATAAAAGCTAAACTGCTTCCCTCCATGCTCTTGTTAATGCTCTTTCCATTCATTTTAAAGTCACACTACTGTTTGTCATGGGAAAAAATATGACAGTAGTGAAAATACATCATTAGCAAGCCCCAGTGGTAGACTGTTAGCACTTTAAGTTGTATCCTTTCAGAAATTTTTAATGCATGCATTTTCTCATTATGTGGTGATTAGATCACACTGCAAAAACTCATTTTCACCTCCTTGCAACCAAATATTTATTGGCCATTTTCATATCAATACATTCTTTATAAAATTTGCATAATATTCCATAAAATGGCCATTTTATACTCTATTTAATTAGTTCATATTAATGAATTTCTGAAGTTTTCAATTTTTTGCTGTTTCAAATATACTATAATAGGCATCTGTATTTATCTAGATTGCTTCTTTAAAGTATTAGCAGTGACATGGCTGGATGAAAGGATACAAGCATTTTAATTTGCCAGATATTGTTTTCCAAAAATTTGTACCTATTACACTCTGACCAATAGAGTAGTAGCATGTTCCTTTGCTCCATACTTGCCCAAATTGGATATTTTACGCTAAAATGTTTTGCTAATATATTATTGTTTTAATTGACATTTCATTAGTTATGTGTGAAGCTGGGCAGTTTTTATTCACATAAATATTGGTTATTTAAAATCATTTTTTTTAGAGTAGGTAGATAGCCAGATATGAGCAAGGAAGGGGTTGGAACTGTGGCCGTTGTTTACAGTTGGCCTGTGTTTCCATTTGGCTGGATGCATATATTCTACACATTCTGTGTAAGCTATTATCACAGGGTGTGAGGTATAAGAATATAGATAACAGACTAGCCAAAACTAGATGGTTCCAACATGGAGGAGAAGTTGACCCAAACTTCTCCCAAAATATATTATATGCTCATTAACATAGTACAAATCACCCTCCTCCCTCATTAACATAGTAAAACTCAAGCCTCCACACACCATGACAGTTCTGATGAGAACCAAATACAGCCAAAACTTCCTGCCTGATGTAAGGATGGAGAAGCCTGATCTTCAAGAAGACCCTGCTTATTTCCTTTGAAAGCCATCCCCTCTTAGTGAGTATTCAACCCCCTTAGATAAAAAGGCTTCTTATTGTTTCCTCAAGGCAACCCCTCTGGGTCTGCCCACACTCAGCTCTTGAGCAAGTCCACTCCCTTTTCTTTAAACTCTTATTCTCCAAATAAATTCCTAAAGCTCAACCACTTTTTGCATCCATTCTTGAATTTTTTCTCATGACAAGACCAAGAACTCATCTCAGGTAATCAACCTTCTTGTGATCAACCTTACAATTTTTTAGTAAGTAGACTATGTGCTATGATTCCATTTTTACTGTCTACTCTATTTAAAAAATGAATGAATAACAGATTGCCAGTCTATTAAGAGAATTTAGAAAATATGGACTATCTAGCAAAAAAATTGAACAAGAACCTGCAGAAGGAAGAGAAATGTTGCTATCAGATTATGTAAGGTAAAGACAAAAAAAAAAAAGTCCATTGGATTTGGTCCCTGGGAAGGATCCAAAGCCTAAAGTCTTCTCAATCCCCAAGACTTCATGAATTACTATTTCCAGTCCTTCCTTCTTATAACTTTCATTATCTTCCCTTCTCAGCATTTCTTACCCACCATGATATTAAATTTTCGATAATCCTTCTTATGGGCTAGCTCCACATGCGACTTTCAAATCTTCACACTTCCAGTCCCCCATTGCCAGAGAAAGAGTTAAACCTCTAAATCTGATGGCGTCATTCTCCTGCTCTCTTTATGTTTACCATCTTCAACAGAAAGAACAAATGGCCTCCTTCCAGGGCCCTCTGCGCTTTCTTTCTGCCATCCCATCCAACTGCGAAAACCAATTCCCTGCCTCTCCCCTGTACATATATTGTCCTTTAATAATAACACACTGTTATTTGTAGTTCCTGAAAATTTTCGTACTCTCATATCATAGTATTTTTGCCCATTTGATTCCCTATGAATCGTTTCTCTTTGCTTTCTACCTGAAAAAACTCTCAGTTCTTGGAATTTCAGGTCAGACATTACTTGCAGGATATAGACATCCCGTCCCAGTTAGACTTCTTTTCTTGTCATCTCCCTGAACTTGGAAAATACCACTATTATGACAGATATCATAATAAAATTGAAATTGTTATGTTGCATGCCTCTTTTTCTGCTTGGCAGAGTTCCTTTTAAGCCGTGATCCTATCTCTGGTTTAAACAAGGATCCTACCAGGGGTTTTCAGACACAGAGCCTAACAGGAGAATTCATGAGCAAATCACTCATTAAGGAAATGCTCCCAAGGTAGCTGAATAAGACAATGGGTGAAGCAGGGCCTGGAAGGAGAAGACGCCAGGTGAGGGTGTAATCTCAGTAAGAGAGTCCACAGAGGATAGGTTTCAGTTTGATGCACAAAGGGAAATTTGAGAGTGCGTAGATTTAGAAAGTAAGCCACACAACTATTAAAATTAAGGCAATGAATCTGGCTGGGCCTTTCTTGGTGCTGCATCTCTCAGTCCTTAGTTGGTGGAAGCCAGGGGTGGAGAGGCACTTCCAGCCCTCTTCAAGCAAGGGCCAAGTTAGCTCAAGGAGCTGAATGGCAGTGTTCGGAAGAAAACTTCATTTAGGCACTCAGTACCTTTTGAACGGCTTGCTGGATGGATAAATTGCAAATGATAGAACCCTGGGCTGCTTACAACAGGGAGACCTTGAAGAGTTCTGATGATGAGAGTGGTATCTCAAAATGATAAATTAAGTAGATTACTTTAGAAGCATTGTGAATAACAGGTGAATGAAAGGGAAGTCTAAATGCAGAACATTATTTAAGAGAAAATTGCCATGGTGATAAGGAACTGTTCTGGAAGCAGCAGAGATGGAAGGTGAGACATGCTTTTGATTGATATTGTAAATGAAGATGCAATCATTCTTGATGACTGACTGGACATGTAAGACAAAGGAAAAGAGAAAAAGTGAGGCTTTTGGAGCCCAAGTGTTAGGTAAAAAGACAGACATGAGCAGCTGGGGAAGGGGAAATGAGAGTCAAGGAAGAAACCTCTCAAGCTCTGCCCCGGTAGGGGGATCCCACATGAAGATAACGAAGCTTCTGCAGGGAGATAACTTCTTGTCTGTTGGGACCAGGCCCAACTGGTCCCAACCAGGTCCCAGTGTAGGCACAATGGAACAAAACCAGGAATAGCCCAAACCACACCTCATCATAATCTCATTAAAATGAAATGGCAGTTTTGCTCCCCTGCCATGGGCTTTTCTGTGTGCCTTTTGGGAAAAGACATACAGGCCAAGAGGAATGGGTGTATAATGAAAGCTGTCAATCAAATGACCTCATCTTGTCAATCAAAAGAAGCGTCTCCCAGCTAGGTCTTGATAACTAGATCCTCCCCTAAAAGTTCAGGTCCTTTTCTACCTTGACTCTGGCCAACTCCTCCCTTAGAGTGTAGTCAAATAAAACTTTCACTCTGCTTCTCTACTTTCAATTCTTGGTTGCAGTGGGATCAAGAACTAAGGAGAACAAACTCAGTGTATAAAACAAGTAACAGTGAGATTATTTACAGAAAGTGAAATCAGAACAGACAGGGTGGGCTGGAGGCAGGGGTCATGTTAAAGTTCAGGTCTAGACATGACCGCTGTCAGGGACAAAAAGCCAGATATTCAGCAGACATGTTGGAAACGTGAGATTTGATCTTGGGAGTCATGACAGGCTAGAAATATGGATTTGAGATTTAGGTTTGAGGGTGGGAGAGCTGAATTTGGGACAGAGAAGGGAGTTTAACCAAGAGGTTATGGAACAAAGATGTTAAAGACCAGAGCTATGGCAACTGTCACATGTAGAGAAAGGAAAGAAAGGTGACAGGAAGAGACAGAGGAGTAAAAGGGGGAGAACAGTTTCAAGGCAGCAAATACAAGAGAAAGGCTCAAAGTTGGCAGGTGCCCTAATTCTCAAGTCCTGCAGGAATTCAAATATAAATAGGACTGGATAAAATATTAGGTACCAAAGTGGGGATGTGCTTTATATCCTTAGAGAGTTTATGTTTGGGGCGAAAACTCAGACCCAATTACAAAGCACATACCAGGAAGAAGAGCATGCATTCTTCTCTTCTTCTAATAGAAACTTAAATTGGCCCTTTTCTGGGAAGCATTTGACAATATATGATACCAACATTCTCATATTTGGACACTTTATTCCAGCAATCCCTTAATCTCAGCAATCCTAAGAAACAGCCAGATTTAAGGTCTGAAATTTATATCCACAGGCCCTTCCTAATCATGTTGACAATAGTAGCAAAATATTGTAAACAGTCTAAATGTTCAGCAATAGGAGAATATTGAAATAGTGACAGAAACAAAAGATGAAATCTTACCTAATCTTTATAGGCTATGATTTTAGAGAGGATTTAATTACAAAATTATTTGATAAATATTATGTGAAAAGGGAAGGCTATAAAAGTATATATAACAACACTGCAAAACATTATTTTCTGGGCGTTGTATGTACGTGTGTAAAGTTTAAAAAAATTCACCGCAAGCCAGAGGAAAAGACAGGCCTAGACTCATATGTATAGCAAGATCAATCCCAGCCCCTGGAACAATGTGGTAATACCAGAATCCTTTCCCTCAAGTGGTAAAGGCTCTAGTCCCATAGCTCACAGGGTCCTGTGGGGTCCGTCCTCATCTGGTCTGTCCTCCCTTCCACTTCTCTGTGTGTATTCCATCCATGGTGGCCTTCTTTCAGTACCTCCACCGCCTTGCCCAGGGACTTCCCCTTTATGGATACAGCCTTTCTGTCCTCTCCAACCTGATAACTTAGCTCAGAGGTGACTTCCTCAGGGAACATGAGCCCTCCAAAGCAGAGCACCTTACTTTTTATACAACCTTTCAAGAGGATGTTCTTTCCTTTCTTCAGGGCACCCTTCTGTTTGTAATTTTACTCCCTCAGTGTAGCTACTTGGATAATGTCTCCTCCCCACAAGGCACTAAGCACTAACACGGACATACTGTCCTCATCGGACCTTCAACGCCTAGGACATTGGCTATTAACTGAGAATTTAATTAAAGGATAAGGTTTTAAACAAATCAAATGTAAGATGTCTGTAGGATACACAGATGGACAGGTGCAGGAGGAAGCTGGGAATAATGGGCCAGTTGTTCCTAGGAATGATGTATCCAAAGTTAGCAATCTGGGAATCACTAACAGATAAGTAACTGACAGTGGTTTTAATTGCCCTGGAAGAGGTGATAGAAAGACAAAAAAAAGAGGAGCAAAACATAAACCCCTATAATTTACCCTGGATACATCATCCCAGCTATCTTCACTGCCACTTGACTCCTTCCCAAGATCTATACTCCCAGCTCTCTGGGTCACTTGCCTTTTCTGAAATATTTCCTTTTTTCTTTTTCCCATTTCTCTATTTCTTATTTCTTTATGCTTTTTTCCCCTTACATGCCTATCCCTTCCCTCTCTCTTCATTAACTGAAACATGTTCATACTTTCCCTAGTGGATATTGTTTCTCCTTCTCTTAACTTGTGACCCTTATTCAACAGGAAATAACTGCTTCCTACAAAAGAGTGGTTTTATTTCCCACGAAAGATTTTAAGGTTCTTTAAAAAAGTCCTCTTTGCCATTGTTTGCCTCACAATTTATATCACAAAATCCCTAATTCTGAAAAAAAAAAAACTGTCTCTTAAAACCAGATTTAAAAGATCTGTTTTATTTGGCACCAAAATTTAACCTGAGCTGAAAAAATTTGGTGGCACAGCCTGACCTGGAATGACATGACCTCAAAGGTGATGCTGTCCAGAGCTTGAATAGATGTGGCTTTAAAATGTCATGTGCATGATATTATCATTCTAAAATCCCCCCAAAATTAAAAAAACTCTAAATTCCAAAACATATATATCTCCAACACTTCACAAATCACTGTAGGTCTGAACTTTGTATTGTGTTTTTCACTGAGTAATGTTTGATGAATATTAAATATTGCCTATTTATGATTATGTGATTTATGAGGCCCTGTCAGTTTCATACAACATACTTGCCTCTTGTGGGATGCTGGAAACTAGCTGATACAATTATAAATAATGTATTTATTTTGCCCCAAAAAGGTCCTGTTCTAGTGACTAACACCCACCCAGACAATCTGGAAAAGGATGCGTGTGGGATAAGCTGTCCGGATGGAGCAGTGCTGTAATAAACATGAGAGCAAAGCTTTGTGACGTTATACAGGAGAGTAGGTAGTTTTACAGTTTAAGTAAGAAAAACATTCCATTAATGGGCATGTTTGTTTATAGAAGGATGATCCAAACCACCATGCAAAAAGCAGGAAGATAGGAAATGAGTTTAGGTGATCCTGACTTCATTAGTTTTCCAGCAAACACTCAGGTTGTAATAGACTCTAGTAACAGTTTGAAGAGTTAACAGAATGTAAAAAAACTGAAGAGTGAAGAATCCACTTCCTGCTTTCCACAGATTTATCTGGGACAATCTGAAGTATTCATAGAATAGAATGCATGATTATATTAAGGTCACTAATGCTGATCTATCACAGGCAGAAACAGCTCTGTGGTATCAGAGTCCATTTATCCTTTTCTTCACTTTTTTGAATTTCAAAAAAAGAAAACCTATAGAAAACTGGTGGTTTGACTTCTGCTCCCCACCCCCATCCCCCAATTCATTTCCAGCTACTGGTTTTTCCTTTCATTATATGCTGTTTATCATATCCTCTGACAGAGGAAAATGCAGACCTTGTTGATACAGTCAGAGAGAACACTCAGAACAAAACGACTTCAGGAATGCGAGCAGGGCCCGAGGCCTGGGGTCGGAACACTATGAAGACGTCGTTTCATTTCCTGAACAGTGATTCTATTATGTAATTAGTTGTTGCGAGAAATAAATGAGGTTTCCTTTATACTTAAAATTATTACGTGTTTTATTATCTCTCAAGAGAATTCATTGGCCTTTTACCTTACAACATTATGTTTATCATTAACCTGCTTCTTTTAGGGTTTCCATGACCATCTGAAAAGTAAAGGAATAATTCATCACCTAATGAGAAGAATAGCTATTCATGTAGATATTGAAAGTATAACTTAAAATGATACTTTTACAGTACTTCAGATTTGAACTTTTTCTCTTTTAATTGTGACTCTAACCACATAGTGCCTTGAACATTTTTGCTATTTTTGAAATTTGATTGAATTTATCAGTCCGCTCGGTTAAATAATGAGACGTCGATCAAAAGAATGTTCATAAAGAGATAGAAAAAAATAGCTTATTCAGTTCAAAGAATAAAAAGAGGGCAGTTTTGAGTTAGTAAGATTTAAAGAAATTAAATTTCTTATCAAAAACAATAAGAAATCTGTATTCTTGCACGTAGCCTGCTGAATCTGTCTCTTCATCTCACCCCATGACCCAACCTTCGTCCTGGGCCACCTGCCTCAATAAAGGCACCACTATCCCACTGCCTTGCAAGAATCTGGAAGCGGCCTTTGGGGCCCCCTTCTCTCTTCCCACCCCATCCCTTCCATCAGTTTCAATACTCATGTAATCCGTCCATTTGCTCACTGTTTCCTCTTATTGTCAATTTCTTATGTGAAGCCACCTCACCTCTTCTTGGAGCATCTACTCTAGCTGCTTAGCCGATCTCCCAGCATCTCTCCCCTCTGTGCCCAGTGCCATCTGCTAAACAACAAACTCCATCCTCTATACCCCCTACTGCCCCCAGACTCCAGCTCCCCAGTGGCTTTCTCAAGCCCTCAGCAAAAAGCCTAATGTGATGGGCCATAATTGATTTCTGTAGCCAACTCAAGCAGGTACATGGCAGTCACATCTCAAGTTCTTTGAAATCCGGGAAGGTGGCTTATTCAGCAGGGGGTTCCCAGAATCTAACATAGTCTTTGCTATTTAGTAAAGTTTCGGAAAACCATTGTTATTTTTAATTTTAGATTGATGGGTTGAATAGTCAGATAAATACATGATTTTTTTCTTGGCATCCTGAGTCTACTTTTTTTCCCCTCTTGTAGACTTTAAGTAAGTTTAGGCTATTATAGGAGCTACTTGAAAACTAGTCTTGTATTTAGATCCTCTGGTGATTGAAGAGCTGCTAATGGAAACATCTGGCCAGCTGTCGGTTCTGATTTTGCTCCATGCAAGTTGACAGACAGAAATACTTGATAATAATGACTGAGTATATGCTTCTCCTCTTAATACCCCCAAAGTGGCAATCAACTCTTTGTTTCCAGAATTAATATGCCAAAAATGAATGTCAGTGGATAAGAACTGATTTCATACCATGTTTTATTCTATAGTTTTCTATGGCTTCTGTGACCAATTACCTCAAATTGGGTGACTTCTACATTTTTTCGCTGAATAGAAAGTAAGAACAGTTAAGTATGAAAGAAATGGAGTTAAGAGGATTATTTTTAACCTGGAATGAGAATATTAGTTTTAAGTACTCTCCTTGTTAAACTACTACTTCAATAAAAATGTGACGTACTCCAAAATTGTAATAAATGTTTTAGATTTAAATACAGAGTCCTGAAATACTGACTTAAGGCAGAGTTATTAGTAATGCAGAAATGATCAAGTGCAATTTAGTAACTCTTCTGATCTATGTTCACTCAGTACCAGCAATTGATAGTTTCCCATGTATACCTTTATCAAGTTAGAAGAGAAGATGATTACAATTTTTTTTCCAAACTTTAAGTTTACATTATGGTTATTAGAAGCTGTGAGATTCTCCTATGATCAAGTACTTAAAAAATGTAAGGGCATTTGATCATAATATTGAGGTATCAACTCATATTTTTTGGGAAGCAAAGATCAAATAAAAGCACAGTCCTGGAATAGTTTACAGTGAACAAAGTATTCCAAGTGGAGTGAGACATTCAATAAATATTTATTTAATGCTGACTATGTGCTAGACACTATTAAATGAGGGATATATGGCAGTGAACAAAACAGACATAAATCATGTATATATATTTACACATACACACACACACACACATACACGCATACATACACAGAGTGGAATATTATTAAGCCGTGAGAAAGAAAGAAATCCTGCCAATTGCAGTAATAGGGATGGACCTTGAAAGCATTTATGTTAAACAAAATAAGACAGAGAAATACAAATAGTGTATGATCTCACTTATGGAATATGGAATTAAAAAATCCAAACTTGTAGGAAAAGAGACTGGCATGGTGGTTCCAGGGAATGGGGAGATGTTGGTAAAAGGGTATAAACTTCAAATTTTAGGATGAATAAGTTCTAATGTACAGCATGGTGATTATAGTTAGTAATACCGTGTTATGTACTCGAAATTGCTAAGAGAATAGATCTTCAATGTTCTCACCACTATACAGATATGGTGATTATGTGACATGATGGCAATGGTGGTAATCATTTTGCAATATATACCTGTATAAAATTAACATGGTGCATACCTTACACTTATATAATGTTATGTGGTAATTATTTCTCAATAAAGCTGGAAAAAAGTCACACTCTCATGGAACTCACATTGTCCTGAGATATGTGGATAGGATCCATTTGCTCCCCTGGATCCACTTCCCATTATTATACTGAGCCCTGACCTCTGAGCTGTGACCTCTGGCTACTGGCCTCTAAGTATTGCTTGACAACTTTGGTCTCTGGCTTCTTGTTGGTTTGACCACGGGAAAGCAAAGGCGGGTCAGAGATGGGAGGAGAGAGCCATCTGGGCATTATTTCCCAGGATCTTTCCCTGCTAGGATACGGGTTGGTGGTGACTAGTTTTCTCTACGTCATCAGGAGCTATAGATTTTGTAGGTTCAAGTACCTGCTCCTCTCCTCTTGCTCCTTCAGGTAATGGAAATAATATTAGTCCATCTACTTTCTCATAACTTCTATGGTTTCTAAAACTGCCCACATAGTTGTAAATAGTCTTTTTATTAAACTCTTCCCAGTTATCCCCTTGGACTGTGTCATCTGTTTTCTGAAGGACCCTAACTATTCATGGAGGTATAAAGGAAATAAAATACTAAAGATATTTGAGAAAAGACCTTTGAACAGATGCTGTCAGCCACCCACCCACATGCTCCTGACCCTCAGCGAGCCTGTGCATGCTTCTTTTCTTTACTCACCCGAGGCCTCTCTTTGACTGCCTGTCATCTGTGCTCAGGGTTGGAGGAGGTGAGGCATGCTGGGTGTTCATGCATTCCTTTCACCCCTTTTTCCAGCAGCCTAAACCTGTGGCTGACAGGATGTCACTGCAAAGTCCTCAGCTCCTTGGAGTGTTGCTTGGAATCACTTTGAGGCATCATTCAGCTGTCTCTCAGATTCCCCCAGGGGGGTTCTCTTCAGTTGCTCACAGTGGAGACCTGCTTAATAACACACCCATTTAAAGGCTTCCTTTCACTCCCTGTCACCCTTCCCTACTCCACTGCTTCTGATAACACACACACACTACATTAATTTGCATCCTTGTGCCATAATAAGCTCTGGAAGGTTCTGAGGAGAGACTTGCTGGTATTAGGTTTTTCTGGGCCCTCTCTGGATTTTCATGTTGAGAGGCGTTTTAAGAGTTGTGAGGGCAGAAGCAGTGAGGCCCATTTGGGAGGTTGGTGAGTCTACTGCAATAGCACACGGAGGGCGTTAACCCAGGAGAGCGGTGTCGAGGGCTTGTCTGCAAGTAGCAGTGAAGACAAGAATGGTCTGAGGCTATTGTTTTTAGATCTCCTGATCAATATTGGTTGAAATATGTCATATATCAGGCCCTGTGCCGAGAGATACCAAGATGGATACACCCTTAATCTTCCTTTTAGAGGTAAGGAAGTGAGATTAGGAACGTAAAACAGAATTTGCAAAGCCCCAGCTATGGGTCCCACATCTGCCCAGAGCTCCTGCCTCCCACTACATTCCTTTCATCAGGGAGGAGGTCATAACATTAGATTGAATACAGTGGTTCACACAGGTGTGCTGCAGTGAATTGACAGGGAGAAAAATACATGCGAAAGCAGAAATTACAAGAGTTGGCAACACTTTCAAGAAGTTTGGCAGCCAAAGAAAAAAGATACATAGTTACTAATAGAAATAAGGTAGACTTTTTGTTTTGTTTTGCCCGGTTTTTTCTTATTTTCTTTGTTAGCCTAGGAGAAACTTATTCTTGTTTGCATGCTTAATAGAAGACTCACTGGAGAAAATAATGGATGTTATAGGAGTGAAAGGGAATAATTGATCAGGGGAGGCTTGGTAATGGAAAAGAAGTTAAAATGTATACAAGGAATTTAAATTACTAGTTATTTACAAACATGTACAAATACATGCTCACTATAAAATATTCAGATAAGAGAAGCAGACACAGAAAAAAAGTCTATGCCCATATTCATCCCATTTGCCACAACCCTAAAATATCACTGCTATCCTTAAAGTAACCACACTTCAGTGTGAAACCTTCCAAATATTTGTGTACATGTATATGTGTGTTTAAATTTTTGCATAAAATGAGTCAAAACAATGTATTTTTTGTGACTTTCTTCTTGCCTAATATATTTGATACTTTCCATATTAGCAAATATGCATCTATTATTCTTGATAATTTTAATTAAGACATCAGCTGCATAATGATGTTATCTATGTCAAATGTCAGTCACATTATAAATTTATTTTTAGTATATGTTTGATTTTGGAATTGTGTTAGATTTACAGAAAATCTGTGAAGATAGTACAGAGATTTCCACATAAATACACCAAATTTCTGCTATTAGTAACATCTTTCATTAGTATATTTGTCAAAATTAATGAATAAGTATTCATATGCTATTATTAACTAAATCCCCTATTTATCCGTATTTCATTGTTTTTCTTCTTAATGTTCTCTTTCTGTCTAGGATCCCATCAAAAATAACATATTTTATTTAGTTGTCATGTCTCATTAGGCTCCTCCTGGCTGTGAGAGTTTCATAGATCTTCATATTTTTGTTGACCCGTGCAGTTCTGAGGGATGATGGCTAGGTATTTTGCAGCATGTCCCTCAGTTGGGATTTGCATGCTGTTGTTCTCATGGTTATACTGAGATTATGTATGGGGAAAAGGCCACAGAGGAAAATATCAGTCTCACCTCAAGGGTGTATAGCGTTAACAAGACATCGTTATTGAGGCTAGCTTTGATCATATCCCTGAGATGGTATTTTTCCAGTGTCTCCACTGTCAAGTTACTAATTTTTTTCCAGTTTTCATACTCTAATCTTTGGAAAGTGTTCACTATGCATAGTTCATACTTAAAGAATAGGGAGTTATATCTGCTTAGCTTCATGGAAAGCAGAGTACCAACGTAAATTTTTTGGACAACTTCTGCACAGCCTATTTGCCTCTATCCCCCCATTGTTTAGTATAATTATCTTTAAATCAGTATGGATTGGATTCATAGATATTTACTTTATACTTTGGGTTGTAATTTAGCCCTGCGGTACTTATTCTGTTGTTCAAATTGCTACAGCTTTGGCTAGGCTATTGAGAGCTCTTTCAGTTGGCTTCTTTGTCCCTTTGACATATCGCCACGTGTATACATTTGTATGTATTCAGTACCTCCTTATTTCTGGCACTTCAAGATGCTATAAGCCCATTTGCACATTTTCTGCCCCATTCCTAGAATCAAACATTTTTCCATGTCGTCCTTATTCTTTTTATGGGAGAATAATATCAAAAATCAAGAAATGGGCACTGGGTATGCTCATTGTTACTGCAGCGTAATTGCTTCTAGGCCTTTTCAGCTGGAAAATCAGGGAAATATATGTGTGCATACTAACCTGTGTATGAACATATATTTAAAAATATTTATATATGCAACCGTCTCTAGCTATATTAAGTTAAACATGAGTTCATACTGATGAGAACCCCATCAAGCTATCTATAATGTCCCTTGGGCATGTCTCCGTGACTTTTTGAGCACTTCTTACTTCCTGGCACACCAAGATATTCCACCTTCATCTTGTTCCTCCTTTATTCCAACCCTGGAATCAAACATTTCTCTAAGAGTTCTTGTTCCTCTTGGGAGGGCTGGGTGCTTAAAAACCAACATCTGGCACAAGGTTTCCTTTTGTCTACTGGGGTATCAGTGCTTCTTTCTATGGATAGGGGTAGGGGAAATCATTTGTCTCATACTCAGACTCCAGTTTATTCTCTTAGACACATATTGGATCTCAATCCAATTGATCAATCTCAACTGGTCCCTGTATCAGCATTAGAGAGAACAAAAGAGAATGAGATTGAGAAGAGAAAGAGAAGTTTTCAGGATCTCTATAAAGTCATTTCTGGAAGCATTGAGCAGGAAAAGGAAATCTAGGAAGAACTTCTGAACCCTGAACATATGCTTTGCCCATTTGTAGTTTTAATTATGTTTTCTGTTCAAATGCTTACCACCAGCTGGACTTTGATGTGGTAAGAGAAGAATCTTAATGCATCTGTACCCATTTGATTTGCAATGCCTCTTCCATTCTACTACATCATAGAGTATTCTCTATTCAGGTACAAAGTCCAGTTAGTAATAGAAAATAAGGTAGTAAAATAAGATTCTCCCTGATTTCAAACTATATTAGAAAGCTATAGTAATTAAAACAGTATGGTATTGACATTAAAACCATATATACAGACCAACAGAAGAGAAAAGAGAGCCCAGAAATAAACCCACACATATACAGTCAACTAATTTACAGCAAAGGAGCTGAAGATATGCAATGGGGAAAGGACAGTCCCTTCAATAAATGGTGTTGGAAAAAATGGACAGCAACGTGCCAAAGAATGGAACTCGACCACTATCTTACACCATATAAAATAGTTAACTCACAATGGTTTAAAAACTTGAATGTAAGACCTGAAACCCATAAAAGTCCTAGAAGAAAACATACGTGGTAAGCTCCTTAACATATGTCTTGGTAATGATTTTTTTGAATCTGACTCAAAAGGCAAGGGCAACAATAGCTAAAATAAACAAGTGGGACTACATCAAACTAAAAGCATCTGCACAGTGAAAGAAACCATCACCAAAATGAAAAGGCAACCTACCTAGTAGTAGAAGGTATTTGTAGATCATATATCTAATAAGGGGTTAATATACAAATTGTATAAGGAACTTACACAACTCAATAGCAAAACACAAAACAATCTGATTAGAAATGGGCAGAAGATTGGAATAGACATTTTTTTCCAAAAGAAAACTTACAGATAGCCAACACACACATGAAAAGATATACTAGATCACTAATCATCAGGGAAATGCAAATCAAAACCACAATGACATATCACTTCACACCTGTTAGAATGGCTATCATCAAAAAGACAGGAAATAGCAAATGTTGGCAAGGATATGAAGAAAAGTGAATCTTTGACATTGTTGGTTAGAATGTAAATTAGTACAGCCACTGTGGAACTCGGTATGGAGGTTCCTTAGAAAATAAAAATATAACCATCATAATGTCCAACAATTCCAATTCTGGGTATTTATCTGAGAAAAAAAAACACTAATTTGAAAAGATATTATATGATCCCTCATGTTCATTGAAGCATTACATGCAGTGGCCAAGATACGAAAACAATCTAAGTGTCCATCAGCAGAAGAATGGATCAAGAAATTCTGGTATATATATATATATAATGAAATATTATTCTGTCATGGGAAAGAAGAAAATCATGCCATTTGCAACAACATAGATGGACCCTGAGGGTATTATGCTCAGTGAAATAAGTCAGACAGAGAAAGACAAATGACATTTGATCTCTCCTATATGTGGAATCAAAAAATATAAATATTAAAAAAAGGAAAACTAAGCTCATGGATACTGAGAAAAGATTGGTGGCTGCCAGAGGCAGGTAGTGGGAGTGGGAAAAAATGGGTGAACTGTATTTTTTGTCTTTGTTTCTTTTTCAGTTTAAATAAATTTAGTTAAAAAATATCACAAGATAGGGTTGAAGGAATAATCTTCACATAACTAAAATGGTCTAAAAATGCTCAGACCATCCCAGAGAAAAATAAACACTGTTTATAGATTATGTTATCATGCTCATCAATCACTGTGATAAATGAGACTCTCTCTGAGCTGGAACAGTGCATGTTCTGTAGGCAAAGGGCTGCCAGCATGAGAGCCAGGTACTCACAGGGCTTAAATCAGACACTAGTTCACAGGACCTGTGATACAGTCCTTTTAAAAACCACTTTAGATAGTCATTTGATTTTTTCATTTTATTTTCAACAAGTACAGAAGATGTGGGAAACATAGCTTAGCTTCAATAGGACAAAGGACGATTTGACACTTTTTTTGATACTCTTTACAATAGAGTCAATTCTTTAGTGAATAATACTACCAAAAAATAAGATTATGCTGAATATTAGACTATTTAATATTCTTCAATCAATTTAGTAGCTGGTAAATTATGATAAAATTGTTTCTAATATCTTTTGGAGATAACGCTGGGTATATTTAGTTTCTGTGGCTGGTGTTACTCTATAATTTCTGTGTGCTTCACCTAAGTTTTCTCACTGAATATATTAAAGCATATTATGAAAAAGATAGTAAGGTATGGTACAAGATATTATACACAGGTAACCCAATTTTTTAATCATTTCATCTATTTTTATTCAGAATTTATGTGGCATAAACAGATATGGCCCAATACTGTAATTATTATAACTTTGTAAACATCCTTATTAGTATTCTTAGAGTAGGAAGTTAGATGGACATGAGCAGGAAGGGAGAAAGGAGGGTGGTAGACCACCCAGTCTCCACCCAGACTCCACCCAGTCTCCACTCTTTCTCTGCCCAGAGACCACCCTGCCTCCCTTAGACCAACCCCTTTTGTGGTTTAGCACAAACTGATAAGAAAAAGATAAGGGTCACTGGGACTGTCCCAATTTTAGAGCATGCACACTCTCCTAGTGACCCTGAGCTCATTCTATCATTTATGCTGTGGTTTGGGCCCCCACTGTGGATTTTGCTTAAGTGCTCATGGGAAGATGACAGACACAACGATGCGTGAGGAGGGGAGAAAAAAAAGTGGACCCACAGGGTGGTTTGAGAACGAAAAAATGTGAGGGAGAAAAACCAAATAAACTCCCATAAAAAACACAATGCAAACTCAGAGGCCTGCTACCCACCCTCAGGGTCAGCCCACTCCCTTGTCTGTGGAGTGTGCTTTCTTTTCACTTTGCTAAATAAAAAACCCCTTGTGGCTTTAACTCTCTATCAGTCTCTCCGCTGAATTCTTTCCTTCAAGAAGAGAAGAACAGGAATTCCACAATCCACCTCCCAGGAGCAGTATCTAATAAAAGATTAACAGAGTACTCTGTCAACCTAGAAAAATCAGAATTTCACAAGACTTTTGTGTCTAGAAGTTGCTCGAGATACAAACTTTTTCCCCCATGAATGCTTTTCCTATAGTCTCCTCTTCCGACTGAGTTAACAAGTGGTTGTTCCAGTGTGCTTTGCTCCAGATGCCAACCAGAGTGGGTGGAGGTGATCACTAAGCAGCAAATAACTGACAGGTATTACTGACTTCTGTTTTATGGAAGCTTTAATGCTTAGGGGACAGTAATTAATAGGTAGATATAAAGTATATGAGGAAACAAAAAGGAGAAACTTTCACAGACATTAGAGAGAGATCAAGGAAATCTGGGAGAAGAATATAACAGAAAGCAACCAGCTGACTGACTTAATCAGGGGAAGAGCTGTGAAGATAGGTGTGAATCCCCGGGACTGCTGCCAGGTGGGTGGGTTAACCTTGATAGAACTATCTTGAACAGCCTTGACAGAACCCTGGTGTTCTCACTCCGGAGCCGGGTGACCACTCCCTCCATCACTTGTTCTTTTGGTAAGGATTTGGAATTCTTCCCAGGCATCTCATGTTGACTGACTAATAAAAGGTTTCCCTCCCTTTCATCTCAGTTTTACTTGTGCCATGTGGACTTGTCCTTTAACAACATGCAGTTCCCTAGCAAGTTCAAGAAAAGGGGATGAGTCTTTGGATGTTCACTAGGCTGAAGAATGTTCAATTTACCAAATTTAGGAGACCATCAGCAATTATTACTTCAAATATTATTTTCTGCAACCCCTTCTCCAATTACCCATTTTAGGTCACTTAAAGTTGTCCCATAGTCCACTGATGCCCTGTTCTTCTATGTGTGCGCATCTTTTTTCCCCTTTTCCATTTCAGATAGTTTCTATTGTGATTTCTATGGGATTAAATTCACTAATCTTTTTTTTTTTTACTGTAATAGCTAATTTGCTCTTGATTATTTCCAGTGTGTTTTTCATCTCACACATTTTTAATCTCTCAAAGTTGATTAGGACTTTTCTATATTTTCCACATGTCTCCCTCCATGCTTTCTTCTACCTTCTCACACAAGGCACGTCACTTTTAAGGCCATTGGCTACTAATTCTATCAACTGTGTTATTTCTGGGTCTGTTTCTTTGATTGCTTTTTATCTTCATTACGGATCATATTGTCCTGCTTCGTTGCCTGGCTGAAAGATTTTTATGAGATGCTGGTCATTGTGGGTGTTACAGGATTTAGAACTTGCTTTCTGCTGAGTATTTTGAGATTCCTTCTAAATATTCTTAGGTTTTTAATATTTTTCTAGGATGCAGTTATTTGAGAATAATTTGCTCCTTTTAAAGCTTACTTCAGGCTTTGTTTGGTGGGACCAGAACAGCTTGTAGTAGAGGTAGAATTCTTCCACACAAGTGGGAAAATGTCCTTCTGAGTATCCTACCTGATTCCAGGGATTTCTGCTCTGGCTAGTAGGAGCACAGATGGTTATGGCCTTAAGTGAGTTCTGGAGATGATATAAGGGCTCCAGATCTCTTGAATTCCACACCAATGAAAGGCTTGTTCTGCATTCTCCTTTCCAGCGCTTCTGTCCTTGGCCTTAGGTAGTTTCCTTACACACATGTGTTGATCAGTATTCCAACAAAGATTCCAGGGAAATCCTCTGCAGAATCTCTCTGAAGTTTCTCTCTGTGGAGTTTTCTCTTCTCTGTCATTGTGTCCTGTGAATTCTAGCTGCCTTAGGCTCTCTAAAGTCTCAGAAGGGATAGGACTATTAGGAGATGTAAATTAAAAATCATGAGGGTCTTAACCAAGGCAGAGCAAAGAGATTGGAGAGGATGGAAGTCAAGAGTTCCTTAGGAGGAATTATCAATTATTGGTTGTCAATTAGTCATGGATAGTGAAAAGAGAAATGCAGGTTAGATCTTAGGCTCCTGGCCTATGTGAATGGGTGAGGATTGGGCTATTCATAAAAATAGGAAATATGGGAGGTAAAAGACCAAACTAAGTAGGGAACAAGCATGGTGAGTTTAGTTTTCCACATACTAAGTCTCCTGATGCATGTGGAATATTGGAGGGGGAATATATAATCAGTACTTTGGTTCAATTCAATTTAACGTTCACTGAATAACCACCATATGCCAGCAACTTTACTAGGAAAGGTTTGAATAAGATGCAGGGCCTTTTCGTTGGCGCTGAATTCAAAAGATCTGGAGCACTTACGTAAGTTTGGTTCACAGTAATGTCTTATTTATCTGACAGCCAAAGCTGAAAATTCTAAACAGTTGTAAGTATAAAAGTTAGAAAGAAAAGATCAATGAAATAAAGGCTTATTCCTTTCCTCCCTAAATAAGGCCCCTAGTCCATTTTCAGAGACTTTTGACTCCCACTTAATATAACATTCAGGCTAGTTCTGATTTTCGGCCAAACTAATTTTCTGCTTCTGCTTCAAAGTAGGAGCTTAGAAGCTGGGAGGGAACTGCTAAAGGCAGTTATATTTTCAGCACTGTGACGTGATCACTGACAGCTTGACAAGAAGGGCAGGAAAACAAAATACGGAAAGTATCTCTAAGCCCAGGAATCTAGGTCCTACACATATCAGTGGCTCTGTGTCTACCTGTGTACTGCAATGATTGTTTACGGTGATATCAAGTCATCAAGAACGATATTTATTATGTCTATTTTATGAAAAATAAACCTGGAATAGATTTTTATTACGTGATTTCTTACAAATGCCGAGTGGTTTCATTAAAACACAGATTTTTTCTATAATACCACAAAATTGGAATACTAACTAATGATTGTCCAGACTCCTGTAGGAAGGTTAATTAATTAAAAGACACATTCGATGCTCAAATAGAACAGTAGAGACATTTGGAAAATAGAAGAATAATTGATATTTTCATTAATCCACTCTATTTTACAATCCATCTCCAATTCTCTTGGCCATTAGTGACCACAACCAACGGGAAGACCTGACTTAAGAAGTGGTTATGGTCATTTTATTCTTTCAAATTTATCTTTATCTCCATTTTTTTCTGTATTTTTCTGATTCTAGTATTTCAAGAATTTCAATAGAGGTGGAAAGTGCAAGTATATGAAATGGTATTTTACTGGGAATGTAATCTTGGTATAAAAGAGCTAAGCTTGGCAAAGGTGTGCATCACTTCTAAGTATCTAAAATTGATTAAGGGCTGAGTCTATTAAACAGTCTTCAGCCTGAGGTCTGTTGAGAATTCTACCAATCATTAAACGGATAGATAAGGAACCAAGAGAAATTTACATGTGCTGTTTATGGGAAATCAAGAGAATGTATAGATCTTCCCTTATTTAAAGATTAGTATATATACATATACAAACTATACCTTTGGAATTTTTTATATGTGTAACATTACAATAGGCAAACATAGAAAACAGCAGATGAAAGGGTTGACTTTTAAATAAAATGTTTAGGAGAGATACATGTACAGTTCAAAAGAAATATTTTATTGTGTTTACATATTTAAAAATAGAAAAGCATTATAACATAAAAGTTAAAATATGCACATTTGGATAAAAGGACCCAACAACCAAACTTTCTTCCTAATTACCAGGCCAGAAAGACAATAAGTTGCGTTAAGGGAACCATATAAGGACACTTGAAATATCAAAGGAGACTAAACACTGTATCAGAAGCAACGAAGAGAAGACTGACTCAGTCACGGCAAATGCAAACTTGGGAATCTTAATCGGTTCCCGAAGGAAATGGGAAGAGATTAAAATGATGAGAAAGAAGATGATATATACGGGGGGGAATGAAAATATACATCCTAGTCACATAAAATCAATCTTTCTAGGAAACAAAAAAGGAGATAAGAATAAGTAGATTTGGAGGAAGAGTCTAATATTCAGTGTAAGAAAATGTTCCTGGCCTAAGGAAATCCCAGATCTTTGGCTTCAAGGGGGCAACTGAACACAGACGAAACAAAAAGAGAAAAATATCTAGAGTTCAAAGGTGTCACCTCCTCATCCTTATCACCTTCCCTACTCCAGAAAAAGGCACCAGGACTCACCAGTGACCTGGGGTAAATCTAGTCTGACTTTGAAGAACAAGTAATTCCCTTCATAATTAAAATGTTTCAGAACGTATGCAGAGAAATTTCGACAACCTTGTGATTCTGTTATTGAGGTCAGCATCATGCTGATCCTTGATGCAAAAAAACTCTCAATAAAATATTAGAAAATTAAATTGAGCAATACCTTGAAAAGTAATACACCATGACCAATTGAGATTCATATAACAATGCAAGAATAGCCCAATATCCGCAGAACTGTTAATATGTCTCACCCTATTAATATGGGAAAGAAAAGATCAGGAGCATCTCCAAAGATATCAAAATATATTTTGAAATATTAACATTTATTTCTGAACTTAATATAAGTTTAATAAAGCAGGGATAGTGGTATTTCCTAACATGATAACTGCACATACTCAGGTACACACAAAACCAAACACAAACATATATAACATACATGTGAATAGATGCAGATGTACTTTACTCTTAATGGTGTAATACTTGATGCATTTCCACTAACAAATAAATTGTGTGTCTGTATAGCCACTAACAAACTTTGGAAGTACTGGTTAATAAAACAGAAACCATAATAGGTATAATCTTTAAACAGAAGAAAGCAAAATTGTTACTAATTGATACAATTGGATTAAATAACTAGAAGTGGATTAAATAATGAAAATCAATTGAAAACTCATACCAAATAAAAGTTTTTGGCAATGTGTTGGGAAACGAAATTAATAGGCAAAAAGATACACCTAAATATCCACTGATGGATAAATAGACAAAGTGTGAAATATATATAGAATGGAATATTATTCAGCCTTACAGAAGAAAGAAATCCTGCAACATGCAAGAACAGAGATAAATTGAGGATATTACACTAAATGAAATAAACTAAGCACAGAAGGACAAATATTGCAAGATTCTACTTATATGAAGTATCTAAAATAGACAAACTTATAGAATCAAAAAGTGTAGAGTGGTGTCTGTCAGGGACTGGAGGGTGGGGAAAATGGGGAGTTGCTAACCAATGACCATAGAGTCTCAATGACATAAAAGGAATAAGTTCTAGAGTGCTGCTGTATGCCACTGTGCCTATAATTAACAATAATGTATTGTGCACTGTGAAAAATCTTAAGTGGGTAGATTTTAAATTATATGTCTTGCCAAAAATAAAATAAAATAAATATAAATATAAAAGTATACAAATAAATAGAAAATTAAATATTAAAACTTTTAATGCCCAACCAAGTATAAATAGCATCTTTTCATGCTTATAAATACTAAATATTGTCAAAAATGTCAATTTTTTATAAATTTATGAATATTTGTCATGGTCTAAATAAAAATGCCAGTTTATATCTCTGTTTCTTTGACACAGATAACTTATTTATAAGTTTTTATCAGAAAGCAAAAATAAAGAGAAAGGTTATATCTGAAAAATAAACCAAACAGTTTTATTTACCTGCTTTACCTGATATTAAAACAATTTATAAAGTCTTAGTAACTAAAACTAAAATTTTCCTTAGTGCATGAATTTATACATCAATAAAACAGATTTATGTATTTATATATCAATAAAACAGAGTTGGAACTGATATATATATAGGTATACAGTATATTTATGTACATAGGAATATATATGGATAAATATATATAACATGCTATAATACATGTATATTATGAAATATTTCTGTATATTTATTTTTAATTAAAAATAGTTTTAAGATGCTTGTTATTAAAAAATTAAATACCAAATACAGTTACATAAATACCAAAATGCAGCTTCTAAAATTTACCTATTCGAGTCTGCATGAACTTAGTTACCAAATGGAGAACTAGAATTCTCATTCAGGTACGGGAATTCTGAAAGAAACCAAACAATACTTCCCCCCAGTAAAGTTTTTATTTTCTCCCTCCTTTGAAATTCAAAGGTGTCAACCGACAGCTTGAACATTACTGCAGATGGATAAACAGAAAAGGATGGATCAGTGATATCACCTTCCAGGTGTCCTACAAATATTTAGGGATCGCACATGATCCTTTTTGTCAAAGCAAATGCCTGTGTGACTGAATTCTACAGCTATGACATGCCTAGCATGTTCTCCTGGATGTTATGTCACCTTTTAAGTTTTAGTTCACCTAATTTTACTCAGTTGAGAAAGCATAATAAACTTTGTCTAGAAAGGCAGAGTACATAGGAAGTACATAGGTGTGATATTGTATTACTTGTGAACATGTGTAAAATATTTAACTTAAAAAAATGACTCTCACGGTTATCATTTAGAATGATTATTTAGAACAATTGCTTATTGAATGTTAGCTGTGATGGTAATAATCACTCTGTCCCATTCTATAGTAGTTGCATACATTCTGTTTTCTACTACACATATATAAATTCCTGCCCCTTTGGTCTCCCTTACTTCAACTGTCAAACAAAAATTAAATATCCCTTGAAGGCTTTCCACTAGAAGTCAAATATTTTGCTCCTACTGCTCTCAAACTATACATTTTTATTGTTTCTCTTGGCTTCCTTTAGGACTTGTTTCACATACTGAGGATAATCAGAATCAATTGGATTTCAGAACCACCACCAATTCTTGCATGTTGTCAATATTTGCCATGAATGCAGTCCTATTGATTTTTTTTATACTCACAAACAGGTGGATTTTCTAATTCTATACTTCCCTAAGCATCTGTCACTGGTGGCATCAGTCTAACAGCTCAGAAAGAGCTTCAAGTCGGGAAAGAAGAATAAAATCATTGCTGACACTTCAGGCGATCCATGCTTGATTATTTTAAGATGCTCTACACTTTATCATTTGTATTATCTTTGTGGTCCTCATGATTGTGTACTCAAAAAATGATTCTGTCTGCTCCTTGTCTGCTCTCTTAGGAGTCTTTTTTGTTCCCTAGGCTTATTTGTCACATTACAAGTTAAATCATGTCACTTTATATGCACCGGGTAGAAGTTAGGTACACAAATTAAGGAGCGAGGCTGAGAGCAAAGAACACTGAAAACATCTCCCAACATTATATGCAGAGCTGACAGCTGGTTACCAGCAGCTGGGACCTGAAACCTAAGTCTCACTAAGAGGACACCAAATCACCTTACCCTCTCAACCATGCCTCAAATCCTCTCTTCCTCCAGCTAATTTAAGAAGAAAATGGCTTACTGGGAATGGAGCATCCGTTTTCACGGTAGGTCATCTTTGTTTAATAGGAATGAATGTGAGTCACTTCTAAATCCAAGTAAGGGGAGTGTCAAGGGAATCTATTAAAATTCCAGATGTTTACGGAGGAGAATCCTTGCATCTTCTTCCCTGACTGATGCTCATTTCACTGAATATCAGCAGAGCTATTCTAGACATCTACTGAAGCAGAAACCTTCACAGCAGGTTACTGAAATTGGAGACTGTGTGTACAAGGATACAGCCTGAGGGTCCCAGGACTAGCACATAACAACAAGGAGTGAGGGGAAGGATAAAGGAAGATGGGAAACCATTCCCACCACTTCCTAATTCTTTGAAGCCCTCTGGGGATGTGGAGACATACCCAGAAATTCTCCTGGTTCCGTAAGAGGAGTGTGGAAGTTAGAAAACTTGACAGGAGCTTTAGGATAGACCAGTGTCTGCCAGGCCAGTGAGACTTGCAACTGGGAGGAGGGATCAGAGTATTGAATACATGGAAAAAGTAGGTGGAAGACCCATCTGCCTTTCTAAGGTGGTCTTCAGTGATGAAGATAAGCGAAAACCATGTCCATGACTTCAGGTAAACCAGTTTGAGTCACACTGATGGTGACCACATTACCACCAGAGAGGCAGCCGATCGGATTAAGATTCTGCTGCATCTCCTGTCCCTACTTCTTGTCCTGGATATCTGAGAACTAGAGCAGGGCCTGGCAGAGGGAATGTCTTGCAGCTGGAATCCCCAACCTGCTGACCCCCTGTCCTATGAAGTTTCGGTCATGGCTCTAGCCTTGGGGGGGGGGGGGGGGGAGAAGTATAAATCTTGAAGACTCAAGTTCTAAGAAATACAGAATTGATTCTTAGGAACAGAACAGAAGACTTACTAAGTAGTTTCCTTGTGACTTTAAGGAGGTGAAGGAAGTTTAGCTGTGGCCCCTACTCTCTCTTTTGTTGTTGGGTAGGCGGGAGGGCTGTCAGACTGGGGCTGAGAAAGACCACTTATGGCTTAAAATAGAACCAACCTAGGGGTTATTAATACTTTTAGTCTGGCTACTTCAGTCTACCCCACTAATATTGTATTAGAGGATGACAAAAAAGAACAGCATCCTGTCTAGGAAGAAACATGTGGCAATGACTGAAATTTGTGCCATTTCAGGAAACTGAAACACTTTGGACAGGTGGCAGGAGGAGGAACTATATAATGATAGAAAAGCCGAGATAGACAGATAGGAGAACATTTTTTTTTTCAGTTATAAAATATATTTTAAGGCCAAATTATAGTGCATCATTTGAAAAATTCTGACCACTGCTTTGTAATTATTCTTGACTTAACGATAATTTGTTGGGACTGAAAACAAGAAGCAGCCCTCTTATGTAACTCAAAACCAATAAATATACATCACCACGGCCTGTTCATGGCAGTTTTATTTCTAGTGCATGTAGCAATACCATATTTTATTTTATAAGTTGTAGTAAAAATGGTTGTAGCATACGGTAACATACACTAGGGCACATTTTAGAATGTTAGAAGTAGTGATGTCTTTTAATGTAATGGTAAGAAAGAAGCTTTTTGCATGTCTGTGATTTTGCCTGACCACTGATTACCCCAGGAGCACAGTGGCTAAGAGCTGAAA
Source organism: Phataginus tricuspis (assembly GCA_029783875.1). Classification (NCBI taxonomy): domain Eukaryota; kingdom Metazoa; phylum Chordata; class Mammalia; order Pholidota; family Manidae; genus Phataginus; species Phataginus tricuspis. The sequence continues at coordinate 16,521,054 of JAQQAC010019963.1, forward strand.
CTTAATGATGGAAAGCTTGCGAAAGTGCAACCAATAAACAAAGCCAAGCTATAGCTTGGTTCTATAAACTATAGCTGCCATGCTGAGTGAGTAATTATGCTATTGCAGAAATGATAAATAAGGCCATGCTATCTTCACTGGGAAAATGAAGTATTTCTTGCTCCTCAAATTGCTAAAGGTGAAACCTGCTTCCTGGGACCAATCTGTTAGAAAGGAAATAATCTGACAAGATAATTCTTCTTAAAGGGTTACATGTTTATGTCTCTGGCATGAAAACATTTAGTTTATACACTTTATCTGCACATCCTATGATGTAGTGAGGAGGAAAACTAAGGCCTACTTAGATCCAAAGGAAGATGTTTTAAAAAATTGGGATTTCAGAACCATCTTGAATAAAATTGGGGTTCTTATTTATTGTCACCTAATCAATGGAAATTATTTAAAATATATTTTCATGTAACAGGAGAATAATGGATTGTTCTTTGATCATATTGTGGAAGGCTAAATATAAATATAAATAGTGCAAAATCAGGGTACAGATTGTGTTTGGTTGCATGTTTTACTGCATACAGAAGAGTCAAAGTTACTCTTAAGCCTAAGCTACCAACCACCCATTAATATTACATTTGTTGGAACAACTGTCAAATATTATAGGAGAACTTTAATTCCATCTTCTTTCCATATATGATTAGAATTGTATGTAACCCATCTAAGTGGGTCTGACCCAGCATCCCATCCAAAAAACCATCAGCTCTAAAAAGAGGCTCAGAATGAATGTAGATTTCACTAAGGGTCTCTTGAGGACGCAGGCAATTTATGACATAGCACATCGCACAACAGGCTCACAACCTCTTTAGATATTTCTTTCTCTCGTCAAAGTTTCACCCCACATAGCCACAGCTGGGATTTTTCTCCTCCTCATTTAAAATCATGTCCCATGGTTCCCTCTCGTCCTCCTCCTCTGTGATCTACCTGGCAAATACCCTTAAAATTCCATGCTACCTACCCAGGAGCCTCAGCAGCACACAGTTCATGAAAAGTGGGGTTCATCTCCTATTCCGACTGCTCTCCTGGGATTCTGAGGAATCAGCTTCCACCACCAATCCTGATATTTCCAATTAAATTCATGACTTCTTCTTTAAGGACTTTTTTTCTTGAAGGCTTTCTACATACAGAGAAACTCAGCATTTGTACACCTCAACTTCATTTTAATTTTGACCAAATTATTTCTATTTGATCTGAGTAAATATCACAACTACAGAAAAGAACTAATATGATTCTGTAATTGTAAAACATAATTTGAGATGAGTGATTTACTTCACTTGATCGAGTTTGCATGGTGATGCCCGCAGAAAGCATTTACACTGCAATGAGATGGGAGGATACTTAGCAGGGATGTGCAACTCCTGGGTCCTTGATGTGGTTGCAATGGTGGACACAAGTTCCCGAGAGAACTACATAGTAGGGACACAAGAGAAAAAGGATTATAACCCTGTACCACTAAAGCTTTGGCCTGTATGGCTACCTAGCCCTCACCTCCTTAGTGACATCCCCTGGGGGTCTCAAGGTCTCCTCCTGCCTCTTAGACCAAAGGTTTTGATACTGTGCCTACACTTCATCTTGACCTCTAGGTTTTAACCAGTCCTATGATGAGAAAAGGCAAGTAAAGATAACTTTACGAAAAAGGCTGCTATGCAAAGTAAAGTTTTTCTCTCTAAAAATGAGAACACCTGAATTATGCTAAGAAAACCCTCCCCAGGCCTGTCAGTTGGATAGTGTGTGGAAGGGAATGTTGGCAGCAGGCAAAGCATTCAAGTGCAGCAAGAGAAATTTCTTGTCCTCTTCCACTCAACTCTACTTTGATAGCCCCAAATTTTTGTCTTTGACCTATATCATCTACCTTTTCCTCTTGGTGGAGTTGAAATATTGAGGTCACACCATACACTAAAATGTGTGACTTACAATTACAGCTATTTCCTAAAAGAAATCATTAGTCAATTTCAAATCAGATATAATGAAGCCAGTGTCCCAATGATACTATGCAACTTTTGTTTCAGTGACCGAGAATAGTCATATATCCCAACTGATACAAATTTTAGAGTGTTCTGCATTCCTTTTCAGGAAATGAAATTTTATAATCCGAATTAATGAAAATCAAAGAAACATTGAATATGTTTATATCATCAAACATTTTTAATGCCTTGTATTAGCAAACTTGTATTTGAGATAATACCTCAGATTTTATGCCCAAATTAATCTAACTTTTCATCGGACAACATCATACTGTCAATATCACTACTAACAGAGCGTCTCATAGAAATAGAAAATTGACATCAGGTTAATAATTTCTGACCGTATCACTGTGGTGACAGAAAGCAAGCCGTGAATTAGAAACAAATACAGAGATTTGAATGCTAGGGATTGTATGTCTAAATCGATGACACACTTAAGTATACCGTGTTGGAAGACAGTACTTCGTGTGTTGCTCACACTTCTGTATATCTCACAAGTGGAAACACTGACACACCGACTACCTCGTCAAGAACATTGGCCTGGTGAACAGTCTACCTCCAGAGCACAGGCCAAATTTGCTAAGAGCCTTGAAGATCATGATAGTGTCTCCTTGCCATGCAAGGTACTCCTTGCCAGGCATACCTATTTCCCATTATAAAAGATGTGGGTTCCCTAAACTCAGGATTTCTTTCCTGAAATGCGACCTATTTTGTGAGCATGTCACCTGGTCTTCTTCATATCTGTATGTGTGTGAATTGGGGCTTGGAGACCCGATACACAAAGGGCAGAGACTATGGCTATCGTTATTTCAAGAGCACTGTCCTCAGTTTCTGCCATCATCCATAAGCTATGTCTGGATAACTTACAACAGAATAAAAATCTCAGATCCTTCACAGTTCTAGGCATACTTATACTGAAAAGTATGAATGGACACGGCAGAAGTAAAAGCTGGGCACTTCCCACTAAAGAGCTTTCCTAGATTGAGGGTCTTTTCCACTGGATATTAATTTGCATATTGACCATAAACTTTCCAAGAGAAATCACAGAAAATATTTGTATTCCTGAATCATTTTGCAGTACTCAGGAACAACTAATATTTCAACTTTTTTCAAATTAGGAGGTGTTTCTTTACCCCAGCCATACAAAATTGCTAATGTTTCCATTTTAGCAACAATTGTCTCTCCCATTTGAAAACAGAGCCCCATCCTTGCTGTAGAAAACCAGCTTCAAGATTTGTCAGAACAATCCACTTAAGTCATTTGAAGATGAAAGAAGCTGAAGTTCAAGAATTATTAAGAAATAAACCAGCTTTTTTTTTAAGCTAAGAATTACACGTTGCTTAAGAGTCATCTTTAATTTTACGACCTGCTACATAAAAGAAGGTTGTGAAGTATGTGCTAGTGGTTCTTTTGAAGGGTGAGAAACTCCTGCAGCCCTCACAGCTGTTTAGCAATTTCATTCACCTCTCCTTGACTTCTTATGTGGTCTTCACAACAAACGATCCACATATTTTTAACTCTCCCAAGTCTTCATTACACTGCCTTCTCGTTCTGAGCAGACGGACCCTCCAGAACCCTCCACCTACAACTGCTTTTCTGCTGACACCACTGAGCCCTTCTGCAGTCTTGCTCGCTACCTAAACATTTTTTCTGTGCCCTTTCACATAACTCTTTTGCCTCCCTGTTTTCTCAGAGGAAGAAATATTCCTCCAATTTTCATGCTTGAAACTTTCATTTCATCCTCCTCCCCTAGCCCTCAATCCATAAAAGCTTTTACAGGACAGTGAAATGTCACTATTTTCTCTCTTTTGCCACATTCTCAGTGAAGTGCTAAAATACTCCTGCCAAGTATTTTAAAAGGTATGAAAGTGGTTCTGCCAGCATCAGCCCATCACCCTCTTCCATGTCAAGGTAAGTACGATTTATTACTAAGTCTGGCAAGACACTGATGAGGATTTTTTTTAAAGAGTGTAGTTGGCATATTAATGTATAAACATATTAATGTGTATAAAGCGCTATGGGTAAATGGAGGGAATAGGGTGCTTCCCTTCACTTTAATCCGAATAATATTGAAGGTCCCAACAGGAAATAGAAGACATACCTGAAGGGCTAATTAAGAACGTTTCAATAGGGAATGATTTACAAAGTTGTGGACCAGAAACCAGAAATGGAACATGAAACAATCTGGAGTAAACAACTCCAGAAGGGACTCCTGCCTCCAGGAGGAACTATACTTTCAGAACAGAGCCAATGCCAACCTGTAGTCTTCCAGGGATGGGGTCAGAAAGACAAATGTCGCAGCTATCTCCACTATACGTGTTTCATGTTTTGGTGCTAGACCTAATCAGAAGCAAGAGGACTGGAAGCTGGGGCAAACCACCCCAGGGTAAACAGAGCAGGCTGGAACTGGATGGAGAAAAGACATGAAGGGGCAAAGGGAAAATCTGGAAAGTATCAGCTGAAGGGCCCTTTCAGAAGAATTCACAAAAAGCCTGAGACATGTTCCCTTGTTCTTGTTGTCGTTTTTGTTACTAGTGTGTGATAGGTAGGAGCTTGGACCCGATTCATGCGTTTAAAAGTCTGACAAAGACTGGCTTGAGCTGGAGAACTTGGGAGTGAGAAGCTTTAACATCACCAAAAAGTGAGAGTAAAAGTTTAGTCATGCATTCTGTGTGCTGCATGTGGACCTCACAGAAGAAACCTAACTGAGTCCACCTTTACTAAGAGAGGTTTTGCCCAAGGAGATTATCAGAGATGACTCTAACAGAGGGTTGGACCTCTGGCAGCTAAGGCTTGAGATAAAAGTCGTAGGCATCCTGCCAGATATGGGAGCTGAGGATGGGCCTGGAGGCGGGGCTGGGGTTCAATCAGTAGTGAGTTTCTGGGGAACCCAGGTGGCTCATGATAGAGTCAGCTTTGGACATTTGTCTCAGCCAGAAGGTACTGCTGTCTGAAGACAATGCTTTGGCTGTTCAAAACTTTATCTTTTCTCTTTCTTTCAACTTCATTCCCAGACCTAAGTACCAGCTGATGAGTGGGCCATAAGCAGAGATGATCAAGAGAAGTTGATTCCACCTCACTTTCCCACTACATCTTACTTGGCCCAGATAGGAATTTTACATTAGCTAAATTTTGATTTAATATACTGAACTGGAATATTTAGTCCTTCAGACATGAGACTGTATTTTAAGGCTTGGGTGTGATACCGAAAGTTAGGCTATCTGAGATTTCATCCAACAGTGGTGTGGAGTAACGCCACAGAGCTTATTTGAAGATAGTGCTATAGGGAGAGAAAGCCATTCTGTAATTTCCTCCATTGTAAGTCTAGCTCCTTCAATAAATGGTAACATTTACAACTTTATTATAAACTGACATTCTTGCTTCCCTGACTTTCCACAATCTGCTTACAAACATGTTTGTCTCCCACATTCGAAATGTCTTCCTTATTCTTGACACCATTAATTCACTGAGCCTTATGTTTCAGCATCTTTTTTGCCAAATACTTGATATGGTAGTAGCTTTGGGCTATTGCCTCTCTTGACTTTATCTTTTTAATTATTTTGATTTAATTCCCTTATTATTTTAATCTCTAACCTTTGGATTTACTTCTATAAGGATTTCACGAACAACCTTATATTTTTTAAAAAAGCATCTGGTGGATCACTTGAAGACCTTCTTCCTGGAAAAGCCTGACCTGCTTTGCCCAAGACAGGTGTTCCTATTTGATAGTTGTGAGACTTCCCTTCAGCAAACTGGTTTCAAGTAGACCTTCTGGATTGATTCTCTAAATCTCTTCATTTTGCCTCTTCATTCTTTTTAATCCTTATCTTTTTATTAGATATTTTTGGGGTTTCTTTCCTCAAATTTCTGATTCTCTAAGTCCTTTTCCTTCTCTTCCTTATCTCTTCAATTACTTTTATTCATGTATAACATTTTAATAAAATATACATGCATTTAAGAAATCAAAAATCAGGTAGTAATGAAAGCTTAATAAAAATTTATTATTTTCTGGCACAAAAATTCAATCATAATATAAATTAGTCATGGGGATAAAAGTACAGCATAGAGAATATAGGCAATAATTCTGTAACATCTTTCTATGTTGACAGTAACTACACTACTTGTGGTGAGGAATTAACAATGCATGTAACTGTTGAATCCCTGTGTTGTATACCTGAAACTAATATAATATTGTATATCAACTATAATAAAAATCAACAACCAAACAATTATTTTCTCTCCTCTAATCCAGTTATGTTCTCCACAGGTAACAATACTAACTCTCATAACTGTTTTTCTGGTATTTAATGCCACTTTTCTAAATGGCTTATTGTAACTACTTGTTTTATTTATCTTGTCATTACATACTGTCTTCCTCTGTAGATTAGCACTATGGTTACATAATATCACAATATGCAAGCAAATCAATAAGCTGATATTAACATACTTTTGCCTAGCAAATATTAGTTAATTCATTAGGGTATTATTTCCTTTGCAGTTTGATACAATTTTTCCTAGAGATAGAGATCTCCACTTTGCCTTTAAAAAAATTTTTTAACACATTTTTCTAATTACCAACTAGCCCCTTGTCAGGCTTCAAATGATCGATCAATTGGTTATTTGCCTATGATCTCGCCTACCTTTGATGTCCCACACTCATTTTTATCTTCAATAGCAGTTATTTTCTTTCATTTTAGAATGTCATTTTTTATTTTAGAACTTGTACGTTTGACTTGTCTGCACTATTAAATTGAAATTATTTAAGAGAAGACTCTTATCTTGATGATCTTTTTACTCATGTTGTTTATAAAATGTGTGCTAGTTGAATTTAAATAAATTAGTTGACTTTATATGCTATCTTTGCAAAGAATATATCAACCTAAAAATAATCAGTGAGTTATTTCACGAAGTTGCTTATACAACACATATTTATATTTTTAAATGTGCTGTTCTAATTCAAATAATAAAAGCATTCTAGTGCATGCAAATGTGAAGGCGCTTATAATAAAAATGCAGTTATCAGGGCTATAAGGAATTCAACATGGCAGAAACATGAAGTATGCCACTTTAAGCAAGTAAAACAACACATTGGTAGTTGTTAATAATTTGTTAGAAGTAATCTTCACTACCAATTCTCAGCATATTATCTCTGTGCATAAATAATAATGTGTTTATTGATATAATAAATCATTATTCACAACTGCTCAAAAAAAAGCCCCTTAAGTATTTTCTTCATTTTTAAAAAATACAAAGTGAATGATTTAGTTTTGAGAAAACTAGTATCATCATTCTGCAATTATTTTTGCATTTCTTATTATGAATGGGACAGTTGTGGCTTAACAAAATGTGTGTTTCTTCAAAATAGATGTGACAAAATTTATTATTGGATAGTGAAAATGTGAGCCACTATAGAGAGAAAGCTAAATTTGATAAATTCTTAATTTGTTTTACTTCAATGTTTTAATATCATCAATAGTGTAAAGGATGCCACTGAGATAAAAAAATAACAATATTTTTATAGTGACACACACATTACTTAACAACTTTATTTATCATAGTTGTCTCTAGTTATGTTATGCATAAGGTCAATATAACCATTGAGGACATTAATATTAAACTTTAGTCACAGTATTTTGTTTTTTTATATTATTAACATTTTCTGACTATTTAATTTGGAATTATATTATCTGTCAGCAGCATCTCTATTAGCACATAAGTCGTAACTAGCAAACACTTCTTATTGAGATCTTTAAGAGAAAAATGAGGAAAGGATAATTAAAATGCTGTTTTTAATCACTGGTGCATCTAATTACCCATGCTGTTCTTGTTCCCCATCATTAATATTAGGAAGAGTTAGCTATTTAATTTCAAATCTTCTATGGTTTCTCAGATCATAAAGAGTGACTAACAGAAAGCCTTCAGGGGAGGTCAAAATAACCTATATATTTACTTTCCTGTTTTTCTATCTTTCCTTGTAATAACCTATATTTAGTTTGTCGGGGTGCAGATCATCCATGACAATCACTTCTGAGGAAAAGAATACTGCTATAATTTGGCTTGAAGATAGCATGTTAAGAAAAACTCAGACATGGTCATTTGTGGAAAAAAAAATGGTAATTAGGATGTCCCTGAACGTCTATCTCAATTTCTGAGAGGTTGCTTAGTAAGAGAGAAGACCAAAAAAGAAAGAAAGAAAGAAAGAAGCAGAGAGCTTAGCTTTTATTCTTATTTTCACTGGTGAACCATTTACTTGACAAGTTTTCATTAATTTTACAGTGACAATCACCATGGGAAGAGTACTTGAGAGCTGCACATTACTGAAGCATTACGTGTTAATGCTTTTAAGCTATTGCCAGAAAAAGGGAGGGGTGCTCTTTAATTTAAACACATGTAAAGTATGTAATTCCTATAGGTTGAGTGTAAATTTTGTTAATCCTAGTAAAGGGTAGTAATTATAATCCTTGTTATGTCACTACCAATCACTACACTTTATAGAAGGTCCCTGGAAGAATATAGAGTCAAATATTGCATCCTCGTCAATATCAGTGCAATAGTGAAGATGCATGACTACTGCCTAGAATGACAGAAAAAAAATCAGAAAAATTTATCAAGTGAATCTTTTGTGAGAGTCTCACACAGTGGGAAATAAGAAGTGGAAGGTAAGAGACCTGAGTAGCATATTTAGTTGCCAATGGAACTAGAAGTTTCTCAGTAAAAGAAGAAGGTATGAGAAATAAAAACCTTGGAAAATGACAAGTGGAGAAAGAGCAAACTGAACCTTGGTAGACCAGAAATCTAAAGTACTACATGGGCGCTGTGGTGCAAAACAATAAGGTTTAGCATGGGAAAAAGAGTCAAAGGAACTGAAAGTTGGATTGTCACTTGCTGCAGAGAATGAAGCCACTGACTTCTCTGTGGAGAATGAATTCCAGGAGGCAGTAATTGACGTGGGGAGATAAGGTGGAGGAAACTGCAGCCCACTGTCTGTGAGATGATAGATTTTGAGGACAGAGATAAGAGGGGAAATAAGGAGACGTAGATGGGTCTGTGCTGGGCTTTGGAGGGAGAATCGATTCAATTCCATATACTAAAGGACGGGATAGGGAGGAAAAGAGTGCCATCAGTGATTACTCTATGTTACTGGGTTGAACAACAGGAGAATAATGGTGCTAGAATTTTGGGATGGGGAATCTGCACCTAAAACAGGTTTTGGTGGAGGTGGACTCAAGAGTAAATGTGTGAATTATCTCAAGCTGGGTAAGCGGAGAGGTTAAGATTTTATTTAAGTTATTCTCTGATTTCTTATCTTCTTGTGATACATATGTGCCTTCTTCCTTCCCTGCTCCCCCCTCCCACTCTCCTCCCCACTGTTAGGTTACTGTGCAGTTTAACGATTACACATGTGTTGCTGATTTAAAAAACCAGCTCCTGGATTTATTTATTAGCACACTGTTTCTTTTTCTAGCTTGTTAATCTGTATTTCTTCTCTCAGGCTGGTTTTGATTTCTTAACACTTTTTAATTAATTTGAAATGAAATGCCTAATTCATTTTTTTATTGTATATTCCTTTTTAGGCAGCATGAACGTGTAAAGCTACTTTGTGTTTATTTTCAGAGCACAGTTTTCCTGTAATCTGTAAATCTTGAGAGGAAACATTTTCACAACCATCATTATAAAGATACTCTATAAATTCAGTTTTTAGTTTTTACTTGGTGTAGAGGTGTTTAATGGGGGATTTAAAAATTAACCAGTTGTAAGAGTTGTCAGTACTTTAGAGTTTCATTATTAAAGTCTTACAGATTCATGCTTGTTCTTTTACCATTGTTGAATTTATTATCTGATTTCTTTTGAGATTCAGTAACACCTGAAGTACGGGTATCTTGCTTTTTATATAATGAAATGTATAAGCATATATATTTACATTTGTGTATTATATTGATTATTTTATTTATATTTTCCTGTCTTTACTAATGTTTTGCCTGCTTTAGCTTTCATGGTATTAGAGAATGAAGTTAAAGTCTTTTAACATTACTTTGTGTCTTTTTCTCTTTGTAGTTTCTACAGTTAATAGTTATTGTATTTTTGAAGCTATGCTATTTGGTACACAAGGATTCAGAGAGATCTTATTTTATAAGGTTTTTCCTTTATGTCATGTTCTTATAAAAACCCCACCTTTAAAGTTGAACATTTGAGTAATAAAATATTATAATCCTTTGCAGAAATATATCCAACATTATCAACAGTATGATGAATTTAGATGGTAGTAGTTTAAAAATGCACTTTCTAAAATCTACTATAATAAAACAGGGTCAACAATGTTATGTAATAAATATCATGCTAATTTTACTATTTAAATATCAAAAGTACATTAAATTTTTCATAAATCACTGCAGACACAGTCTGTTTTACATTTACCAGTTATGTCCCACAAAGCACATCTAGGTTTTTCACATATTATTACATGCATCTACAGTATATTATAGTCTTACTAAACAAAAATATTTGACTTAAAGATGTAAATTCTGATTGCTACACATTAGCAAAAGAATAAAAACATTGAGAACTCGCTTTCTCTAATGGAAGTTTACTGAAGAGTATGGGCATCAACTTTCACATTGAAATACCCTTTACGTATCAACATATTTTTCTCCAGAACACCCAGTTTCCTCTCATGAGTCCTCTAGATTCTTTTTATTTCAGTGGGGAAAAAGTGAACCCTTATTTATTTCAGCTTTTTCATTTGCTTTACATGCTCTTTGGGATGTATATGTGGTTGGTGGGGGAAGTTTTCTTGTTAAAGAAGTTTGGGAAAACTTGTTTTAGGAGACCCTTTAAGCGCCTTATTAGAGATGTAAAGCAGACATTAATTAGCATACACAAGACTCTAAGAAGTCTATTTTATTGCCTTTGTAACATTTCGCACAAATAACTTTTTTTCAAAATATTTTTTAACATTCTAGGGAACATGCTTTAGTAATGCTACTCTTAATACATTTATTTTAAATGCATATTCAGGAAGGGGATTATTAGAGCCTATGAAAAATCAATCTTGATTGTAAACTCTAATAAATAGTATTATCGTGAGGTCAGGCTCCTTCCGCAATTGCCATCGTGGGTTCCCCTCATGCTTCTGTTATACCGCATGATCTATAAAACTGTGGGCATATCGACAGATCTACCATATACTTCACACTCTGCTAGAAATGCAAGCTTCTCTTTTTTGTGGATCAAGGGATCAATATATTTGATTTGATGCCTAATTATCTTTCTAGCACCATTTGAGATAAAATATTCCTATCATTTATGAAATTGTCTATACCACTAAGTCTTAAGTGTCAACATAAAACAACTGCTGCGGTAAAGTGAGCATGGACTTGGAATCAGAAAACAGAGGTTTAGCCTCCAGCCCCTCCACTGCTCAGCCGTATGACCTTTGCAAAGTCTCTTCAATGACCTCACTCTACTTCCTTAAATATAAAATGGAGGTAATCATATGTTCAAAAATAAGTTTTACACATTTGATCATATGACCCTTTAAGGAGGAGAGCATTACCATGGTGTCATTTTAGTTTACATATCTAATGAAATATCTCCTTAGATGTGTGTAGATTATAAAAAATTTCAGTTACTCACATTAACATTTTGCCCTTGCAAAATAAATCAATTTTGCAAAAGATAATTCTAAAAGAAATCTAGGTTGCTAACCAGAACTTGCCTTTTGCCTTTTGTGTGTGAGATTAGTATCATGGAATAAAGATGAGAGAACTTGAAATGTGCTTGAAAGGATCTTGACTCTCAGCGTGCCTCCCTCCCTACTTCTATTGTTGAGGAAATGGAAGGCGAGAGAGACTAAATGACATGCCTGCAGTCATTCATGTGAGTGACAGAACTGGGAATCAGACCCAGTACCTCTAAGTTGCCACCCCATTGTACTTTTTTGTAACCAACCACCTTAATTATTTACAGGAGTAGGAAGAGGCTTCTCCCCTCCAAAGGATCTCATCATTCTGCCAAGTGGCCTGAAATTCCAATATTAGAAAACTCAAAAGCTTTGTTGTCTTCATATATTCCTTAATAAAATACAAATATCTCTGGGGAATAGTAACTGGGTGAATACTTGTTTATATCAAATTGTATTCTATCTATAGTAGTTAACCAAGGAGTGCTAGAGAGCAAGAAAATGGGACAGTACATCGCATTTGATGAGTGAGAGTTTGTAAACTTAAAGATTCTTTTAATTTTGTGTGTGTGTGTGTGTGAAAATCCTGAACAATCCCTGTATAACGTAAAACCCCTTAGTGAGCACACAGACTCTTCGTGATCTGGCCCTCTCTGGCCTCATTCCTCTGCATGTTCCCGTCCCATCTTACATTCCAGGTGCACTGAATACTCACCTGGTGCTTCTGAAACACAGTATATTTTCTCACATCTCTGGCTGTTCCACATCCTATGAATACAGTTCCTGTCTGGTTGTTTTGCCTCACCATGCCAACCTAATCCTTTCAGAAGTCTAATTCAGGTTAGTTGCCCCTATGATGCCTTTCTTAAGGTTTACCCATCTCTGGACCCTCTAGACAGTTAAATGTCCTCTTTCTTGGCTATAACTCTTTTGAACTTAACTGCATTGCATCTCAGAATAAAATGAGGATATTGGTAACATCTACTAGGAGTGATATAGGAGTGAGACGTAAAGATTTAGAAGAATTCCTGGCAGTTACACATTATTTGTTATTATTTTCATTATTGCACACACTATTATGTGCCCATCTTTTCCATGAGACAATGAACTACTTTAGGAAAAGGAATGTTAGAAGCAGTGTATCCCAGTAATTATTGTTTTATATATATATATATATATATATATATATATTTGTACTTATTAAAATGTTCAGCATACAGCAGGCCACAATAATATTTTTTCTCACTGATTAGATGGGTGAATTTTGTTGAGAGAACGAATCTACTTTCTGCCTAAGAGAGTCTCTATAGTGCAATGCTGGGCACTATTAGACTAACATGAGGCTCCTGAAACTTTATAAGAGGATGTAAATGTTTGCTTTTGATGCAAGAGTTGCCATGAAATAACAGTAAATGGGGAAATGTGATGGTATCAGATACAACTTTATGCAAGTCTATAATTTTTCTGAGAAACATTCCTATCCGCAAAGTACATTTTACTGGCCTCATTGAATGGCTTACTCTCTTTTATTCTCTTACTTGGATCAACCTTATGAAGAACATAATAGATAGAAAAATTTCATGGTGTAAGATTTGAGTCATTTTTCATATGTATTCAAGTCTCCAGGAAGTTAATAATAAGTTATTCTAATGATAATGACTGAAACCTCAATATTTTTGAGAAATTTACACAAGTATAGATAATAGCACAATTCTTGATGTGCTTTGATTGCTCTGAAATGGCAGTTTTCAATAAATATTGAAATTAGGTGATAATCGCTAGCATTATGTATTATTTATCAGCATTCAAATTGCCATGAAAAAAGGATGCCCTTTTACACGTAAACCTGCTTTCAAAGACCTTTGAGAAAAGAGCTAATTCTGAATGCAGTATTGTTCTTCACACCTTTTTCATTCTTCATTATTTATTGTAGAAATGTATGCATCCTTTTGGAGTACTAAGGGAGTTCACTTTTACCCAGTCATGTCTAAAATAGCTCTGAGCTAAAAATATTCTCCCTGGTACCCAATGCAAATAAGCCTCCCATGCAATTTTCATGGCTGATTCTTTGAAACTTTTGTAAAACTGAAGTTCTAAAATATTTGGGACCTCATAGCAATAGAAATAGTAGGAACATCCTCTTTTATATACTGGCATAAAACACCAAAAAAAGCATGACTTTCTTGACTCTGGAAACACTTGCTTAGCTGCATTGCCCCAGAGGATGATGAATGTCTTTAAGAAAGGGCATAGCATACACTCAGTATTTTAATAATAATTAGAATTTCCCCTTCAATATTCATTACAGATATGTTTTGGATACATCATATAATTACAATTTTTTTTAAGGTCTAAGTGTTAAAACATTTTTTAAAAGTTACTTAAATATAACTGGGTTACAGGAATCCCACTCCTAGGAATTTACCCTAAGAATGCAGCAGCCCAGTTTGAAAAAGACAGATGCACCCCTATGTTTATCACAGCACTATTTACAATAGCCAAGAAATGGAAGCAACCTAAGTGTCCATCAGTAGATGAATGGATAAAGAAGATGTGGTATATATGTACAATGGAATATTATTCAGTCATAAGAAGAAAACAAATCCTACCATTTGCAACAACATGGATGGAGCTAGAGGGTGTTATGCTTAGTGAAATAAGCTAGGCGGAGAAAGACAAGTATCAAATGATTTCACTCATCTGTGGAGTATAAGAACAAAGAAAAAACTGAAGGAACAAAACAGCAGCAGACTCACAGAACCCAAGAACAGACTAATAGTTGCCAAAGGGAAAGGGATTGGGGAGGATGGATGGGAAGGGAGGGACAAGGGGGAAAAGGGACATTACGATTAGCAGACATAATGTAGCGGGGGGGGGGGGGTACGGGGAAGGCAGTATAACACACAGAAGACAAGTAGTGATTCTATTGCATCTCACTATGCCGATGGACAGTGACTCTAATGGGGTATGTGGGGGGGACCTGATGAAGTGGGGAGTTTAATAACCATAATGTTGCACATGTAATTGTAGATTAACGATACCAAAGAAAAAAAATATATATATATATAACTGGGTTATAAAAAGTTATTTGCAAAGGGACAGAACATTGGCCTGGTAAATATGACAATAAGAATCTTGAGCACTAATGAGTCCATTTATAGATGTTAAAAAATGACACTGTAGTTTTTGAAGATGGATTTTTATAAAAGAAAAATATTTTGAATGAATTTACTTCATTGGAACTTAAGTACTGATTACCTTCTTGTCATGGACATTTGTTTCTAAAACGCTGGTTGTAAACTCGTCTCAGCATTCGTTTCCGGACAAGGTGAAAGAGCAGGGACGGAAGAGCTCTGATTCGCAATGAGTGATCAGGTGATGGGATCCCGGACTATGACCATGGGATAAAGGAGGAGATACCCTCTCTCCCTGTACCGCTTACTGGGATAAGTTCCCCACAATTAATTCTCTAAGTTAATTGGTAGCCACTGGGTATAAATATATTTTTAATGTACTTGGTTTATAAGAATTTAACCTTGTTTGCTGTTTAACTTCGTTCTTTCTTCAGAACCAAACCCGATTTTATTATGCCCATAAAATCATTTGAAACCTCCAGGTATCTCTTCTAAATGTTTGGACTGCCCAGGACTGCTGTGATTTTGGCGGGTTCCGTAGAACTATTGAGGATGATTTCTCAGAGTAGAGAAATACACTCAGATTAAGGGAGAATGCACTGATGTGAATCCTCTTTTTTTTTTTTCTTCAGAAGATCTGAATGTTGTTTTGAGATACGCAATAGCAAAATGTGATTAAGCTGCATCAGTGTGATACGGTGAAAGTGACGTTTTCTCTTTAGTGAAACAAATAAATGAGGTACTGTATTATTACCTCAGAATTGTCCTCAAGATGGTTTTAAAGTAAGGTAGGAGTGCATTTCTGTGATGCTCTTCCTAGCTGAAATTGGAAAATATTTATAGATGATTATCAAGGTTTCACTGGGACATTTTGAATTATATGACAAACTGCATAGTACTACCTTGTGAAATTGTTCAGAAACAGTTAATGAGCCCTCAGGTTTAAAGGAAATAAAATGCTATATATTTTTTTCATGAAATAATTGTTTAAATGATCAAATGCTAACCCCAGAGAATATTTATTTTATCTGGTATCAATTCTAGTTTAGTTCAAAGTTCAATAGGCACTTTGCTTTCTTTTCTTTCTTTCCTTTTAAACAGAAAGTTCAATTTTACCCAAGAAAATATTAAGGTTGTTTTTATACCAAACTTCAATTTTAATACCACTCAAGGCTTGATATACTTTACTTAGAGTGAATCTTATGTTTTACTTACTTAAAGGCATTAATAAAATGCTTTCTAAGATTAGATGCTTGTGCTTCATAGGGTTTTCATGCATGAAAGCTGGTCAACACAGCAGGAACATAAACCTCATTATTGGGACTAGTTCAGGTCCATTACATTAACTGGTCTCATCACAAAGTGCTCTTATTTTTGCTTACACAAGTGAATAGTAAATGGAGGTTAAATAAAATTTTATCTAGTGAAGCAAAAGAGCTAGCCATTTCTAGTGGTTTTTTTTTTTACCTTTATTTTGAATCTTAGATCAAATCTGTCAGACAGGTTTTATTGTCCCCTTATGAAAGCTTAAAAGAATGGAGGTAATGCTTTGTCTGTGGTGGTAAGTGCCAGAACCCGCATCGCCTTCAGCCACCTCTCTCTCGGTCTCTTTCTTCCTCCCATTCTTCCCTCTTCTTGATACTTTTATTAAATACCTACTATGTGCTAAAAGCAGTTTGCTTGTAGGCAAAGTTTTGAGGATTTGGCACTCTCCTTCTCTCTCAACGTGCTCAAAGAGTAATGGTAAATCAACATTCAAATCCAAATAAACTAGAATGTAGTATGATAGTTAATGTAGAATAATAAACAGAATCCCCTGTAGAGAAGAGTAAATAGTTAACACTTCTGCTGGGAGGGGAGTCATGGGAAACTGCTCATAGAAGCCACATTGACAGTAGTAGTTTCTCAAGGTGGGGGAGGAGAATTCAGGACAAAGGGATTGCAGATGCAAAGTTAGAGAGGCATGAGGTGGGTCAGACACAGGTGCCTATGCAGGATGGTTAACAATGGAAGGAAATAAGCTGGACAGTGTGGACATAGCTAAGTCATGAAGATAATGATGATCGTGTGTAACAAATGAGTGCTGAGATTACAACTCTACAGTGTCTCACAAACTGAGTCACATGGTAGAATCCTGGGCTCTAATTCCACACAGACACACACATGCATGCATGAATGCACAAGTTTGGGTGAGAGTTTTCTATTTTAAGTTGAATTTCAATGTTTTTAACTGGAACATCCATTCCTTATATTGGACATTTCCTCCCACTCCCTATTATATATATGGATCTAAAAATATACTTACTAGGCAAAGGGAATATATGTTTAAGAATTAATATTTTATTTAAGAAAATAAAGAACTAGGCAAGAATGATAGGCAGAAGGAAGATGCCAAAAATCCCAAGTTCAGCTGATTCAGTACTTTCAGAAAATTGAACTAATCTTCAATTTGAAAAATGAGGAAATAAGATTAATTGGTTTCTTTAAATTCTGGAATAGAATGCACAAAAAACTCTACTAATTCAATTACATAAAAGTAAAACTGACCTAGAGCATGATCATGCTACTTAATTATCATTTTAGTTAGATTTATCTCTGTGCAACAGTGTTGAAGACTATATTTTATTGTTTTGTAGGATTTAAAATCTTATTTAATAATTTTTAAAGAACTTTCAGAAATAGACCATTAAGTTAACACCCTTAAATAATTCAGAGGGAATATTTCAATTCAGAGGAGAATCATTTCAATTACTTTTTAA
Source organism: Phataginus tricuspis (assembly GCA_029783875.1). Taxonomy (NCBI): domain Eukaryota; kingdom Metazoa; phylum Chordata; class Mammalia; order Pholidota; family Manidae; genus Phataginus; species Phataginus tricuspis. Next base: position 16,538,638 of record JAQQAC010019963.1, read on the forward strand.
TCAAATAGAAATATGATTTGTTTATGCTCTAGAGAGATGCTTATAATGACTCCTAATCAGGTTATTTTGTGATTACTGCATTAATCAATGCGTGCCCATATATCTCTATCTATATTGATTTTCCAAACACTTTGTTCTGTGGCCTCAGATTCAGTTATAACTACCATTAGGTAGCAGGAGAGAAACAAAATCCAACAATGATAATTAATCTAATCATTTACTACTGGTGCCCATTGTTTAGGTGTTATAAGTATTATTGGATGGCAAAACTATATTGGATGTCAACTGTATGTGGAGCTAAAATGCAGGAGATAGAAATGTATGAGCTCCCTCTTAAAAAAAAATAACTGTTCAGAAAAATGTTTCAAAGTGAAAATAATAAGATTAAAGCATATCTTTTCAACATCATACTGGGGTACTTTCAAACAAGCCCATTCCAGGATTACTTAGTTCTTTAAGAGAATATACCTGTGTTTGACTTTGCTGTTTACTATTTGGTTACAGCCCAGATACTGTTAAATTAAGTGTCAACCTGCAAGTTTCTGTCTAGTAGAAAAAATAACCCCATAAAATATTAGCCAGTTGTATATCAATATTTTGATAGTCTTTATATTTAAATGTCAATAAATAGTTATTCATATGCTATTAAAGCCAACTTTGGCATCTTACTGGCTCCCCATTAATGAGTTAAATACATTTTTGACATGAATTGATTTTACATTTGCAGGAGAGTCATGTATTTAACTTTTAACATTTCTACTAACATATTTTGAGGCCCTCATTATGCGCACTGTCCTACAAACTTCAGAAACGTTACCTACTTTCAACTGCACAAGTCTATAAGGTTAAGTGTTATTAAAACTGTTTTCTCAGATAAGGAACCTGAGTATGTGAAGGGCCAGTTAAGTATTCTAATATCAATAACTATACATTTGTTCCACTATTTGTGCATATTTATTGAGCTCTTACTGCATGCCAGTTACTTTTCTAGGAACTTGGAACACAAATGGCTAAAACAGAGAATGACTCTCGCAGAGCTTACATTCCAGGCCATATAGGACAGAAAAGGGAAAGACAGACAATAAATAACACACAAAATAAGCAAATCTAATACTTGATGGAACTGGGATTAGAATGCAGCTTTTTCTGTCTGCTTTCTAACACCATAATCACTTCAAGTCTCAGAATGTTATAAACAAAGGGACATTCATATTAAAAATCTAGGTTACTATACCTATTGATTCTTGCCTGTCTGCCAGACAGCTAATGTAGACCTGCAAAAATTAGACTTTATCAAGGAAAAATATCAGACTCTTTCTCAAATCAGGTTGAAATACACGTGCAACTCTTGAAAAGGACTGTGTACAGTTGCAGAGACAATTATGAGGGTCTGCCTAGAGAATTGGAATTAGGGGCTCCTTTTGCCTTCTATTAGAAGGGGAAAAATAAAAAATGTCTGATTTCACTTCTTAATGTGAATATCTATGTCAGATATTCTTAATTTTTTTTTATGTGCCCTTCCATTGTCTTAGAGTAACTAGCATATAGGCAGTATCTCAAACAAAATATTTTTAAATAGAAATTATTTCTCTAATGTGACTTACTATATTTAATCCACTATAAACATAATTATAAGTACCGCTGATAGATAAGGGTCTGACTATGTTGCTCTACTCAAAAATTAGTCATTAGAAGTTACTGTGTTGATCTTGGGGAAAACTCAGGTAAAATACAACAGATGGGTTTACATTTCTTCTTATCTAATGTCATTTTCAAAAGACAAAAATAAAAATCCCTAAATTCCTTTATCTAATTTTATAATTTTTTGGTTTTATTCAAACTGTTATCATCCATATACGTATTCCACATAATAAGGTATGGTTGTCAAAACATTTGGAAGATTCAGAATGTTAAATCCATCTACAAAGTATAAATATGTGTCAACCATTGACATTACTCAAAAGATAATTTTCCTATGATTTCACAGAAAAGTACAGTAGTTTTTTTTCAAGGGTAGTCAGTTTCACATGAACCAAGTTACTAGCATAACCCATGTGAGTTAAAAGCATATGAAATATTTGTAAAATGAAATTCATGTTGAACCATACCACTGACTTAAGATTTCTTCATTGTCAAGAAGACACTCATGCTATTTCTGAGAAAAGAAAAAAACAAAACAAAATAAAAAAATAAAGCAAAACAAGAAAACTCCCTGTCATATCACCTTAGAATTAAAGAAACAAACAAAAAAGCAATGCTATGCCTTCCAAACCCTCATAGTTAATACAAACTATGATATTCTCTGAACACCATGGAAATGAAATCATAGACTTGAACCCTTTTGTTGGAAAATTCACCAGGCTCCATTTAAATCTATAAATAATCTACAAGCCTGTGAAAGTGAACGGTCAATCTGACCCACGTTACACTTCCAAGCCAAATTTCTAAAAAGCTTAATTCCTTTTTAAAGTACCTTTATAAAAAATACAATTTGAAACACTTCAACATATACAAATTCAAAAGTCTATTTCCCCCATCACCTTGAGTTTACTCTAAAATAAAATACTAACGTCAGAGGGCATTACTTGATTTCCTAGCTCTTTTGTCTTACAAATTAAAGAACTAATATTATATTTCTTTTTCTCAGGCTTTTCATGCTGTCTTTAAAAAAAATCCAGGCAAACTTTTCTTCCCTTGGTGACCTAACAGGATATTTTACAAAACTAGAGAACATGGCTGCTCATTTGTTTTTCCAAGCTCTCTGATGCAGAAATGTTTCAAAGCATAAATTACAGGCAGAATTCTAATTTAACTATTTGCAAAATACTACTCTTTGCCAAAACTGATTGAACTTCAAAGCCTCCCTAAAACATCATACATAATTTATTTTAGGGAGGAGAACAATGAAATCCCAGTCTAGAGCCTGAACAATGGTATTTTAAATCAGCCATAGTGACAAGCAAAGTATTTGGGAGAAGCATGTACTTTTTATTAGCCAAAGCATTGTTTTAAATTTATAAATCTGCTAATATTGTAGGATTAGTGATTCTAAGAACACCTCTTACAGAGTACAGAAAAGAGCAAAAATTCAGCATGTTTGACTCTACTTTTTTTTAAACTGTGCATTTAATTGTTCCTTGATCATATATTCCAGTAACAGATTTTTAATTGGTTTTTGACCTACATATCATCATGGCTTGACTAACAATTCTCTAATCAAGTTTGCATAGCATTCATGTGTGTTCAATAATTCAGCAATCCGTCTGGGAACCGTAGTGGGCCCCAGGGTTCTGGTGAACGCTCTGTGGCTACTGAGAGCACCAGGCACCGTATGCGCAAATCGCACTCAAACTCCTTAAAGAAGAATCAGGTTCCATGACTGCACTTATTGCTACACTTTCTAGATAAATAGAAAACTATGTATATTTATGAGAAAAGAGTGCCATTTGTATTGTCTAGAAAAATCTGTATGTGAAATACGGAAAAATAAGTATAAAATGAAAACATAGTAAGTGATATCCTCTTATTTGTAGGCACCTAACTACCAACAGTGCTAAGATAAAATTCCTTAGGTGTGCCAGACTTTAAACACATGCTGTAAATGCTCATTAAAAAGTAATTTTTCTGATTAAAAGAGAACAGTTTATTTCTACTCAGTTCTTCAACTTGGTAAAGTTGCACAAGAATAAAAGCGAATGTGAAATCAATACATGCAACTGATGCACGATTTCAGTGTGTTTGCTTCAATTTGTCCCCCTAAGGGTTAATTTGAAGAAAAACTATAATTTAGAAAGTTCTAGATGCCCAGGAAAGTCAAGGTGTGAGAGTTCAGTTTTTAAAAGGTACTTGGCTGTGCTAACTCCTAAAGGCTGCTTATAGCCTATACCATTTATTTTATTTAATTTGTATAGCCCAGTATTTTTAATGCATATACTGAATATTTTAAAATATTGTGTTAATTCATTTATACACTTAAATATGCATGTATTTCTGAAAAAATTATAACAGTTATAATTGTAACTTCTTAAATATTTTAGGAAAGATAGAGATCTTTTTAATCTAGAAGAGGTGTTTTTCAAAATGCTGACCTCAAAATAAATTTCTGTAAAACAATCACCATTTATCAATGACTTACTTAAAAAAATAATGTGTTAACTTTGCTTTATGATTACTTAGTCAACATACAAGTTATTCCCTTGTGGAAAAAAATTATCTTGCAAGAGGTGGAGATGGCAGGCTGACTATGAAAATCCATTCTCTTCTTTTTGAGCACATGGATAAAGTATACTTCCCAGGCCTTTCAAAGTTAAGTATGTTCGTGTAACCAGGTTTTCCCTCAAGTGGAGAGGTGTGAAAGTCATGCTTTCCATTCATAGGCCTGGTCCTTAAGACAGGCCAACCTTAATACTCTTTGCCCTCCCTCCTGTCTGGAACCCATGTTGAATTAGCTTTGCCATGCAGATGATGACAATTCCCTAAATGATGCCACAACACCCTGGAAGGAAACTTCATTCCTGAACGATTTCACTCAGCAGAGTCATTCAAAGACCTAACTTCGGATTATAGCATGAGAGACATGTTTTTCTCTAGGCAACTGAATTAATGTTGAGTCCCTTTGTTAAAGCAGTCTAACTTTACTTACTCCAAATAATAGAACCTCAAAAGAGGTATATCCAGCCACTGATACACTTGGAGCTCTTCCAGGCAAGTTGTGTTGTGCTTCCGAGGTGCCATCTGTTAAAACAGTTGTTTCTTTTTTTGATACCTCAACTGTAAAATAATCCAGATGTTCTCTATGGAGTTTTTCATTTCTAAATTATATAATCTAGGTTTAGTATATTTCTTTCAAGGTCAAACAAAGCAAAACAAAACACTCAGAGCCTGTTCAGAAGGCTCCACAGACAGGAAAGGGTATTTGGGTTTGGGAGGAATAGGTTGTGCTAAGAAGAGAGAGATTCTCTTATGCTTTAGAATAAGGACCAACTGCTGTGTAGGTAAGAGCTCTGCAGACCTGAGCTGCCCAGACCCTGTGCAACCCCAATCAGGGCCTGTTTTCATGACTGGCCCTTGGCCAGCTCATGGGAACTGAACTCATAGAATTGAGATTTTGAACTATGTTAATACCAGTTTGTCTAGATGATATATGCAAACAATGGGATTTGTGGTGAATAGCTGTTTTCCATCAGGGGATCTAGCACTTCAGTGATTGAAGTCATACAGGCATTATTACACAGGTTCAAGTGAGCCTCTGTGGTAGACAACACTCTGCATGTGTTGTCACAAGCTATCAGAGGAATTATGTGTGTCCCGCATAACTCCAGAAAGAGAGGACAATGGAAAACTTGCACCTGATTTCCTCTAGACTATGCTCTATGCACCTTTACTGTTTGCTGATTTTGCTTTATAACCTCTTGCTGAAAACAAAAACAAAAACAAAAAACCCTGATGTCTGAGTCCTATGTGCATGTCTAGTAAATCACCAAGCCTGAGCATGAGCGTGAGGACCACCAACACAACTAATGTCCTGATACTTTGTTTCAAAAGAGACTTAGTTTACTGATCCAGTTTCCCTCTTTGAACTGGGTGCTAACAGGCTAAATTCCAACAGTATAATCTGCCTCCAGCAAGGATTCCAGACTGGCTTCATTATTGCCCTGTATTCTCAGAGAGCTGTGGTATTTAGGAAGCTAGCGCTTTACAGTCCTTAGAAGTGAGAGGTTACACTGGTGTAGATGAAACAGCTTCTAAATAAAAAATTGCCTTAGTAGCCCTTTAAAGGCAACAACGAGTCACCTTTTTTTTTGCAACTGCAACAGCTAGTTGGGTAAATGATCCAAATGGCAGGTTTATGTTTACAACTACCTTGAACTCCAATCAGCAGAGCTCTAAGCAAGCACAGCACAACAAAAAGTCAGAGTACATTTATATGAAGGTCACTGATTATTTGTTGATGTTTTAGTCTTTTGAAAGTCACAGAGGGCTCAGGAATTATCCACTATAGTACATATGTAAAGCGATTTACGTGTGTACTATGCTTCCTTTAATATATGGTAATTTAATTCTAATAAATGAAGTAAAATAAATACAAGCAAACAATTATTCTCAAGGCACCAGGGTGTATATAAATAATATAATACCTGCCACCATAAAATACAAGTGAGATATGTAGAAACTGATTTATAACACAGGTGTGAATAAGCAGCAATAAAGAAAACAAAATATTAAAAATATAATCCTTAATAAACAAAGCTTATTTAAATTACAGAAAATTCCATAGAAGAAATCTCTGTGAATCAGCCCCTTTTACCATGTTACACAGATTTCCAGATTTCTCACTCACAAATTAAGACTTTGAGAATTAGCTAAATATCTCTTTTGTCTGCTTATTTATAAAATATAATAACAATGAGCTACAGAATATTAGTACAGTCCTTTGGAACATTTTATTATGTTGAAGTTTTCAAATATTTACTTATTTAAAACACAATGAAATCTTATTCTGTTCCAGGAACTACGTAATACCTCTGAAATATATAATAATGAACAAAATTTGACTCCTGTCCTTCAAAAGTTTGCTCTTAAAAGGTGCAAATAACTGTATTACAATGAAAGAAGCTCATTGTTGGAAATAAAATAGAGAAATTCAAGGTGTGTTAGATAATTTTCAAAATACTGTAATGTAAAGCAAGACAGAGGATAGAAATGATACTGAGTCTGTAACTTATAATTGAGTTACTGATCTCTGAGAAAGATACTTCATTTGAGTGGTTGGGGGAGAAGTTATACTTCAAGAGATTAGGGTGAAAAGATGGTGAGAATGAAACCTCAAATATATGTCAAGAGATTTAGTGGTTAAGAGGGAAAGTCATGGGAGTTATTCATAGGGGAGGTTAGTGTTAAGAGAAGGCTATTTTTATTTGGGTACATTGGAATATCTGCTTAGAGACAGAGAATGGGCCAATGGGCAGAAAAGATTAAAATGGAAATAAACATGGGAACACTTTACTGACAGAATGGTGCTACATATACTCTGAACAATGTTCTCTTTAAAAACAACTACAAATGAGAAATAAAATTTTTAAATATTTTAAAATAAATTGTTGGGCTGATAAAAAGTAAAAAAGTAAAAAAAGTAAAAAAGTAAAAAAGCCCAAACCAAAAACCCAGAAGTCAAAATCAGATCAAAGCACATATATAAGAAGATGGACTATGTTCAAACATATCAGTGACCCCCAAAGTACAAATGGGCTAAACTCTAGGGTCGCCATGATGGATCAAAAGCAAATCCATTTATAGGTGATTTACAAAGCCATTTGAAAAGTATATAGATTTCAAAGATTGAAAGTGAGAGGATAGATAATTCAAGAAAATATTAAATTAAAAAATTAAAAGCCGTGATTGTAAGAGCAATAACAGGAAATATCTGATCTTTTGAGCAAATTGACATCCCACCTTCCGGTTCTCTAAGCCAGAATCCTCACATCATTCTTTACTTCTACTCTGCATCCAGTAAATCTCCAAGTCCTGTTGTTAGATATCTCACAACTCAATCCTCCTCTTAACCCATACAAGGTCTCCATGAATTAAGGCCCCTACATAGATAGCTGCGGTTCCTTCCTAACTGGTCTCCAAGCTCCCACTGTTATGTCCTCAACCTGCTATTTTCAAAAAACCAGTGATCCAAATGACACAAAACTGTTTAAATCTGCCCCAAGCCCTCCCCTGTACCACCAATGGCTCCATTTTGCCAGCAGGTCAAATTCCAAATTCATTAACATGTCTTATCAGCCCCTTCAGTTTTCCACACTCTGCTAATCTTTACAGACTTATCGCTTGATATATCCTCCTCCACATGTATGCTTTTGAACTAGGTTCAGCTGCTCAAACACATCACACTGTCTTTTAAATAAAGGCTTTGCAAGACTTTTCCTTCTATCTAGGACATTCTTTCCTTTCCCCCCATCTCCATCCTTAACCCCTCTTTTCCCATCTCACCATTACCCGGAGTTTCTTTGGTTAACCCCTGTCTAATCTTCACCTTTTAGCATAGGTGTCCTTTCACCCTGAAACTTTTTCTGAAGCCCTAAATACGATTTAGGTCCATATTTACCCTATAATTTGCACATAGTGCATATTAATATAATCATTTCTCATATTTTCCAGTATGCTGTAAACAATAAGGCCAAGCAATGTGTCTGTCATGTTAAGCATTTAACCTCTGATCTAACACTATGCTACATAATTATCTGTCAAGCAATTTACAAAGAAAATGTTACTTTGTAAAGACCAGTGCAAAAAAATCTCTGGGATCATAATGGTAATTGTGTTTATTAGTAAATAAAACTAAGTAGAGGCAGTGTCAAAACTCTGGATTAGTCTACATTTAGGGTTAAAAATGGGCTTAAAGTTTTTCCTGATATTGGTCAAAGACAGAAAGGGGACATGTCCTTAACATTTTCCATTTAATGTGATAATTTGTTAGGTCTCAGTTTATTTTAGATGCTATCAAAAGTATACATCTTTAAACTCCTCCATGTTGCTGTTAGCTAAAAGCAAACACTGAATTCAGGTTAAACTTGCACTTATTTTTATTGTTTCACAATTATCTGACAGATTTAAAAGAAAGAGTTAAATAATGGGATCAGAACTATAAAAATTTTTATCCTCTGGAAGCTAAAATCCTCATGAAAAACAAGTTGGGAAGCTTTTATTGAAGCAAAAGTAACAAAGAAAGATATCTGAGTCAGAGAAGACACACAAAAAATTGATCTTACATTCCAAACACATGGGAGATTGGTGAGAGGAAATTAAAAATTAAAACATCGAAACACATTTGCTATAGTCTAACCTCCCTAGCAAATATTTGCATCCATATGCATTTTATATTCCATAGCTTGACTGTGAAATTTAATTAAAAACAATTATAAACACAGCTCCTTGAGGCTACTGAGGATTTCACAGTTTGAATCTTTATTTTTGAAGCATTTTATTCTCTTAAAAAAGCATGCATCAGTAAGTCATGTCATCAGATCTTGGTTTGAGAAGAACCGACTAAGTGCTTCATTTGAATACATCCACTAAGTTAAATTTGGATGGAATGACCTAGGCCCCTTGCCCCGGGGTTCAGTCAATATACCAAGTGAATAAACTGAAAATTCTCCCTACGGTTCCAAATTTGGTCTTGATGTCCATTCCTTTGAGATGATACCTGAAAGGGAATGTAGTAATTGAGCTGTCTTCAGCACTACTGCAGTATAATTCTGCAAGGAAGTTACCGGTTGCACAAAAAATAAAAAATAAAAAAGGCCAGATGCTATCGTACAAGCATTTTAGCAAAAGAGACGGCTAATAGGAAGATGGATCCACTTACACTACTTAGTTTGCATTGCTTTTTATGCCATTTGTCTCTGATGAGAAAGTCACCCTACAAACAAAAATGCCAATGGACACAATGGAAGCCTGGCATGAAAATGAGATCCAGTTTGTTTTCTCAGCATTATTTGGAAAAATTGCACTGCTTGGCTTCTCTTTAACAGTGCCTCAGATGATTTGTGAAGGAAAATGCCTGATTCTGAGTCTCCCAATCACCACCCAGACGCACTCAGTGAGATCTGTGGAAAGGTAATTGATTTCTTTTTGTTTGTTTGATAAACTCAACACTTTAGCTGGGAGGATGTCAGACTTAAATGCAGTTTTATAGTCTCTTTGGAGGATGCAGTTAGTCAAATATCATGGAGATAAAGTATCTGTCTGGTCCCTGAATGTCTTCAGAACATGGAAGTAAGTGCCCCAGTTACAAAATGTTTTTCCAAAGAACATTAGGAGTATTTCCTTTCGTCTACTGCCATGTTTAAAGCATTCCTCACCCCCCACAGCATTATATTCTGAACTTGAGGAGTGAGAATGTGGAAGGCTGTGACATGCTTCTGGGACTCGGAAGTAATAAGAGTATCTGCTAATTTCCTGAAAGCAATAAAAAAAAATAAGAACTGACACTTTCTCGTAAATCATTGTAAGCAGGATTATAACAGTGTGAGTCATTGAAAATGTAAAATACAGCATTTTCAAGTCCCCAAATATTCACATTATTGTGGAAAGGGGGAAATTAAAAACAAACAGGTGAAGCTCTTGTCTTTTCACATTGTGACTACGGAACCATTGGTAATCCTCAGAGCGGTTATTTATTCCACTTTACATTCTACAAACTGTCTCTTGAGTATTCTTTAAACTGTCAAATTTTCTTTTAATATTAAGTTAATTTTAATAAGCATGTATGCAAAAGATTAATAAGTAAGGAGCCAGGTTTTAGAATTAAATTACTCTTCAGTATTATGACTTTAGAGATATACTGAATATATGTTGCTACCAAACCTTGAATGTAAGTATATTTAGGACATAACTTCCCTCAAGATTTTTCTAATATTTAGTTGGGGTTCAATATGTGTCATCTGAGCATTTACACCCAGTCTCATTTCATATTGTGTTTATCTCTTAGCGACATTTCAGTGCTTCCAACAGTACGGGATATTTTTTGAGGAATAAGCTGGGTATAGTTCCTAATGAACAGGAAGACCAGAGGCCTGAGTTTTAGTCCTGAGTCTGCCACCATTTAGAGATGTGGCCTTGGCTGTCGTTTAAATTTATAGGTGAACACTTCTTCATCTAAAAACTTAAGGTTAGTTAGGTTATGTGATTCAAGGTACAGGAAATATATCTATTTGAATGAATGAATGAATGAATGAATGAATAGATGTGTATACTTAGAAAAAAGCAGGCGATTGTTGTATAAGAACATCAAGTAAGAGCAGGGATAGATAAAGTATGCTGGAAAAAAATAAAAGTACTTTTTTGACATTGTCCTCTTTGATTTTATGACTGTTTTGAGAGATTTCAGGGGCAGAATTCCATTTTACAGTGAGGGAGAATGAGGCTCCCTCAAGATGTATGATTTTTCTCAGAATGACCTACAAGAGGGCTCCATAAAGCAGAGTGAATGCTATCTTCTGACTTCCAGACGAGGTCTAGGCATCGCAGCTCCTAATGGTAAGTGTGTGTCAGATAGGCGATTCCTAGTACGGCCATTGTTTACGACAACATAAGACTCCATTAGTAAGCTAATATAATTGTGCATATATTCTAGAGAGAAAGGTTCAGCATTGTTTGGTTTCCCTGATGGATGCGTTGACCTGGGGAGTGCAGGAGTTTGATTTGCTTTGGTTTCGGATCTCCACTTAAAACTTTGGAAAAGGGGACCTAAAGGTTATACCAGTCTTGTGTGGTTGATTCTGAAGGTCTTCTATGACAATTTACTTAACAAGAACAGTTAGCATGTGAATTTAATAATGACGTGCAAACAGTGTGGTAAAGCAGCTGGATTGCTGCCTCCTCGAATCTAAGTAATGATTTGGAAAACTGAGATTCTTTTTTTAATTTGTGTCATCAAATAGCATTAAGCACCTAGATGCATGTGTTTCTGTGCCAGATCTTCTGTCCATCACACTGGACCATATGTTTTCACACCAGAAATACTGACTTGGCTAAATAACAATATCTGCACATATTTTAATCACATCCAACTTACAAAAACCACAAAAAATAAGAGGAACTGGATTTTAAAAACTAGCGAGGATTAATTGTACATTAATGATACCAAAAAAAAACTAACGAGGATTAATTACCTGTATTTTGCTGTTAATGGTCTCTAGGGTTTTTGACATAATATTCTATTTAAGGTTGGAAGTAGATGGGAATGAGGACATTTCAAGTGATGTTTTTTCTTTTATTTTTTTGTAAAGAGGATAAAATCCTCTGGGTGAATTTGAAGAAGGGCTTTTCCAAATATAGGAAACAGTCTGAAAGAAGTTTCATTATTGGTAGGAGAAAAATTGGATGGTGTCAATGAAGTGGAGATTAGTGAAGACACAGAGGAGGAAATGGGTTATTGCAGCAGGATTACAATCTTCAAAACTGAAGGTCAGTTTTTCAATTGGTTCATGGTGCTGGGGAGGCATCGGTATAGGCCTGGCAGCCAGCTTCCTGAAGGTAAAGCAGAGAAACAGGCAGGGGCTGGGGCTTAGGTTGTTTTACCCTTCTCTAAAGAATTTTACTTCAAACCCATATTTTCAGAAAGGCACTGCACTCCTGCCCTCACTTATGTCTGGTATCGTCATCTCCAGAAACCTTTCCAGAGAGTGATCTAGTTTTCGCTGAGCCCAGACAGACACATTCAGAGATAGGGAGAGTGAAGGCTGGTGTCCAGCTACATAAAAAGACTTTCAATCAATCCCCAACCCCCATTTAATACCATCTCATACTCCTGCTATAGAAGGAAACAGATTCTCCAATTTCTGAGTTTTCTTGAGGTTCAACAAGACTTGGATCTTTCTGGCCTTCTGAACATAGGGTTAAATTTCAGTTTCTCTAGTAAACTGAACCAGTTACTATTTCATTTGTCTCCAGATGATAAAATTTGTTGACATCAGTTTTTTTGCTGTTGTCTCCTTTTCTATACTCTTTGCCCTTGTAGTTTATGCCTATTTATTTTTAAAATTCCATTATATACATTTTAGTAGTGTTTTGGGAGGGCGTGGAGATAATGTATTTAACTAGAAGTTCTCCCTATTCTCTCTTTAATCCTCTCCAATCAGACTTGCATCCCTACCAATCCACTGAAATGTCTTTGTCAAGGTTATTTCTCTCTTGCCCTTTCAGGGCATGGGATGCAGTTGATACCTCTTTCTTAAAATACTTTCTTTCCTTGACTTCTTAGACACACTTTCCAGGTGTCCTTTACCTGATTAGATGCTTCTTCTCATTTTCCTTCACTGCATCCTCCTTCTCATAAAGGTCAAGGTACTCAGGACCTCTTCTCTCCCCATTCTAAACTTACCCTGTGGTTGACCTCATCCACTCCTCTGATACTAAATACCATCTCTATACTGACAATTCCCGCATCTGTCCTTCGTGCCCAATCCTCCTTAGCTTCTGATTGTTTATCCAGTTGCCTACTCAACATGGCCACCTGGATGCCTAATGGGCACTCAGATAAGAACTCCTGATCCCCTTCCTCCAATACGTCAACCTCCAGTCTTCCTTATCTCAATGCATGGCGTCAGCATTCATGCAATACCTACACATTTACTCTATCAGCGGGCACCTTCCCCTCCACCTTCAGTGTATATCCCTGACGCCATCACTCCCCATCATGGGCACAGCCACTGCCATACACTCCCACAAATGTGTTCATTTGTCTTCTTGTTTCCCCTCTCTTTTCCCTATAGTCAGTTCTAGGCAGCCAGAGATGACTGAATGCCTCCAATCACCATGTTCAAATCACTCCAGTAGTGTTGAGTCTCCTTGACCTGGTCTCTCCTGGCCTCTCCAAATTATTCTTCGCCCATCTCCACCTCACTCACTCCACTCTTGTCACACTGGTCATCTTGCCTTCTTTCCATAAGGGCGCACATGGCCCAATCTTAGAACTTGTATAGATGCTCCTGTCTCTGACCAGAAGGCACTCCCACCGATTCTCACTTAGCTCAGTCTGGTATGACATTCAGATATCTGCTCCCAAGCAGTACTTCTCCAAAGAGCTCTTACATGATCAACCTGCTTCTTTGCCAACCACTTTCTGCTCCCTTCATTTTTCTTAATGTTGGTTATTATCTCTCAATATTGACATGAAGAAAACCTTTGCTGAATTAAAGGAAAGAAAGGAGGAGATAAAGTGGAAGAGAGGAAAGCAGACGTGTATATCTCAACCTGCTCACTCTTACCCTTCGGCTAGGAGAGGATGTGGATATTGGAAATACAGGTGAAGGTTGTCTGGGTTGATGGTGGGTAATAGTGTGATACAGTCCCCACCCCTATAAAAAAATGTATTCCTCCTGTGTTTCTCCCTTACTCCACACTCAGAACATTTCTGACACCGATGTGTAGATTTTTAAAACGTCAAACAATTCTCTGCAACACCATAAGGGTGTCCGACAATTCCACACTAAACGGATGTAACCTATGTGGAGACAGTATCAGATTCCACAGGGTAAGGGCTCAGTCCCCCAAGGCTGCCCTCTGCTACTTCCGATGCCGATTGCAGGTCCCTGGTTGTCACCAGTACTTCTGACAGACTGGCCTGTAAATCAGGGTTCTTATGACCCTCTCCTTGGAGTCTGTAATTTTCTAGAATAGCTCACAAAACTCAGAGAAACACTTACATTTACTGGTTTATTATAAAGGATATAAAAAGGATACGAATAAACCGTCAGATGAAGAGACACATAGAACAAGGTCTGGAAGGATCTCGAGCACAGAGGTTCTGGCCCTGTGGAGCTTAGGTGTACCACTCCCCAGGTGTGTAGATGTGCTGACGGACACAGAAGCTCTCCAAATCCTGGACTATTGGAATTTTTAATGAAGTCTTATTACCAGCCCCATTCCCCCTCTCTAGACAATGGGTGGGGCTGAAAGTTCCAAGTTTCTAATTATTGCTTGGTCTTCCCGGTGACTAGACCCTATTCTGAAGCTATCCAGGAGCCCATTAAGAGCTGTCTCATTACAACTGAAGACATTCTTATCACCTAGGACATTACAAGGAATTTAGAAGCACTGGGTGAGGAGCCAGGGTCAAAGACCAAATGTTAGAGAAAACGTTCCCAGTACTCTTACCGCTTAGGATGTTACAAGAGTTTTAGTAGCTGTGTAGCCAGGAAGTGAGGACAGGTTATATATATATTTTTCCTATTATTTTACAACCCATGTGGTATACTCGTCATAAATTTATATAGAAGAAAGGTGAGCTGAAGTTTTGCTTTCATAGCCTGCCATCCATCCTTGCATGACGTAGATCAATCAGGAGGCCTGACAGGGTGTCAGCTACTTTAGGGCAACGTGACCCTCAGCAGGGTCAATGAGCTGGATGAAGGACTTGACAGAGGCTCATATTCCCCGACAAGTAGAGCTCTTTAGAGTTTGACCCCATTCTCGCCTTTACCACTGCCTAAGAAAAAGAGGAGATAAACCAGTAGTGAACTCCGCACCCAGGGAGAGAAGGCATTGCCCTAGATATGATCAGGTGCCAGATGTGACGTGTACCAGAAGGACAGAAGCCAAAGGCCCATGCCCATTCATATGTAAGGCATTAAGCCCCCCGTCATTATGGCCAAATCTTAGGGAGAATTTCAGGAGGGGAAGGTAATCTTGGAGACAGAGCATTTCCCAAATGAGAAACCAAGGATAACCCGGTACGCTGTTGTAGGAATGTAAATTGGTAATTGGTATAGCTTTTATGGGAATCAGTATGGAAATTATTCAAAAAATTAAAAATAGAGCTACCATATGATCCAGCACTCCCACTTCTGGATATTTATCCCAAGGAAATGAAATCAGTATCTCAAATTATATCTGAATTCCTGTGTTCACTGAAGCATTATTCACTATAGCCATGATAAGGGAACAACCTGAGTGCCCACCAACAGGCAAATGGATTTAAAAAAGTGGCACACACACACACACATTATTCATCCCCAAAAGAGAAGGAAATCCTGCCATTTACAACACCATGGATGAACCTGAAGGTTATTATGTGAAGTGAAATAAGCCAGATAGAGAGACAAATAAGGGATGGTACAGCTTATATGTGGAATCTTAAAAAATGCTGCAGTCATAGAAATGAGGAGATGATGTCAAAGGATACAAACTTTGAGTTTTTCTGAGGACCTAATGTATGGCATGATGACTATAGTTAATAATACTGTATTCTGTACTTAAAATTTGCTAGGAAAGTAGATCTTAAGCATTCTCACTACATGCCAAAAAGTTTATGAAAGAGCTTATGAAAGAGTCCTGAAAAGTTACTTAAAAAACGTAATTTATTTTTCATGCTTTCAAATTTTAATGTGAGCTGACTTATGGGGCTCTGCTACATAGTTCTTTATTTTGGTATGACTTGTAGTGATTTGATTTGAAGTGACAATACTAAGGAATATGCCTAATAAGAGACTATCAGTGTTTAAAGGGACTAACATCATACAATAAGATACCCATTGAACAACAACAATCAGACCACAGCCACATGGATAAGGAAAACTATTTGAAAGGACTCATCCAGCACAGGCTTTGACAAACACAAGTTTCAGTCAGTCAGCTCAGTGAGTAAGCAAAACAGTGGGTAGGCAGGGCAAAAGACTCCCGTCTATTTCAGAGGGCAACACGCACAATATTGAATCTGCATAAGATCATGGGTTGAGACCTCTACCAGGAATCCTGAATTGGTGTGGGCGTGCTTAGGTACTACATATTTTGTGAACAGAGAGAGAAGAGGAAGTGAGTTCAGATATTTGCATGAATTATCAAATGCCATGACTATAGCTCAGGTAAACAGCCTTGAAACAGGCAAAGAGAGGAAGCCAAGGAAGTGAACAATGACATCAAGTTGAAGGTTTTGCTCAGAAAAGTTGATTTGGATCCTTGCATATATACATACTCTAATACCACTGCTCCTAGTTCCCTCTGACTTCAGTAGAGTCATCATACTTCACTCACACAGAATAATGATGACTGAGGCGTTTCCCTAGCACACAAAAACTAATTCCTGGCCCTGTACGGCCTGCTCCCTGGTTTAATCAATTTCATACAAGTGGAAGAACTTTATTTGGTCACCACAGGCTTAACTACCTTGTGGTACAGTTATTTGTGGTAAGAAGGAAAAATATTATGGGAATTGGCAAGGAATTTTTAGAAAATTAATTAGTTGGATTGGAGAATATCTCAGTTGCCATAATAGAGAAATCTCATGAATTATTTCTTTATTCACTAACAATTTCATGACATTTAAGAAGAAAAATAATGTCTTTCATGCTTTCAAAATAAAAGGAACCAGGATCTGATCTGAAATGTAAGGTATAAAGAGGAAGGAATGGAATTTAATTTTGTAGAATAATGCTGGAATAAGAGAATATTGCTTCTGTCTGCAGGGATTAAAAACATCAGGAAAAACTGTAGCACTCTGGGTAAAGGCATGCTACTTCCTTGCTGTACTTAAATAATGATTCCCATATCTCAACTAAATCATCTCATTTGAAAGGTCCAAAGAAAAGGCATGTTCCTTCAGCCTCTTCTAAATTTTTGTACAGATGGCAGAGGGAAAGCCTTCCAGTGCTACTTAAGGCTGACAACAGCTTCAAAATAACAGAGTGTCATTAACTCTAACTAGAATCTATAAGAAATGCATTTAACCAGATTCTAGGAATCTTTACTCAACTAACTTGGAGACAGAAAAGTTCAAAGTCCAGGCTATGATATTTACTTTTAAACCTTTTGTGAGCCACAGGGCTCCATGAATCCCCTTTTTCATATTAAAATAGAAGACTATTAATGCCATGTATCTCTAGAGTCTTATAAGGATGACTTAAAATATCAATGTCTTATCATTTATAATTTCACAAGTATAAAAATGCAATAGTTATTACCTGTCTTTAGCTATCAGTTCTCTACGTGGCATGGCAGGTCAGATTATTGAAAGAGAACCGAGAAAAAAGTATAATGCTTTTTTTTTTTTTTTCTAAACCAAGGTGTGAAGTTTGATACAGGGGGAAAGAAGATAAAGTCATCTTCTCAAACGATGCACATTTCCTAATTCTCAGTTAATCAGGAGATGTTGGTGAAAGACTCAATATCTAAGGAAGGAAAAATAGAAAAGAGCTGAGCAAATGTAATTTACTGTGCATGTGTGTGTATGTATGTGTGTGTGAGAGAGAGAGAGAGAGAGAAAGAGAGAGAGAGAGAGAGAGACAGCAGACTCCAGGAGGAGCATGTGGTCTTAAAGGCCAGCACAGACATGCTGAGTGCTCCAGGGGATCCTGTGAGCCCCAGGAGCTGGTACCTGCCATGCTGATATGGAATGGGCCCCAGGCTCTGTCACCCTTATTCCTGTTCTTCCCTCTCTCTCTGCTCCCAGAATACTTGGGGTTAAGGCAGGTCTGTGTCCTCTCCCAGCTGTCCAGTTAGTATCTACTCCAGCACCAGTACATATTGGTCATCCATAAAGGTGAAACTGAATGGAGAAAAGTTGAACTTGCCTGCTTTTCTGTCTTTGTTGGCTCTGCTTCCTCTACTAGTTTCTCCAGTTCACCAAAGTGGCTGCTTGAAGTGCAAAAATTCGTCATGACAATACGTGGCTAAAAATCCACCTTCATATTCTAGGTTTCTAGGCTTTTCACTAAGTGCAGGCTGCTTTTCTGAACATCTTTCCCACACTCTTCTTCTCATGTGTTATGCACTTTGATCATACTTGGGTTACTTGCAATTCTAAGACAACTGCATGGTCTTTCATTTCTCTGGATTTTTGCATATGATATGCCTTATGCATGAGTACCCTTCATCCTCCTCTGCGATAATTATCAGTTGATTTAGATTTCCCTCAATACATCCTTGCAATTTCTCTAACCTTACTCTTTCATGACACATACTGGAAACTGTGGCACTTGCTCCCACTCTCCTCCTGTGTTAAAGGCAAACATTGGTAATTCCTCACAGCATCTTCACAGGATACAGGCTCAGAATATGAGTGAGCACCCATTACCAGCTAATTACCATTGGCATATAAACTACAGTTGTTAGCGGGCCCATGACACTGCACAACTCATGCCCAGGACATAAATTACATAGTGTTCTCTGTAAATGGTACCGTTTGGAATTGTGCAACATAAGAACTGTCTTTTCCATCCTTGTCATATCACAATAACTCATTCTACTATATTGTAAATATATGATATATATGTGCTTGCCTTTCCATCTAGATTGTAACCTTCTTGAAGGCAAGCATATTTGTATTCCCAACACTAAAAATAGTGAATGGCATGTAGAAGACAAACACATATATGTTGCTTGAATGAATTAATGCAAATAATTTAGACATGTAATATTGTCTGTGTTGCTATGCTTAGATCCAAACAGGCTAATGGAAAAATATAAAAAGCTTATATAAAGTCTACCAGAGGCTTATTCCCTTTATATTATCTGTATTTGGAAAAAAAAAAACAGAGTTTTGATACAGTAAAACAGTGCCTAACCTTGTACATTCCAGGACATCTTTGTGATGCAGTGAGATATTCACTAGTATTTCTCAGGAATGAGTCAAGCCTATCTACAGGCCACTACAAAAGAGCAGAAAACATCTGTGTTGAAAGATACAGCCTTCATGGTGGAGACGGAACAAGGTGCTTTTCTAGAGGGTAGGTGACTACCAGGGATCCTAAGGAGGTAGATACGTAAGACGTCCCAGTGGAGGAGCAGAGATCTCCCCTTGCAAGAGATATGAGAAAAGAAAGAAGAGCATGGATGTAAGGTTCTTTCCTTTTAAAGTCATATGGGTAAATCTGATTTACTTTCTGAATATAGATGCTAGCTCATTGAATTTTACGAACAAGAAGATACCTGTATCATTTGGACCTAGTTATTGACGATCACATTCACTTGAACGATGTGCTAATCTATCTGTGTTAAATAGAAAACAAAACCCTACATTCAAGCCATCATCATCTCATGCCTGGAATTTGGCAATAGATTCCTTCCCACTTGGACCCAGCAGGTTAGAAGGTCTCCTTCCTTCCCACTTTGACCCAGCAGGTTAGAAAGTCTCCTTCCTTCCCACTTGGACCCAGCAGGTTAGAAGGTCTCCTTCCTTCCCACTTTGACCCAGCAGGTTAGAAAGTCTCCTTCCTTCCCACTTTGACCCAACAGGTTAGAAGGTCTCCTTCCTTCCCACTTTGACCCAACAGGTTAGAAGGTCTCCTTCCTTCCCCCTTAGACCCAACAGGATAGAAGGTCTCCTTCCTTCCCACGCTGACCCAGCAGATTAGAGTCTTCTCATACAGCAGCCAGAATCATCATTTCACAACCTAAATCAGGGCTGCCATTCCACTGCTCAAACCTCTCCAAAACCCCTTTCTCTCTCAGAGTAAAAACTGACCTTGGCCCAGGAGGCAGTGTAGCTACCAGTCTCTTCCCACTTCTCATTCATGTTCTTTTTGTTTCACTGCTCTGTTCCAGCCATACTGGCCTATTTGCTTTTTCCAAACATGCCAAGCACAAGCCCACATCAGAGGTGTGTTTACCCTTTCCTCTAAAAGGCTCTCTTCTCAGTTGTCTACATGACCTATATCTTTACTTTAACCACCTCCATTTTTCACAGAAGTCTTTCCTGCCTGATATTCTACCTCTTGCAACTCTTGCTCCTGTTTTGCTTTGCTTCCCAGCATTTATTGTATAGGACGTATTATATATTATTTGCTTTACATTTGCTCTATGTCTCCCTACATAAGAACAGACACTCCATATAAGCAGGAACTTAGTATGCACCCTGGGACTGAATACCCCAAACAATATTGGGCACCTGGTCCTTGTTCAATAAACATTTGTTGAAGTTTCAAAAACAAGTGTAATTGATTGTATGTTTTTACAACTCTGAAAATATATTAAAGACCATTGAATAATACTCTTTAAATGGATGACTTCTATGCCAGGTGAATGAATTGCATCTAGATAAAGTTAGTACAAAAAAATAAGTAAAGCAAAAATTGAAACACAACTAAATGCTTTGTTATTTATCTAACATCTTCAAGATTTTCATAGTAATTATAGGGCTGTTCATTTACAAATGATGTATCCTTAGAGTAAATTGTATATAAGTCTGTTTCTCAACCCGGTTACTTCAGGTTACATTTTAAAATGTAACCATAAGACATAAATTTGCATGAGGGATTTAAAAATTATCATTTGAAATATTTATACACATCCACATCTATATAGATATATCTATATCTATTTGTTAAAGACTAATATAGGAACTTCAAAAGGTAAATTCTATTTTGAAAACATTTCAGTGTTACATAGTTTGGTTTGCAGTAATGAGGTAAAGCAGGGACATGGGACAAACATCATGATTAATTTTTTCTGCCTATGATGAAAAATGCAGAAATATAAATAGTATAGTAAGAAGAGAAGGGACTCCACCTTAAGGCTACAATTCCATTTTAAAAATCAGGGAGTTAGGAGGTAACATTCCTAACATATTTTATGGTAATTAACCAACCTGCCTTAAGGCAGGGTGAGCAATCCTAAATGATATGTTCTTCCCACTACTTGAGGATAACCACTGTCTTGGAGAAGAACAGATTCAAGAAATTCCTTGTGTTAAGTTTATCTTGCAGAATGTCTAGAGGACCATGGATGATGACATAATTTTTCTCACCAGAGACAGACATCATGAGACCACATGCCAAGCCTATGCTCCTGGGCCCTTTACCCCGTTCTTGAAATCCTTAAAAGGCACAAATCCTAAGCCTTTAAGTGCACCTCCCTTCTGACGTTGCGCACACTCCACTTGCATTGAGTACTTTGCCTTAAATAAAGCCTTCTGCTACTCAACTTACTGTGTTTTGTCTCTTGCTCTTCCATGCCTCTCAGGAGGTTAATAAGAGACCTCTTTCCCAGTGGTAAGCATCTTTGTTAGTTTGCTATTTCATTCAGTTTTCTAGTCTTAAGCACAAATCTTCACTCTCTCTGTTCTACTTCAGACAAGTAGGGAAGGGCTACTGAGATCTCTGATTTGAATTTGCCAGTTCCCATAACCTGAGTGACCCATATGGGACTGCAGCTGTACAATCATGCCCATTAGTAGCCTGCCCAAAAATATCCATTGTTTGCTTTGGGGAAGTTCTCAGAACATAATCTCACTCCATCCAGTGCTCCTCAACTTCCCCAAATCCTGGGTAGCAGGGGCTTAGTTCCTAAAGCCATGCAAATTCAAGTGGACATTGGATGCCAGGTGACACTGGCTTTAGTAGTTGGCAGGGGATTTGCCCTATGCCGAGTAGGAGTTCAATGAACTTCCCTTTCCTCCCTCTGTTCTTCCTTGCACTCTACTGCCAACACAGCTGCTGTCATTCCTTCTACTCTTGTTTTAATGAATTCCTTCTTAACTACACTCATCTGACCTGTACCTGAACTCTTTCTCAATCAGAGTCAAGAACCCTCCTCCATCTGGGTTGAGGTTTCACCTAGTGCACAGGGAGAGACCTCCACAGATGCAGCTGCCTGGCAACAGTCAGAGCACTGGGGAGAATCATACCACAAACTGTGTTCAGAGAAACGTAATTGTCATACACTTACAGTTATCTGGAAAAGGAATTGCAAAACCAATTTAACATTATTTACCAGATATGACTTTTCATAGAGCTAATTTTCCTTAGTAAATATCACCTAGAAATTTATATTATTTTAGAGATGAAATAATTCTTTGGCTTTGAATTTTACCATGGATAGAAGCAGGGATATTGGTGCCAGAGGAAGCATTCACCTTTCTAGGTTCCATCCCGAGGTCGGCAGGTCTCAATAGGAGAAGGAAGTGCTAGGTGAGCAGAGGTAAATTACCTCTTTCACGTTTGTATTTGATATGTAGAAAAGCAAGTTTCCGAAGCACATACCTCAAAATTACACTAGTTTGTTAGGCTATTAGACTATGTAAAATACAAATTTACATCTATAATTACTTCATCTATAATTGTCTTTTCTATGAAGAAGCTTAAGAGAAAGAAGTAAATTATATTTATATACATGAACTAAACATGTATATATGCATATATGTCTCTCAATATGAAACTTGATTATTTTATATCCCACATGTTGCTACTTCCTGCCACATTTGTCTTACAATTGTTTTATATGTGATTTCTATTTCTCCTGAGGTGCCTACATTTCTTCCTGGAACATACTGTTCTTAACAAGGGCTTCACACAGCAGTTCCTTTTCTACTTTTGTAGTTCTTTGAATATTTATTTACCTAAATAAGTGGCTGTCTCCCCTGTGCACTGTGAGCTCACATGGTCTGGACTTTGCCTTAACCATCTATGGATCCCAAGGATTTATAATAGTTGTTCAGAATAGAAGACCTACTAGGGACAATAATTTCCAAACTGTTCCTCCACCTGTTAAAAAAAGCCCACTGAATACATGATCACTTAATTATACACATGGCTTGGGCATTGAGACAGATCACTTCCCCTTGCCCCTCTTGGTCCATTCCACCCATTTTAACTCTGCTCTCCTCTCTGGAAAGCCAATCTATGTGAATGATAGCAACAGGCTCCCTTGCTTCTAGCATCTAGTTGGGTTTGGATTCATGGACCCCCTGGCCTGGTTTCAGAGTTGGGAGGAAATCAATTTATTCACTTATTCATCTGGATTCCTTCCTGTTCTATCATCTCAGGCTGAATGTGTCCTTCAAGCAAAGATAACAGCTCTTCTCTGGATAGCCCTTTCCTACAGACTGCATCATTCTGGGTTCCAAAAGCCCTTCCAGTAGCCTATTCAGGCCTAGAGATTGTAATGGGCCTGCAAGCACTGGATACCACACTAATTCCTATGTTTTCCTATATTCTGTCTTTACCTTTGTAAACAGGTCCTTCATAAGTCTTCTCCAACTACACTTAGTTGCATGTGACTTCTGCTTCCCTCTGGTGTAATGGCTGGCATAGGCATAGTTGTTACCATTCAGAATATCAAGATCATTTTGGTTATTTCTGTATACCTGCACAGGTATGTTTTACATGTATATACATATATTTATACACACATACATACACAGATATGTATGTGTCAAGTTGACTTCTGTTTTTATTCTACTTCTCGGTGTGCAAGTTAATGCTCTGATTTGAGAGACCATAACCCCAGTTCCTACAATGGATAATTATCCTTCTACATCTGCCAGTCTTTGTAAAATGTCACCATGTTTGGGATTTGTATTTAGCTTGAAATTTTGCTCACAATTGCTTTCCATTCTTTTTTATTTTATTGAAGTATAATTGACATACAGTATCCTATTAGATTAGGGTGCACAACATAGTAATTTTATATTTTGATATATTATGAAATGATCCCCATGATAAATGTAGTTACCATCTGTCACCATACAAAGTTATCACACTATTATTGACTATATTCCCTGAGCTGTACTTTACATCCAAATGAATTTTTTTATAATGGAAAGTTTGTACCTCCTAATCCCCTTCACCTATTTTAGCTGCCCCAAAACCCCTCCCTCCCCTGGTAACCAACAGTTTGTTCCCTGAATCTATAAGCCTCTTTCAGTTTTGTTTTCTACATTTGTATTGTTTTTTAGAGTCTACACCCAAGGGAAATCATATGGTATTTGTCTTTCTGTATGACTTTTGTCACTTAGCATAACCATGAGGTCTATCCATGTTGTCACAAGTGGCAAAATTTCATACTTTTTAAAGGCTGAGTATTATTCCACTGTACACACACACACACACACACACACACACACACACCCTTTCTTCACCAATTCATCTACTGATAGACAATAAGGTTGATGGGCCATTCCATTACTGAGATACATTTTTTTATACTTAATGTTTAGCTTTTCACCTTTCTTCAATTTGAATTTCTCTGATTTGTCCACAGCATTTTTCCCTTTGAACATACTGTCCTTAACAAGGGTCATGTGTGGCATTACATTTCCACTTAAAAATGCGTGCTTATCGGAGAGGATTAAAGATGGCAGCATGAGAGGTGAGACACAGGCATTCCTCTAAAACCACATATAATACATAAATATAATTAATACAACTAATCCTGAAAGAGCAACAGGGAAGAGGGCTGTGCCAAACTGCATACACCTAGAATAAAGAATACACCTAGAGAAAAGAATAAACCTCACAGAACAGGGTAACATACCAAAGCCATGGCCTGGTGGGACCCAAGTCCTTCCCCGACACAAGCTTACCAGTGGGAGGAAGAGAAAGGGGAGGGAGTGGAGGCCTGGTACTGCTGAATACCTAACTCTGGAGATCTGCTATGGGAGCACAAACCTACATTTCATGGTGCTTTCATGGTACTCACGTGATTTGGGGGTTGGAAAGCTAAGACAGGCAGAATACCTGGAGACACTGAGATTTCCAGCTGCTTGTGGAAAGCAGAGAT
Source organism: Phataginus tricuspis (assembly GCA_029783875.1). Taxonomy (NCBI): domain Eukaryota; kingdom Metazoa; phylum Chordata; class Mammalia; order Pholidota; family Manidae; genus Phataginus; species Phataginus tricuspis. The sequence goes on from JAQQAC010019963.1 coordinate 16,563,637, forward strand.
CCATATCCAACTGCTCTGGGACAAAAGAATGGTGGGCAGTCTGAGAGACTTCCTAACAACAAGAGGGCTGGTAAAGGGGCAAGGATTGCACAGAGCTTACTGCTCAGGATAAAAGACAGGTAGACAAAATTGTCCAGGTGCACTCTGCCCAGCAGGTTGGGAACTTTCATGATCTTCAGGCACTCCAGCCCCGACTGGCTATTCAGCTCCAAGGATCCCACCATGATACACAGCCTGCTGCGCCTTCCTCCCAGCTAGCGTACACCTGGTTCCCAAACCAGCAAACCCTGCCCTGGTGACAGGCCAGCCAGAGGGAAGGCCTGTCTACAGCAACTACAAACGCAAAGCATAGAGGCTTATACCTGTGTGCTCAGCCTACTGGTTATGGCAGTGGAGGCAGGCACAGCAGTCAGAAGTGGGAAATAGCTCTTTCTTCCCCCCAGGCACCAACACTGCTCCCATGAGACCACTGACATTGCTTCAGGGGCCAAGCAGCTCCAGAGAGTAGAGCATCTGGACACTAGAGGGCACCATATACAAATATGAAATGTCAAAGAAACCTGGTACAAAGTAAAATTATGAATACAACACCTGAGAAAGATTAAAATGAAATTGACTTCATGAATCTTCCTGAAAGGGATTTCAAAATAAAAATCATTAACATGCTCATGGAGGTACAGAAAAATATTTAAGAACTCAAGAATGAATTCCAGTCAGGGATCCAATCATTGAAGAGCACAATGGAGGGTATAAAAAGCAGATAAGATATGGTGGAGGAGACAATAAATGAAAAAGAAATTAGAGAAGAGGAATACAAAGAAACTGAGGAACAGAGAGAAAAAAGGATCTCTAAGAATGAAAGAATGTTGAGAGAACTGTGTGACCAATCCAAACGGAACAATATTCACACTACAGGGGTACCAGAAGAAGAAGAGAGAGAGAAAGGGATAGAAAGTGTCTTTGAGGAGGTAATTTCTGAAAATGTCCCCAATCTGGGGAAGGAGATAGTCAATCAGGCCATGGAGGTGTACAGATCTCCCAACACAAGGGACCCAAAGACAACAACACCAAGACATATAGTAATTAAAATGGCAAAGATCAAGGATAAGGACAGACTATAAGCAGCCAGAGAGAGAAATGAGATCACATACAAAGGAAAGCCCATCAGGCTATCAAAAGACTTCTCAGCAGAAACCTTACAAGCTAGAAGGGAGTGGCATGATGTATTTAATGCAATGAAGCAGTAGGGCCTTGAACCAAGATTACTTTATCCGGCAAGATTATCATTTAAATTTGAAGGAAGGATTAAACAATTCCCAGATAAGCAAAATCTGAGAGAATTTACCTCCCACAAACGACTTCTATAGTGTATTTTGGAAGGACTGCTATAGATGGAAGTGTTCCTACAGTTTAATAACTGTCACCAGAGGTAATAAAACCACAGTAAAGAAAGTAGAATAGTTAATTACTAAGCAACTGCAAAACTGAATCAACTATCCCCAAAGTCAATCAAGGGACAAAGAGTACAGAATATGATACCTAATATATAAAGAATGGAGGAGGAAGAAACAGTAGGAGAAAAAAAGAACCTTTAGACTATGTTTGTACAAATATAATAGCATATTAAGTGAGTTAGGTTAGACTCTTAGAGAGTAAGGAAGTTAACCTTGAACCTCTGGTAACCATGAATCTAAAGCCTGCCATACCAATAAGTACATACCCATCGATAATCACCCTAAATGTAAATGGTCTGAATGCACCAATGAAGACATAGAGTCACTGAATGGATAAAAAAACAAGACCCATCTATATGCTGCCTACAAGAGACTCACTTTAAGCCTAAAGACATACACAGACTAAAAGTGAAGGGATGGAAAAAGATATTTCATGCAAACAACAAAGAGAAAAAAGCAGGAGTTGCAGTACTTGTATCAGACAAAATAGACTACAAAACAAAGAAAGTCACAAGAGACAAGGACATTACATAATGATAAAGAGGTCTATCCAACAAGAAGATATAACCATTATAAATATCTGTGCACCTAGCACAGGAGCACCTACATATGTGAAACAAATACTAACAGAATTAAAAGGGAAAATTGAATGCAATGCATTCATTCTAGGAGACTTCAACACTCCACTCACTCTATAGGACAGATCAACAAGACAGAAAATAAGTAAGGAGACACAGGTACTGAATAAAGAATTAAAAGAGATGGACCTAACAGACATCTACAGAACTCTACACCCAAAAGCAGAAGAATATACATTCTTCTCAAGTGCACATGGAACATTTCCAAGAATATATCATATACTAGGCCACAAAAAGAGCCTGGGTAAATTAAAAAATATTGAAATAGTACCAACCAGTTTCTCAGACTACAAAGGTATGAAACTAGAAATAAATTGTGCAAAGAAAAAGAAAAATCCCACAAAAACATGTAGGCTTCACAAGATGCTCCCAAATAACCAAATAAAAACAGAGATCAATCAGTATATGGAGACAAATGACAACAATAATTCAACACCGAAAAATCTGTTGGATGCAGAAACAGCCATACTAAGACGAAATTGTATTGCAATACAGGCCTACCTCAGGAAAGAAGAATAATCCCATATGAACAGTCTAAATTCACAATTACTGAAACTAGAAAAAGAAGAACAAATGAGGCCCAAAGTCAGTAGAAGGAGGGACATAATAAAGATTAGAGCAGAAATAAATAAAATTGAGAAGAATAAAACAAGAGGAAGAATCAATGAAAGCAAGAGCTGGTTCTTTGAGAAAATAAACAAAATAGATAAACCCCTAGCCAGACTTATCAAGAAAAAAAGAGAGTCTACACACAGAAACAGAATCAGAAATGAGAAAGGAAAAATCACTATGGACACCACAGAAATACAAAGAATTATTAGAGTATACTATGAAAAATTATATGCTAACAAACTAGATAACCTAGAAGAAATGGACAGCTTTCTAGAAAAATACAATCTTCCAAGGCTGACCCAGAAAGAAACAGAAAATCTGAACTGACCAATTACCAGCAACAAAATTGAATTGGTAATCAAAAACTACCTCAGAACAAAACTCCTAGATGAGATGGCTTCACCACTGAATTTCATAAATCATTTAGTGAAGACCTAATACCCATCCTCATTTAAAGTTTTCCAAAGAGTAGAAGAGGGAAATACTTCCAAACTCATTCTATGAGGCAGCATCACTCTAATACCCAAACCTGGAAAAGACACCACAAAAAAAGAAAACTACAGGCCAATATCCCTGATGAACATAGATGCAAAAATACTCAACAAAATACTACCAAACCAAATTCAAAAATACATCAAGAGGATCATACACCATGATCAAGTAGGATTTATTCCAGGGATGCAAGGATGGTACAACATTCGAAAATCCATCAACATCATCCACCACATCAACAAAAAGGACAAAAAACACATAATCATCTCCATAGATGCTGAAAAAGCATTTGACAAAATTCAACAACCATTAATGATAAAAACTCTCAACAAAATGGGTATAGAGGGCAAGTACCTCAACATAATAAAGGCCATATATGACACACCCACAGCCAACATTATACTTAACAATGAAAAGCTGAAATATTTTCCTTTCGATCGGGAACAAGAGAAGGATGCCCACTCCCCCCACGTCTATTCAACATAATACTGGAGGTCCTAACCACAGCAATCAGACAACACAAAGAAATAAAAGGCATTCATATTGGCAATGAAGAAGTTAAACTGTCCCTGTTTGCAGATGACATGATATTGTACATAAAAAACCCTAAAGAATCCACTCCAAAACATTAGATCTAATATCTGAATTGAGCAAAGTTGTGGGATACAAAATTAATACACAGAAATTTGTTGCATTCATATACACTAATGATGAACTAGCAGAAGGAGAAATCAGGAAAACAATTCCATTCACAGTTGCATCAAAAAGAATAAAATACCTAGGAATAAATCTAACCAAGGAAGTGAAAGATATGTACTCTGAAAACTACAAGACACTCAGGAGAGAAATTAAGGAAGATATCAATAAATGGAAACACATCCATGCTCATGGATAGGAAGAATTAATATTGTCAAAATGGCCATTCTCCCTAAAGCAATCTATAGATTCAATACAATTCCTATCAAAATACCAACAGCATTCTTCAATGAACTAGAGCAAATTGTTCTAAAATTCATATGGAACCACAAAAGACTCCGAATAGCCAAAGCAATCCTGAGAAGGAAGAATAAAGCTGGGGGGATTATGCTCCCTAACTTCAAGCTTTACTACAAAGCCACAGTACTCAAGACAATTTGGTACTGGCACAAGAACAGACCCATAGACCAATAGAACAGACTAGAGAGCCCTGATATGAACCCAACCATATATGGTCAATTAATATACATTAAAGAGCTATGGACATACAATGGGGTAATGACAGCCTCTTCAACAACTGGTGTTAGCAAAAATGGACAGCTACATGCAAGAGAATGAAACTGGATTATTGTTTAACCCCATACACAAAAATAAACTCAAAATGGATCAAGGACCTGAATGTAAGTCACGAAACCATAAAACTCTTAGAAGATAACATAAGCAAAAATCTCCTGAATATAAGCATGAGCAACTTCTTTCTGAAAACACTCCTCAAGCAAGGGAAACAAAAGCGAAAATGAACACATGGGACTACATCAAACTAAAAAGTTTCTGTACAGCAAAGGACACCATCCACAGAACAAAAAGGCATCCTACAGTATGGGAGAATATATTTGTAAATGACACATCCAACAAGGGGTTAACATCCAAACTATATAAAGAACTCACATGCCTCAACACCCAAAAATCAAATAACCTGATTAAGAAATGGGCAGAGGATATGAAGAGACAATTCTCCAAAGAAATTCAGATGGCCAACAGACACATGAAAAGATGCTCCGCATCACTAATTATCAGGGAAATGCAAATTAAAACCACAGCGACATATCACCTCACACCAGTAAGGATGGTCAGCATTGAAAAGACTAAGAACAACAAATGGTGGCGAGGATGAGGTGAAAGGGGAACCCTCCTACACTGCTGGTGGGAATGTAAGCTAGTTCAACCATTGTGGAAAGCAATATGAAGGTTCCTCAAAAAACTAAAAATAGAAATACCATTTGACCCAGAATCTCACTCCTTGGAATTTACCCAAAGAATACAACTTCTCAAATTTACAATATTTACAATAGCCAATATATGGAAGCAACCTAAGTGTCCCTCAGTAGATGAATGAATAAAGAAGAAGTGGTACATATACACAATGGAATACTATTCAGCCATAAGAAAGAAACAAATCCTACCATTTGCCTGAACATGGATGGAGCTGGTGGATATTATGCTCAGTGAAATAAGCCAGGCAGAGAAAGACAAGTGCCAAATGATTTCCCTCATTTGTGGAGTATAACAACGAAGCAAAAGTGAAGGAACAAAATAGCAGCGGACTCAGAGACCCCAAGAAGGGACTAGTGGTTACCAAAGGGGAGGGATGTGGGACGGCAGGTCGGGAGGGAGGGAGAAGGGGATTGAGGGGTATTATGTTTAGTACACATTGTGTGGGGGGTCACGGGGCAAACATTGTAGCACAGAGAAGGCAAACAGTGAATCCGTGGCATCTTACTACACTGATGGACAGTGACTGCTTTGGGATATGAGTGGAGACTTGATAATATGGGTAAATGTAGTAACCATATAGTTTTTTCATGTGAAACCTTCATAAGAGTATATATCAATACTTTAATAAAAAAATTTTTTTTAAATGCATGGTTTTTTAAAGTGTCTAATGACAACAGCAGAGGTCTCTTTTACCTCTGTACAAAAGTCCTTTCCTTCAAATACGGAGAAAGTTGTTGGAATGTTTTCTTGCTTTAATATTTGAGAATACTTAATTCTGTTATAAAAGAAAAATAAGCAGAAGTGATGAAACTCATAACGATGTTAAATATAGTGAGAAAGCTTGTAGCTCAGGAGACAAATAGCATAGTATGTGTTAAATAGGTATAAATAAGCAAGTAGCTTATGACATATGGGCAGAATTCAAAAGAGATGTTAGACAAAGTAAGACTGTGATTTGTAAAAGTAGAATGGGATACATGATAAGAGTGTTCCTTCTAGAAAGGGAGGGATAGAAAGACTAAGTCATATAATATAATTCTTCAATTCAGTTACATTATCCCTAAATTGGCTCTTTTTGTAGCATACATAATAGTTCCATTTGACCCCACATATGCTCTGCCTAAGAAATGCAGATAAAACCCATGCCTACCTGTTCAGCAGGCCACCTGGTGAGCCCTTGTGTGGCCAGGAATATTTGCCTGATTCTCTCAAAGAGAGTGCTTTCTGCTGCCCCATGTACCATGTGTTAGCCTTACTCAAACATAAATTCTAGTTTTCAAAACTACACCATCCACAGGGAAGGGTGAGGAGATGCAGAGAGACAGACAGATTCAGAGACAGATACGTGGTGTGGGGGACAGAGATAAGACAGCAAGAGAGTGAGAGCAATAACTTATAAATCTTGTGAAACTGGAATCTAGAATTCAAATGGCATGGAACCTCTATCTTTCATTTTTTTCCTCTTACATCTTGCCATGTATTAATATAGCAAGTCAACATCTGTATGATTGGAGAATCTTAATTTTGACTGTGAACCTTTCTGTTGCATGACCTCTGAGACAGCTTTCCTAGATGTGTTCTGGAAAACTACTATTGCACCAAGGTAGTTTCCACATGACAGTTGTATTTTCTTTGAATAGTTTGCATGCCATTATTTTTATTCAGAATTGTGGATTTTTGTCCTTCTTATGAATTCTCTGGGGTCATCACTTGTTCTGACCATAAGATGCATTTTAAAGATGTCTAGCTAATGCCATTTATCCACGTGGCTTTCAAGCCCATAACTTGGACCTATGTTCTCTTCTAGACCAAATTCCTGTGCTGACACCATCCTATTCAGCTAAAACAGTGATTCTCAAATCTGGTTGCTCACTGGAATTAATTGTGGAGTTTGAAAGAATACAGATGTTGGGATTTCACTACCAAAGATTCTAATATAATTAATCTGAGATGTGGCTTGTACATCAAGATTTTTAAAGTTCTCCAAATAATTCTAATTCAGCAAGGTTTGAGGACCCCTGCAAGTAAGCAATTGATGTAATAATAGTTAACTTCTTTAAGCCCTTTTTAAGTAGAGCAAAAATAAAAAGGCCATAAATGAAATTCAAATAAATTCACTCCCCTAAGACATGTGGTTGGGTTTGTTGAGTGGTTAACAAAGTGACCTGAAGGGGGTCATCTAGCCAGCCCAGAGTTCAGGCCCTGAAATTCTAATACACGTAGGCCCCAGCTAATCTGGGCACCAGCTTGTGAGAGTTGTTTGCCCCATCTTATATATTTGGTGTCTACTCCGGGGGTTCTGTGGCTGAAAAGGACTTAGAGGAGAGCAACAAGGACTTCACCAATCATCTGCTCAGTTGGGTGCCGTTTTGTTGATTTGATCTAAGACCGTGGACTGAGAGAATATTAGGAGAGGAAACCCTTCTCTTTGACTCCCTAATTCAAAAACAGAGTTGTCTGCTTTTAGTATTTTCTGAATTAACACATATATGTGTTACCTGCCATTACCCTGATATGCTTAGCCCTCCTTAAGCACAACTGTACCATCTACAACAGAAAATCGAATGCTTGTCCATGTCCACTAAAAAGGGTTAATGAAATCAGGTATCAGTGATCCATTTTAACATAAATAAATTCAGGTTTTTGCACACCTTTACTATTTTTTAATTACCAGCCTTTTCACGGGTAATCTTCATTGCTATAGCATCATCTGTCCTTATAGGCTACCAAGTGCACATTATTTGTAGTCTTCTAAAAAAAAATCCAAACTATATACAGAATATGACATCAGTTTGACTGAGAAGCGACTGACAAAGCTCTTTTCTTTTTCCTCAGTGTGTTCATTTTTCTTGTCCCTTGTTTTCCTTTTTTGATAGAGTTTAGAACTTGCTTAGTTCCTTTCTCTGTTCTTATGTTATTTACTTTTTCTTCTGTCAACCTGCCCTCACATGCTCCTAGGTGACTCATTCACTGTTTTTATGATGAGATTTTTGTGGTTAGTAACTTACAGAATATTAATTAAGTTAATAAAAAACAAAACTTTCAAATTCAGGACTTCAAAGAGCATCTGCGTTCATTATCCTTTAGTCTTTTTATCATGGGAAATATGAAAGCTTTGCTAGTGAGACATGGTGACAATGAAAACCACATAAATTTGGAGGCAGATTCCAAATTGGGGTTTGAGTCCTCATTTAGTCACCCTATGACCTTGAGGAAGTTATTTACAGAATGAAACAAGGCCAATAATACCAAACCTTCAAGGTCATCGAGAGGAATATACATATATGTACATACACATACCTACATCTCTAGGTATATTTATCTATCTATGCAGTACTTGGAATGTACAGTTTTCCAAAATGGTAGTTACTAAATAGCTTGCCAACTCCAGGATGAAGCAAGATTGATGACCTCTGTGATGGCTTGGTGAAAACACAGGTCTTGTCAATTATTTTCCAGACATACTTTCACGGTGACTCTAAGAAAATAGCATCAAAAATTCACAAGAGGAGAATTCAAAAGGGAGATGTGACAGGTAAAATGTGGATTTGAACATCATGCACCCATGTGACTTTCCCCATGACTGATGACTAAGGGTTGGCAGCTTCATAAAACTTTTACCACTGCAGATGAAATACAGCCTACTATCCTGGCAAACTACTAGTTAAAATCTGAATGAGTTTAATCCATTTTATTTTGAAGTTTACCTCACTTCAGTTTTTCAAAGTATTGCACTAAAGGATGGATACCAAAGAAGATTAAGATACAGTTCTTGACCTTATTCAATTTGTAATCTCAACAGGAAAAAACAAGGTACATACAGGTGGAGGAGTTTAGATATTGCTATAAGATGGTGTATGATTACAAGCTGATGATTGACACAGATAAGTACAGAGAAGGTCTTCGTAGAAAGAGATCAATGTGGGCTGGAATTATTGGAGACGTTTTACTGAATTGAGCTGGATTTAATAAATTTTGAGGTTAAGGGATGGAGAGCATTTGCTGATAGCAAATGATTTGAACTATGGTTTCCTGTCACATAGGGATTCATTAAATTATATTTTGCTTGCTCTAATTTTTCTTGGAATTACAGGGTTATTCATTTTTAATGCCTAATTTTCAGGTTCTGACATTAAAGGCAGATATTTAAGCAATGTGCTGTTGCCTTAGTGCTGCGCACCTTGCTTAATGGAAGCACCACACAGCTTCTCATTTGTAAAACTTCCTGCATTTACAGAGATCTTATTGCAGTAGTGAGGTACAAAAATTCTTTCAATTTAAATTATCTTCAAACTGAGAACTAAACTTCAAAATGTCTTAATGAAGAAAAATCCATGTGATCACCCAGTCTTCTTCTTGGGGCTCTCTGCCTTCTAATGCCCTCTTGCATTTACATATCTAATTCTTCCCTGGCAGAAACAGATCACTGCACAACTTTTGCTGGAGGAAAGAAATGTTAGGAGATTTTTGTAAAGCACACTTAGGTCTCTGAAGGTTTGAAGTTAAAAATTAATGCTATAAAGGGAACTGATTTTATACTTATTCTGACTGAAATTGAAATGAATATTGGATATTTCTAAAGGGATCTTGTGAAAGAATGCCAGTGGAAAAATTAAGAACTTAATACATATACACATAGACACACCTTTACGGTTGAAGTGGCATGGGGACCGGTGAAGCCAAGGAAGTAACCTGTCAAAACCATCAGTCTTGATTGCCTTTCATTTTAAATGCAGTTGGTCCTGCACCACTGTATCTGAGGAATGCACACTTTGTGAGCCACGAAGCTGAAATTAAATCTTTCTCATAGTTGAATGCTTTCTCGTCAATCTAGCTTGAATCTGGACACCAGGGCAAGACAGATGGTAGACTGGACTTAAATACTCTATGCTATTGTAAAATGTCCAATGCAGATTGAGAGTAGTTAGCTTCTGTTCCAGTCAAAAGAAACAAAATGAGATAAATACAGAGCAGTGCTGAGAAAAGCATGTGGCAGGGATGATAGGAGTAGCTCAGAGATTTTGGAGGACTTCTGAAAGACAGGAACATAATGGGATTCTATTTATGTTTGTTTCCTAGGGCTGCTGAAACAAGTTACCACACATGTGGTGCCTAAAAGCACACAAAATGTGGGATGATTAAAGATGGCGGCATGAGAGGTGAGACAGAGGCTTCCTCCTAAAACCGCACATAATATGAAAATATAATTAATACAACTAATCCTAAAAGAGCAACAGGAAAAAGGGCTGCACCAAACTGCATACACCTGGAGAAAAAAAGAGACCTCACGGAACAGGGCAATGTACCAAAGCCGTGGCCCGGCAGGACCCAAGCCTTTTTCCCAACCCAGCTCACCAGTGGGAGGAAGAGAAATGGAGCAGGGAGGGAGTGGAGGCCTGGGACTGCTGAATACCTAACTCCGGAGATCTGCTCTGGGAGCACAAACCAACATATCATGGTGTTTTCATGGTACTCTCGTGATTAGAGGGTTGGAAAGCTAAGACAGGCAGAATACCTAGAGAGACTGAGATTCCAGCCACTTGTGGAAAGCAGGGATCCATATCCAGGTGCTCTGGGACAAAAGAAAGGTGGGCAGTCTGAGAGATTGCCTAATAGCAGGAGGGCTAAAGGAGCAAGGATTGTACAAAGCTTACTGCTCAGGAGAAAGGACAGGTAGACAAAATTGTCCAGGTGCACTCTGCCCAGCAGGTTGGGAACTTTCATGATATTCAGGAGCTCAAGCTCCCCAGCTGGCTACAGAGCACCAAGGACCCCCTCTGTGATACGCAGCCTACTGAGCCTTTCTCCCAGCCCCACCTGGCAGCAAACCGGCAAACACTACCCTGGCGTTAGGCCAGCTAGAGGGAAGCCCCATCTACAGCAACTACAAATGCAAAGCACAGAGGCTTATACCTGTGTGCTTGGCCCACTGGTTCTGGCAGTGGAGACAGGCATAGCAGCTGGGAAGCAGGAAATAGCTCTTTCCTCCCCATAGGTACCAAAACCACTCCCCTGCGACCCCCAACATTGCTTCAGGGGCTGAGTAGCTCCAGAGAGTAGAGCTTCTGGGCACTATAGGGCACCATATACAAATATGAAATGCCAAAGGAATCTGGTTCAAAGTAAAATTATGAATATGAATACAACCCCTGAGAAAGATTAAAATGAAATCAACCTCATGAATCTGCCTGAAAGGGATTTCAAAATAAAAATCATTAACATGTTCATGGAGGTAGAGAAAAATATTCAAGAACTCAGGGAGGAATTCCAGTCAGAGATCCAATTATTACAGACCACAGTATCAGAAATGAAACATACACTCGAAAGTGTTAAAAGCAGATTAGATATGGTGGAGGAGACAATAAATGAAATAGAAACTAGAGAAGAGGAATACAAAGAGGCTGAGGAACAGAGAAAAAAGAATCTCTAAGAATGAAAGAACATTGAGAGACCAGTGTGACCAATCCAAACAGAATAATACACACATTATAGGGGTACCAGAAGAAGAAGAGAGAGAAAAAGGGATAGAAAGTGTCTTTGAGGAGGTAATTGCTGAAAACATCTCCAAATTAGGGAAGGAGATAGTCTCTCAGGCAATGGAGGTGCACAGATATCCCAACACAAGGGACCCAAGGAAGACAACACCATAATTAAAATGGCAAAGATCAAAGATAAGGACAGACTATTAAAAGCAGCCAGAGAGAGAAATGAGATCACATACAAAGGAAAGCCCATCAGGTTATCATCAGACTTCGCAGCAGAAAACTTAAAGGCCACAAGAGAGTGGCATGAAGTATTTAATGCAATGAAGCAGAAGGGTCTCAAACCAAGAATACTTTATCTGGCAAGATTATCATTTAAATTTGAAGGAGGGATTAAAAATTTTCCAGATAAGCAAAAACTGAGAGAATTCACCTTCCACAAACCATCTCTACAGTGTATTTTGGAGGAACTGCTATAGGTGGAAGTGTTCCTAAGGTTTAATAGCTGTCACCAGAGGTAATAAAACCACAGTAAAGAATGTAGAACAGTTAATTACTAAGCAACCACAAAATTAAATCAACTATCCCCAAAGTCAATCAAGGGACAAAGAGTACAGAATATGATACCTAATATATAAAGAATGGAGGAGGAAGAAACAGTAGGAGAAAAAAAGAACCTTTAGACTGTGTTTGCAATAGCATATTAAGTGAGTTAGGTTAGACTCTTAGTAAGGAAGTTAACCTTGAACCTCTGGTAACCACGAATCTAAAGCCTGCAATGGCAATAAGTACATACCTATCAATAATCACCCTAAATGTAAATGGTCTGAATGCACCAATCAAAAGACATAGAGTCACTGAATGGATAAAAAACAAGACCCATCTATATGCTGCCTAAAAGAGATTCACTTTAAGCCCAAAGACATACACAGACTAAAAGTGAAGGGATGGAAAAAGATATTTCATGCAACTAATAGGGAGAAAAATACAGGAGTTTCATTACTGGTATCAGACAAAATAGACTACAAAACAAAGAGAGTCACAAGAGACAAAGAAGTACATTACATAATGATAAAGGGGTCAATCCAACAAGAAGATATAACCATTATAAATATCTATGCACCCAACACAGAGGCACCTACATATGTGAAACAAATACTAACAGAATAAAAAGGGGAAATAGAACGCAATGCATTCATTCTGGGAGACTTCAACACTCCACTCACTCCAAAGGACAGATCAACCAGACAGAAAATAAGTAAGGAGACAGAAGCACTGAACAACACATTAGAACAGATGGACCTAACAGACATCTACAGAACTCTACACCCAAAAGCAGAAGAATACACATTCTTCTCAAGTGCACATGGAATATTTCCAAGAATAGATGATATACTAGGCCACAAAAAGAGCCTGGGTAAATTAAAAAATATTGAAACAGTACCAACCAGTTTCTCAGACCACAAAGGTATGAAACTAGAAATAAATTGTGCAAGGAAAAAGAAAAATACCACAAACACATGGAGGCTTCACAAGATGCTCCTAAATTACCAATGGATCAATGACCAAATAAAAACAGAGATCAAGCAATATATGCAGACAAAAGACAACAATAATTCAACACCACAAAATCTGTGGCATGCAGCGAAGGCTGTGCTAAGAGGAATGTATATTGCTATACAGGCCTACCTCAGGAAAGAAGAACAATCCCATATGAGCAGTCTAAACTCACAATTAATGAAACTAGAAAAAGAAGAACAAATGAGGCCTAAAGTCAGTACAAGGAGGGACATAATAAAGATTAGAGCAGAAATAAATAAACTCAAGAAGAATAAAACAATAGAAAGAATCAATGAAAGCAGGAGCTGATTCTTTGAGAAAATAAGCAAAACAGATAAACTCCCAGTCAGACTTACCAAGAAAAAAAGAGAGTCTACACACAGAAACAGAATCAGAAATGAGAAAGGAAAAATCACTACGGACACCACAGAAATACAAAGAATTATTAGAGAATACTATGAAAAATTATATGCTAACAAACTGCATAACCTAGAAGAAATGGACAGCTTTCTAGAAAAATACAACCTGCCAAGGCTGACCCATAAAGAAAAAGAAACTCTGAACTGACCAATTACCAGCAACAAAATTGAATTGGTAATCAAAAAACTACCTCAGAACAAAACTCTTAGATGAGATGGCTTCACCACTGAATTTCATCAGTCATTTAGTGAAGACTAATACCCATCCTCATTAAAGTTTTCCAAAGAGTAGAAGAAGAGGGAATACTTCCAAACTCATTCTATGAGGTCAGCATCACTCTAATACCAAAACCAGGCAAAGACACCACAAAAAAAGAAAATTAGACCAATATCCCTGATGAACATAGATGCAAAAATACTCATCAAAATATTAGCAAACCGAAATCAAAATGCCTCAAAAAGATCATCCATCATGTTCAAGTAGGATTTTTTGCAGAGATGCAAGGATGGTACAACATTCGGAAATCCATCAACATCATCTACCACATCAGTAAAAAGGACAAAAACACAGGATAATCTCCATAGATGCTGAAAAAGCATTTGACAAAATTCAACATCCATTCATGATAAAAACTCTTTAACAAAATGGGTATAGAGAGCAAGTACCTCAAAATAATAAAGGCCATATATGACAAACCCACAGCTAACATTATACTTAACAGCAAGAAGCTAAAAGCTTTTTGTTTAAGATCAGGAACAAGACAAGGATGCTCACTCTCCCCACTTTTATTCAACATAGTTCTGGAGGTCCTAGCCATGGCAATCAAACAACACAAAGAAATAAAAGGCATTCAGATTGGCAAGGAAGAAGTCAAACTTTCCCGGTTTGCAGATGACATGATATTGTACATAAAAAACTCTAAAGGATCCACCCCCAAACAACTAGATCTAATATCTGAATTCAGCAAAGTTGTGGGATATAAAATTAATACTCAGAAATCTGTGGCATTCTTATATACTAAGAATGAACTAGCAGAAAGAGAAATAAGGAAAACAATTCCATTCACAATTGCATCAAAAAGAATAAAATATGTAGGAATAAATCTAAAGAAGGAAGTGAAAGACTATACTCTGAAAACTACAAGACAGTCATGAGAGAAATTAAAGCAGATACCAATAAATGGAAACACATTCTGTGCTCATGGAAAGGAAGAATTAATATTGTTAAAATGGCCATCCTGCCTAAAGCAATCTACAGATTTAATGTAATTCCTAACAAAATACCAACAGCATTCTTCAATGAACTAGAGTTAATCGTTCTAAAATTCATATGGAATCACAAAAGACCCCAAATAGCCAAAGCAATCCTGAGAAGGAAGAATAAAGCTGGGGGGATTACACTCCCCAACTTCAAACTCTACTACAAAGCCACAGTACTCCAAACAATTTGGTACTGGCACAAGAACAGACCCATAGACCAATGGAACAGACTAGAGAGCCCTGATATAAACCCAAGCATAAATGGTCAATTAATATATGATAAAGGAGCTATGGACATACAATGGGGAAATGACAGCCTCTTCAACAACTGGTGTTGGCAAAACTGGACAGCTACATGCAAGAGAATGAAACTGGATTATTTTTTCACCCCATATGTAAAAGTAAATTCAAAATTGATCAAATACCTGAATGTATGTCATGAAACCATAAAACTCTTAGAAGACAACATAGGCAAAATCTCCTGAATATAAGCATGAGCAACTTCTTCCTGAACCCATCTCCTCAAGCAAGAGAAACAAAAGCAAAAATGAAGACATGGGACTACATCAAACTAAAAAAAGCTTCTGTATGGCAAAGGACACCATTAAAAAGGCATTGTACAGTATGGGAGAATATATTTGTAAATGACACATCTGACAAGGGGTTAACATCCAAAATATATAAAGAACTCACATGCCTCAACACCCAAAAAGCAAATAACCAGATTAAAAAATGGGCAGAGAATATGAAGAAACAATTCTAAAGAAGAAATTCAGATGGCCAACAGACACAAGAAAAGATGCTCCACATCACTAATTATCAGGGAAATGCAAATTAAAACCACAATATCATCTCACACCAGTAAGGACAGCCAGCATCGAAAAGACTAAGAACAACAAATGCTGGCGAGGATGTGGAGAATGTGGAACCCTCCTACACTGCTGGTGGTAATGTAAACTAGTTCAGCAATTGTGGAAAGCAATATGAAGGTTCCTCAAAAAACTGAAAATAGAAATACCATTTGATCCGGGAATCCCACTCCTTGGAATTTACCCAAAGAATACAACTTCTCAGATTCAAAAAGGTATATCCACCCCTATGTTTATCACAGCACTATTTAGAGTTGCCAAGATATGGAAGCATCCTAAGTGTCCCTCAGTAGATGAATGGATAAAGAAGAGGTGGTGCGTATACACAATGAAATACTATTCAGCCAGAAGAAAGAAACAAATCCCACCATTTGCATCAAGATGGATGGAGCTGGAGGATATTATGCTCAGTGAAATAAGCCAGGCGGAGAAAGACAAGTGCCAAATGATCTCCCTCATTTGTGGAGTATAACAACACAGCAAAATTGAAGGAACAAAATAGCAGCAGACTCACAAACTCCAAGAAGGAACTAGTGGTTACCAAAGGGGAGGGGTGTGGGAAGGCCAGTGGGGAGGGAGGGAGAAGGGGCATCTTACTACACTGATGGACTGTGACTGCATTGGGGTATGGGTGTGGACTTGATAATATGGGTAAAAGTAGTCATCACATTGTTTTTTCATGTGAAACCTTCATGAGAGTGTATATCAATAATACCTTAATAAAAAATTAAAAGAAAAACACAAAATGTTCTTTCACAGTTCTGGAAGCCAGATGTCCAAAATCAAGGTGTTGGCAGGGCCACGCTTCCTCCAAAGGCTGTAGGGGAACATCCTTCCTTGCCTCTCCCTATATCTGGTGGCTGAAGGCATTCCTTGGCTGGTGGCTGCATAAAGCCATTCTCTGTCCCCTCCTTCACAAGGTGTGTCTCCTTCTATGTGTGTCTGTGTCTAAAATCCCCCTCTCCTTTCTCTTAAGAGGATATCAGCAACTGGATATAAGGTCCACCCTAAATCCAGATTGGTCTCATCTGGAGTTATTTAATTTCCTCTGCCAAGTCCCTATTTTCAAATAAGGCCACAGTCAATTACTTGGAATTAAGACTTGAACACATCTTTTTTGGGAGCCACTCTTCAACTACACAATTACAGAATAAACTTCAACTATGTAATTACAGATGCTAAACATTGTTCTTGAAGAGGGTTCGTTTTTTGAGTTATTAGCACCCTCTGGTATTTTAGGGGAAATCAGCTACTCCCCTTCTGCCTATCTTAAAGTTGCATTCACATGCCTGTCTACACACAGGGTTCAGAGCCATCCTGCTCAGAATAAATATCTACTATTAAAAAAATCACCCATAACTGAAACAAAACATCATATAAGCTAATCCACTTATATGAATAAAAACGGAGAACCAAGGGCCATCAGACATGTGAAGAAAAGCTAACATCATGGAAGAGAAAGACCAAGATTTTTCTGTTAACTTGTATCAATTATGATAACTCATAATACTTTAGTGCTAGATGCTAGACACTGAATAAAAACTCTTCAAGTTAAAACAAAACAAACATTGAAGATATTTCAATGACTACCTTCAGAAAGATTTGAATGACTATTCCTCAATTTTTCCAGCTGTGAAATAGGATTTTTCAAAGATTGAGTGAGTTGATAGATGGAAGCACTTAAGAGGGCTTGTAACTTGATTGCACTGAAAGAGAATCTCTCATTCAGGGTTTAGATAAAAAGTATTACCTCATGGTATCTGTGTTACTGTGAGACCAAGCAAGAAAGAGACACTACATGGTATTTTAAGCACAGAAGTGTTAATATCAAGAATTCCTCTCCAAGGCTCGGATCCAAACTTTGCTGGAGAAGGCATGGTTACAGAGCACTGGATGGCAGACGAGTTCATTAGTTTGCCCAGACCAGCTTTGATCCAGCCACTAGGCAAGCAAGAAGCACCAGGGTGCAGGCAAAGTGCAGCTGTTGGGTGGGGATGCAGGAGGAGCTGGCTCTGGTGATGACCAGGAGCATGCAGGGTCTGCAGTGGGAGGGCTGTAGCCGAAGGACCACAGGATCTCGGCCCGTGGCTGTAGCAGAGTGTCACCCGTTGCCCTCACACCTGCACTACTGACCAAGGGTTCAGCAGCTGGGAGCAGCCAGAACGGCCCTCCTTCTCCTGCAATGTCACTCTGTCGCCCTCTACTGAGAAACTGTAACTCTGTGCTCCCTGTTAAGGAGAAGTGCTTCAAGGAATACCATCCATTATCACATGGCACATATTTAGAATAGATTTAAAGCTAAGAGACAATAAATTGATAATTTTAATGGAATTGAAGAAATCATATTGGAAAATAATTGTACAACTGAAAATCAGCTGACTTCTTGTCCTTAGAGTAGTGCAATGAAGGATTTGCTGAATGTTCAGCCTAACTTCTTTTATTTTCTTATGATTGGACGGTTGATATGATTGCCAACACTTGTTTTGTGCCAGGTACCCTTAAACGCAGTTTAGATCCACTAGCCTATTCAATGGCTCTCTGAAAATTTGTAAATTAGGTGCCATTATTATTCACACCAGAGGAAATGGACACCTACACTTAATTGACCATAATTTTGGATCAGACCATAGCCACAGCCTTTTAGCCACTTGTGGGGAGAGGAAAAAGAAATAAAATATATATCGTAATGGTTTTGATAAAATTCCATCGCTGTATGCTTTGCAAATGGTCTTAAAGAACTTAAGCACTGGGCAGGAGAACAACTATTGGTAAGATTAAAGTTGACCACATCAAAGCTAATTACTTAGTATTCTTTTTTTAAATACAGAATAAAGGAAAGTGCCTAGAAACACGAGTTGTGTTTTACCACTTCAAAGAGGTCAATATATAAATATATAATCTTTCTATAGTAGGTTGTAACTTTTCTTTCTTTTTGCAAGAGCTACAGGGGTAGCAAAGTACAGTCCCCTGGCAGAATGGTGGACTTTCTGTTATTGTTGCTGTTAGTTTGTGAAGATATCTTTCTTGCTTTCAGTTAAATATAGAACAATAAATCATGGAGAAAGCCTGGTCTTCATGGGCTTTTTGAGTCCTGTGCTGAGATAATAATGTATTGAAGAAAAATATCTTGGGGGAAAAATCTTAATGTAAAAAAGAACACTTCTTTTATTGTCTTTTATTCTTAAAGGATTGTTAGAGCTTAAATGCTAGCACTGTTCAGGGTATTCTGACTATAAGGAAACTCTAATGTAATTTTTTTCCCAAAAAAGAAACCCCTCGTTTTGTCTAATGAAAATAGCCACATGTAACAGAACCTGCTGCCCGGCATCACTGTCCCTGCACTGACCAGCGGCCCAGGATGGCCCCAGCTGTATCCAGCTTCCTGGCAGGGGAGCAAAGCACGAAAGTATTCAGCTTGTGGTGAAAGGACAATATTGCACCCACCAAAAGGTGTGGCCACTAAAATCAGGACAACATTGCTGGAAGCTCAAAATGCTTCCTGACAAACAAACTCCTTTGCCTTGGGAAAACTAGCTTTCTCTGGCATTGTATTTTTGCAATGAAAATGGAGATGATAGTTGCATTAGTAACCTCAGACCAAACACTTTATTCTGGATGAAAGTCAACCAATACGTAAGCATGCTTATTTAAAAATATATACAAATTTATTTTAAGTATCTCAGAAATATTTTGTTTTCATTTACCACTCCAGAGACAAGAAAGAAGCTGATTTTCAATTCTACAATTATTTTCCAATGGGATTTCTTAGACTCTGTTAAAGTTATCAAATTTTTAAATTTTCATGATAGAATTAATGCCTACTTTTATAGCAACACTTAATTCAATATTATAGCCTGCTATCTTAAATGCTTCATCAATTTCTTATAGAGTTTTAGTGTCTGCCATTATGCTTGCTAACTTAAAATTTATCAGTAATCTTATTTTACCTAGATGAAATGGATTTCTATCCTAAGGTAGATGTACATTTGCACATAGCTCATAGTTTTATACATATTACAAGTAATACTGATAATAATGTCTTGAAACAGTAGATGTTCCAAAATAAATTTTCCATATTTAGATTTGCAGTGAAGTTTCATATTTACATTTAAATTTGGGCTTATTTATTTGGGAACTTTATATAAATGACAAGAGCATGAGGCCCACAGATTTCCTTGACTCATATCCTAGCTCCTCTTCCTACTGACTGCTTGAAGTGTCTGTTTAAGGCATTTAACTGCTTTCAACCTCAGTTTGCTCTGCTAGGAAATGTGCATAATTGTTGTCTTTATCCTGCAAGCCGATTGTGAGGATTGGAATCACACGTGTGGCAGCAATTTATGGCTTGTGAGGGAGGCAATGCTCTAACTGTCCTCCTCCAGAGCCTTGTTTTAGCTTATCTGCTCCTCTCTCATTTTTGCAAATGGCGAAAATCGGCCCCCTCCCAAATGATGTATGCAACAGTTTATTGCATGCTTCCTCAAGGCAACGTCTAAGGCTGGAGGTGGCTCCCAAACTCTGTATATGACGGAGATGGTTGAAAGAGCCTGCCTGAGATTTGGAACCAAAAGAAGGCAAAGGAAGTGGAGCTCATTTACTGTCAATGTGCTCACTGCTCTGAGCTTCAGTTTCCACACGGGTAAAACTGAAATAGTATTTGAACTCAACACTCTGTGTAGCTTTTGTGAAGATGAGCTCTAGCAATGCAGGGGAAAGTGCTCTACAAACCATAAAAATAGACATAAGTTATAAAAATTATATTGGGAGGCGTAATTATAGATGATGAATTTCAATGCAGATGCTCTTTTGAATATTTGTTGTGTCCTGTTGTGTTAATTTTACATAGGTCTTCTCCTGTATCCATTTTTTGGACTTAATGTTGCCTTTTGCTGTATCTAAACATATCATTGGACCCCTATACATTAGTTAAGGGTAAGCTAATTTTACCAACTACAGAAAATAACGTTTAAATGTGAATAAGACACTTTGTTTATACTTGAATTATATAAAAATATTTGCTAAAATCTTTTAAGTTGAATAGTCCTTATTTCATGTTTTTAAAAGGTTTGGGGAAAAGCAAATGGGGTTCCACATGCCCAAGGAAATCATTTTTCAAGACCCACTCAGTCAACCAAACAGAAACACTCATTTCAAATCACAATCAGCTTTATCAGAATAATTTTGAGAATTTAATTTATAAGTGATAATGATGTATGCTGAATTGTTTATTTCCAGAACTGTTGGGAACTATTTTCAAACCGTAACTGAATTTCTTGGGAAATATTAGGAAATACATGCTCTACTATACTAACTCTAAGATTTAAAATACGTTTTTATCATTTCAAGTTTTGCTTGCAGTTTTATAGTTTACTCTGATTTTGCTCTTCTTTTATGATTTTCAAATATTATCTACATCAAGTAAGTATAAAACACTGTCTTTCTTTAAACACATACGGTGAAAATCATTCCAGCAGATGGCTATCCACAGTCGTTGGTACCAGAGATTCAAGGATTGGCTCAGTTACTGCTGAAATGGAGTCCAATTTAATAGCTCAAATGGGGACAAGAATTAAATTGGAAATTGCAGGCTGAAATATTCTGCATTTGATCATAAAGAGATTATAGGAGGGAACGAACATAGTCTCACAGCCTGTGTTTTAAAAGGAACCAGGCCTCTGATAGTTCTATGCTTATCACTTCATAATCAAAGTAAGCAACATAAATCCACTTTTTAAATATGAGCATGTTTTGATTTTTATTTTTTCAATAGAGGCCAATTCCAAGGTTTTGCAGAAGTCAGTGGCATTAAATTCTGTTTCTTGCAATTTAGAACCACGGTGTATGCACTTGCAAATCAGAATTCTGTTTGGTTTTGTTGGATGAGAGGCATGATGCTGTTTCCAGACCGTCCTCTGTCTGTGCAAGACAGGTGTTCAGATGTTTGTGAAACTACTTCTGTACTCATAAGCTCCCAAGATGAGGGACAAGTGATTTCTTTAGTATAAACAAAACCTTTCTAGGATGAGGCAAGATTGGTGTTGGTCATGAGCTCTCATTTGAACAATAATATCCTAGATGATGAAATTACACAATTAAAGCTTTTTATTACTTTCTTTAGTCACTAGCCTAGTGAAAACTCAGGTATTAAATATATGTGTGTGTTTTGTGTTTGTTTTAATGCAGTATGGCCAACCATTATCATTTTGTGACTAATTTACTTCCAGTCAAATTGGTTTAAGTTCAGGTAAAAGTTTTTATTCTTTCGTCATCCTAATCAGAAAGTTTTAGGAGGCAATCAGATAAAATTTGCACTAGGCAAGCAAAGGGTAGCATTGCATTAAATATCCAGTTATAAAAATGGTGCAACATCTCATAGTTTTCTTATAGTCACATTTGAACAAGAAAAGCAAAATCTTTAGTAAGGTAGAAATGCACTTATTTCTCATTGACATGCCTACGGGCTTAAAACAATAGCTAATTAATATCTAATTTACTATTCTGTAGTTCTGTAAGTCACAATTCCAACACTGACCTCTCCGATTAAAGCTGAGACATCAGCGGTGCTATTCCTTCTGGAGGCTCTCGGTGAAAGCTCCTTTCTTTGCCTCTTCAGCCTCTAGAGGCTGCCTCCCATGCCCTGGTTCCTGGGCCTCTTCCTCCAGCAGCTAGGCATCCATAGCGTGGTTTCACTAGAACACTGACTCCTCTTCCTCCCTGACTTTTAATAACCCTGTGGTTACTTTGGGTCCACCAGCTAATCAAGGATAACCTTCCTACTTTAACATTATTTGACTGCCAATATTAATTCCATATGCAACATTAATTCCCCTTTGTCATCTAGCCTAACATATGCAGTTTCTGTGATTAGGGGATGACATCTTTGGGGAGGGTGCATTGCAGTCAACAACTATAATCCGCCTGTGAAATCTCGTGTCTGACTAGGTCGTTACAGTGTCAATACGTGATAAAAAAGATAGATTCCACTAGCCTTAAAATGCTGAAGACCAGGGTAAAGATGATGGGGTTTCAATCGTTGAGTTGAAGCAGACAATGCAAAAAACCTTTAAAAATATCAAATCTCAAGGAAATTTTAGCCTAGGGAAATTTTTAGCCCTGGGATCAAGAGTAAAAGGATTGATTTTCACACAGCCTTTAAGGAAATGACAGTGTCCATTATGAGTGAATATGTAATGTGGGCAAAGATTTCCTCATACTTTCAAATATAAGGCAGATAAGTATCAAAATTTTATCAACTTCTATGACAGCTGTCTTTGCGGATGGTATCAAGGACTTCCCAAAAGTTTTGCAAATAGAGATCTCAAAGTTTAATCATGGAAAATTCCAATGTGTCATCAAGTATTTGTAACATATGATAGTCTCCTGGGAAGGCTGGAATTTACTACAATGATTTAAATCATAGTTAAAAAGCAAAAAGATCTTCTTGTACAAAATGAAGTCTAAATTCAGCAGACTAATTTGACAAATATAGTAATTTCTTTGATATTACTTATGTATTTACATTTTTTGATATCATGATGTTTAGGTTTTGCAGTTTTGGCTTTTCTGATTAGGAACCTGGAGGGTGGGTTTGCAATGCATCAACACAACAATACAATGAATTCTTAATATTTTAAATCTTGGAAATACGTGGACATTGGGACATTGAAGGATTTTTATTTACTCTGTTACTACAGAAGAACCATAACACTGTAGCCTGATTATCATGAAAATCAAGGAAAAGTTGAGCTGTGTTCAAGTACAATTCCATTTGTTTGCTAATGGTGCCAGATTCACTTTAAAATGCATTAGCCTTTTCAACAGCCATGATCAATACTTTTGAAACTTTCAACTATCCTGGGTCCCTTAAAACCCATGCACCATGATGTAATCAATTGGCAACATCAGTTTATCTTCAATATTCTTCTATGCAATATACTAGTCTAGGTCCCTTGACTCTAATTCAAAGAAAATCAAAAGGGTATTTGAGCAATTGGAAGCAACTTTTTTTTTTAATTAAGTTCTATACATCTCTACATATTTTGATTTTAACTCTGGAGAAGTTGTGGCTGCTGATAGTTCTAAGTTGTAAATGACTTGCCAGTTCTGAACATAGGATTACCTTCCTGCTTGACTGTTACTAAATTCTGCCTGAGAAATCAGTTTTCCTATAGCGGATAGGAAGCTTAGTTGTCTGAGAAGTAAACCTTTTTTACATACTCTATTTCACAGTTAATCTAGATTAAATGACAATATATCCTATACTCAAGCAGATCTCTGCTCCCTTTAGTTGGTGTTAGCTCTTCCCTAACCAGTTTGAATTGGTTATTGCAAGTATATAGCTTAATTAAATTATAGAAATAAATTCGGCTGATCAGAAATAAACTGTATTGGAAACTGTGGAAAGTCTATTAAAGGGTAGTCCCCAAAAAGCTTATGTCAAATTAGGGATGTATAGACAACTCAAAACAGGGTAAAATCTGTTAGATTGCTTCAAAGCAATCTTAAATTAAAAAAACAGGGCTTGAAAGAAAAATTTGTCATTTATATGAAAAAGATGAAGTGCAACTCTAAGTCACAGACGCACTCGAAAAAAAAATAAAAAAATAAAAAACAAGAGGAACTTGGTTTAATCAGAAGTTTAGCAAATATATGTCCATTTCACATATTTAACTGAAATAAAAGGTAAATATATGTTCTTAAGAGTTTTTATAATTCTCTGTTCTGTTTTTCAATTAACTGACAAAATCCTAAGAGAGGAAGACATCACAGAAACTTATTAACACTTTCTTTTTATTATTACTATACCCACAAAATACTGAGAACATTGTCTCAATACTCTTTGTAGCACTGTAAAAGAACTAAGTATTTAAAATATCACCTGGGGAGAGAAGTATGGCCTTGACATTAGCTTTACTACCTTTCATTCGCATGATCCTGGAAAAATTCTTAACCACCCAGACTCAGTTCTTTTTTTTTTAAAATAGAATTTATAATTCTAATCGTAAAGAGATCAGATAAATACATGTGAAAATGCCTGGCACAGAGTAATCATTAAAATAAATGATAGTTTCCCTTTCCTTTTTTTTTTTGATTTTTTTTTGATTTACAATTTATTTTGGTATCATTAACCTACAATTACATGTGCAATATTATGGTGATTAAACTACCCCCTTCATCAGGTCCCCCCCACAAACCCCATTACAGTCACTGTCCATCAGCGTAGTGAGATGCTATAGAGTCACTACTTGTCTTCTCTGAGTTGTACAGCCCTCCCCGTGCCCCCCCTACCTT